>JAKFHU010002606.1:790000-1379749 GCA_023783475.1 Daubentonia madagascariensis
AAGGCAGCTTGCTGTAATTCATGAGGAGAACACAGAGCTGGGATTCAGCAGACCTGGGTTCTAGCTCCAGCTTCTGAAAGCAGGAACTGAACAGCTGAGAGAGAGGAGCATAGAAGAGAGAAATTGGCACAAACCAAATAAAGGGAGTTCTGGAGCCCAGGGGAAAGTGTAAGGGATTTTTTTCCTCACCCCCACCCAGGTGTCTCAGACCTACAATGGGACACAGGGCTCTCATCCCATGGAGGAGTGCCATGAGGAACCAGAGAGCTGGCATCCCTGCATCTGGATGCCCCATCCTCTGCAACTTCTACACTCCTGGAATCCCAGGAAGTAATTTTGGCTCAAGCTGCTTGTAACCCTATGGCCGCACCCACCCCATAGCAACTGCTAAAGCACCTTGTGTTGAGTGACTGAGCCAGCCTCTGACAGAGTAGCCACCACTGTGGCATGGAGAGGAGGGCGGACCTGTGCTCTCCCCCTCAGCTCGAGAGTGGTACAGGAAGACCATGGCCCCTTCCCCCACCACTATAGCAGCTGCTGGAGTTCTCTGTGCTGAGTGGCCCCCTTTCAGCAGCAGGGGTGCGTTTCCACCCTGAGCCAGCAGGGAAGCCTCAGCTTGTGTTCCTCCCATCCACAGGTGTTTGGCACATCTGCCTGCTGACAGTGCAGATGGTGGGGCAGGGAGGCATGGGGGAGAGGTCCTGGTTTCAGAGTTGGGTGGCAAGTGAGAGCCTGTGTCCATTGGGAGGGTGTGGAGATGCACAGGAGGGCAGGGATCTGTAAGTACGCTGCTTCCCTCACACCCCCAGAGAACTGCCATATTGGACTTTACTGAACCTAGGAGACTCAATTTGCATAAGTACTGGTTCCCATGGCAACCGAAAGCTTCTGGTGCTTCAGGCTGAATTGGAGCAGCTGCCCCCAACACCACTCATTTTAATAGGGAGTTCAGCTTGATCCAAGAGTTCCTTGAACTGCCAATATTCGCATGGTGGGAGTGTCCCCCTGGTGGAGTTTTCTGGGGATAGAGAGCAGACTCTCTGGTTGAGTGGGGCCACTTCAGCCCCTCCTGGGCAGCTTTGCCCAGAGGCAGTGAACTGACCTTTAACCCCTGCATATCCCTTACCAGCACTTGTGGAGCTGGAGGGCAGGCTCACCCAACCTAACCCCACCCAGCCTCATTCCCCCACCCACCTCTGCTATGGTGGTGAATAAAGGACTAAGCTGGAAGAACAAGGACCCACCCACCACCTGGGGCATTAGAGGGCTTCTCCTGAGGAACTAGAGCTGGTCACAGGAACCAAAAACAACAGCACAGCTTGTTGTCTCCAGCAAACACTAACTACTGACTGGGAGGTCAATTTGAACACTGACTACAGCATTTACAGACTCAATCATAGAGAGTGTGGTTGATTCTCACCCACAAGCACCACCCACTTGCTCAGAGATTAAACTGGGCATGTCATTATCTAAACAAAATAAAATCCAAACGTAAGAAGGAACACCAGTCCGAGATGAGAAGGAACTGGTGAAAGAATTCTGGAAATATGAAGAATCAGAGCGAAAAGTCACCCCCAAAAGGGAACACCAGCTCCATAGCAATGGATACCAACCAAAAGCAGAATACAGAAATGACAGATGAAGAATTTTGAACCTGGATTGTAGGAAAGCTTAATGAAACACAAGAAAAAATAGAAACCCAACAACACAAAGAAACCACAAAAACAATGCAGGAAATTAATGAAAAATTCACTAAAGAAATTGAACTATTAAAGAAAAATCAAAAAGAACTTCTGGAAATGAAAAATTCATTCAAGGAATTACAAAACACGGTGGAAAGCCTCAAGAACAGGTTAGATCAGGCAGAAGAAAGAATCTCAGAGCTTGAAGACAACACCTTTCAATTAAACAACTCAGTCACAGAGATAGAGCAGAGAAATAAGAGGAATGAGCAAAGCCTACAAGAAATGTCAGGCTATGTAAAGAGGCTTAACATAAGAATCGTAGGCATCCCTGAGAGTGAAGAAGAAAATACACAAGGGTTGGATAATTTATTCAAGGGAATAATTGAGGAAAATGTCCCTGGCCTTGCTAGAAATCTAGATATCCAGGAAGACACCATGACACATAGTCATCAGACTGTTCAAAATAAATACAAAAGAGGTGCTCCTATGAGCCGTAAGGCAAAAGCAACAGGTAACTTACAAAGGAAAACCAATCAGAATAACTGCAGACTTCTCAACTGAGACCCTCCAAGGCAGAAGGAATTGGGGCCCCATTCTCAGTCTTCTCAAACAGAATAATGCCCAGCCTAGAATTTTGTATCCTGCAAAACTAACTTTTGTATATGATGGGGAAATAAAGTCCTTCCCAGACAAGCAAGCACCGAGAGAATTCATCAAGATAAGATATGCCCTGCAGGGAGTACTCAGAACTGCATTATTCATGGATCAGCACGATAAGCACTTACCAATGTAAAATTACCCAAAAGCTAAAGAATGAAGGCCAGATACCACAATTGCTCAGGAGATAAAACAAAGCAATAAAGTTCAACTCAACAGGGTGAACAGAAATTCACCCCACTTATCAATTATCTCAATAAGTGTGAATGGCTTGAACTGCCCACTGAAGAGACATAGACTGGCTGAATGGATAAATATGCACAAGCCAAGTATCTGCTGTCTTCAGAAAACACATCTAACCCACAAGGACTCATCCAGACTCAAGGTGAAGGGATGGAAAACAATATTCCACACCAATGGAAACCAAAAGAAAGCTGGCATAGCAGTAATCATTATCAGATAACTTAGTCTTCAAATCAACAAAAGTAATGAAAGACAAAGATGGTCATTATATAATGGTAAAGGGAACAATTCAACGAGAAGACATAACAATCTCAAACATTTATGCACCTAACACAGGCATGCCCAGATTTATAAAGCAAATCCTACATGATCTAAACAAAATGACAGACAGCAGCACTGTGATAGCCAGGGACTTCAACACCCCACTGGCATACCAGGACAGATCATCCAAACAGAAAATAAACAAATAAACAAGAGACTTAAATAGAACTCTAGAACATATGGGCCCAACAGACATTTACAGAACATTCTACCCAAGAACCACCAAATATACATTCTCCTCATTGGCTCACAGGACATTCTCTAAGAGTGATCGCATTCTAGGCCACAAAACATGTCTCAAAAAATTTTAAAAAATAGAAATTATACCATGCATCTTCTCAGACCACAGTGGAATAAAATTAGAAATCAACTCCAACAGAAACACTAATCTCTACACTAAGTCATGGAAACTAAACAACCTACTACTGAATGGTAGTCAGGTCAAGGAGGAAATTAAGATGGAAATCAAAAGATTCTTTGAACTAAATGATAATAGAGACACAAGTTATCAAAATCTGTGGGCTACAGCTAAAGCAGTCCCGAGAGGAAAATTCATAGCCATAAATACCTACATCCAAAAGATGGAAAGATCACAAATCAACAATCTAATGAATCATCTCAAAGATCTGGAAAAGGATGAGCAAATCAATCTGGAATCCAGCAGAAGAAATAACTAAGATAAGATCAGAACTAAAGGAAATCAATAAGAAAAGAACTATACTGAAGAATAATAAAACAAAATGTTGGTTCTTTAAACAGGTAAATAAAATTGACAGTGCTCTTGCTAAATTAACCAGAAGCAGGAAAGAAAGAGCTCTAATAAGCACAATTAGGAATGAAAAAGGAGAGATCACAACTGATACCACAGAAAAACAAAATATCATCTCTGAATACTATAAAAATCTCTATGCACATAAATTTGAAAATGTGGAGGAAATGGACAAACTCTTAGAAACACACAGCCTCCTTAGGCTCAATCACGAAGATATATAATTCCTGAACAGACCAATATCAAGTACCAAAATTGAAGCAGTAATAAAAAACCTTCCTAAAAAAGAAGTCCCAGACCAGATGGTTTCACACCCAAATTCTACCAGACTTACAAAGAAGAACTGATGCCTATCCTGCAGAAATTATTCCACAACATTGAGAAAGAAAGAATCCTCCCCAACATGTTTTACAAAGCCAACATCACCATGATACCAAAGCCAGGTAAGGACTCAACAAAAAAGAAAACTACAGACCAATATCCCTTATGAATATAGATGCAAAAATTCTCAATAAAATCCTAGCAAGTCGAATTCAGCAGCTCATCAAAAAGGTAATCCATCATGACCAAGTGGGCTTCATCCCAGAGTTGCAGGGATGTTTCAACATACACAAATCTATAAATGTAATACACCAGATAAATAAAAACAAAGACCATATGATCCTTTCAATAGACACAGAAAAAGCATTCAACAAAATTCAGCACCCTTTTATAATAAGAATGCTTAAGAAAATAGGCATATATGGGGATTACCTCAAAATAATAAAAGCCCATATGTGACAAACCCACAGCCAACATCGTACTGAATAGGGAAAAATTGAAAGCATTCCCACTTAGAACTGGTAGCAGACAATGTTGCCCTCTATCACCACTTCTATTCAACGTAATGCTGGAAGTCCTAGCCAGAGCAATCAGACAAGAGAAGGAAATCAAGGGCATCCAAATGGGAGCAGAAGAGGTCAAACTATCGCTCTTTTCAGATGATATGATCTTATATCTAGAAAACCCCAAAAATTCTGCCAGGAGATTACTGGAATTGATAAATAAGTTCAGCAAAGTCTCAAGTTACAAAATCAACATACACAAATCAGTAGCATTCATATACGTCAACAACAGTTAAACTGAGAACCAAATCAAAAACTCAATACCTTTCACAATAGCAAAAAATAAAATAAAATGCCTAGGAATATATTTATCTAAGGAGGCAAAAGACCTCTACAGGGAGAACTATGAAACACTGAAGAAGGAAATAGCGGAGGATGCAAACAGATGGAAAACCATACCATGCTCATGGATCGGCAGAATCAATATTGTTAAAATGTCTATACTACCCAAAGTAATCTACAGATTCAATGCAATCCCTGTTAAAATACCAACATCATTTTTCACAGATCTTGAAAAAATAATTCTACTCTTCGTATAGAATCAGAGAAGGCTCCGTATAGCCAAAGCAACCTTAAGCAAAAAGAACAAATTGGGAGGCATCAACTTACCAGACTTCAAGCTATACTATAAGGCTATAGTAACCAAAACAGCAGGGTACTGGCACAAGAATAGACATAGACCCATGGAACAGGATTGAGAACCCAGACATAAAATTATCCTCATATAGCCATTTGATTTTCAACAAAGTAGACAAAAACATACACTGGCGAAAAGAATAATTCAATAAATGGTGCTGGGAAAATTGGGTAGCCACATGTAGAAGACTGAAACAGGATCTGCACCTCTCACCTCTCACAGAAATCAACTCATGATGGAGAATAGACTTAAACCTAAGGCACGAAACCATAAAAATTCTAGAAGAAAATGTTGGAAAAACTCTTATAGACATTGGCCTAGGCAAAGAATTTATGAAGAAGACCCCAGAAGTAATCACAGCAACAACAAAAATAAATAAATGGGACCTGATCAAATTAAAAAGCTTCTGCACAGTTAAAGAAACTATCACTAGAGTGAATACACAACCTACAGAATGGGGGAAAATATTTGCATGCTATATATCTGACAAAGGGCTAATAACAAGAATCTATATAGAACTCAGGAACATCAGCAAGAAAAAATCAAACAACCCCGTTAAGAAATGGGCATAGTACATGAACAGAAACTTTTCAGAAAAAGATAGACTAATGGCCAGGAAACATATGAAAAAATGCTCAACATCTCTAATCATCAGGGAAATGCAAGTCAAAACTACAATGAGATATCACTTAACTCCAGTGAGAACGGCTTTTATCAAAAAGTCCCAAAACAACAAATGTTGGCATGGATATGGAGAGATAGGAACACTCATACACTGCTGGTGGGACTGCAAACTAGTACAACCTTTATGGAAAGTAATATGAAGATACCTCAAAGAACTAAAAGTAGAAATACCATTTGATCCAGCCATCCCACTACTGGGCATCTTCCCCAAGGGAAAAAAAGGCATTCTACAGTACAGACATCTGCACTTGAATGTTTATAGCAGCACAATTCACAATTGCAAAGATGTGGAAACAACCCAAGTGCTCATTAATACATGAGTGGATTAATAAAATGTGGTATATGTATACCATGGAGTACTACTCAGCCACAAAAGCAATGGTGACTAACACATCTTGTATTATCCTGGATGGAGCTGGAGCCTGTTCTTCTAAGTGAAGTATCACAAGAATGCCAAAACAAGCACACATGTACTCACCATTTAATTGGTACTAATTGATGAACACTTACGTGCACATATGGAAGTAACACTCATCAGTGGTCAGGCAGGTTGGAAGGGGGATGTGGGGATGGGTATATTCACACCCAATGGGTGCAGTGTGCACCGTCTGGGGGATGAGCACACTTGTTGCTCATCTCGGATGGGGCAAAGGCAATATATGTATCCTAAACATTTGTACCCCCATAATATTCTGAAATTTAAAAAATAATAAAAATAAAAATTAAAAGAAAGGCAAATTCTGGTCATACTTGGTGTTGGTAGAATGAAGGGGAGATGGGCTTTCACATGCACTGTAAGTGCCAAATGGCATATCCATTTTCTGATGCTCATATTAGTATGGCTTAATAACTTGAATAGACTTTCATACAGAAGTCCTATTTGTAGCAACAAATGAATTTCTCCTAAGGGTTTAAAAAAGGATCTCCAAGATAATTCTGATACATCCAAGTTAAGGAGCTCTACGTGAGGGGTGAGTTCAGGAGCCACGTTAGTTCCCTGATCCAGGGAGAAAAGGCAACTAATATTGGTGGAGCAGATTGTTTAGAGGGTCCAGCTCCATACTCTTCACTTTAGTGGCTAGATTTAATCCTCATGACAACGCTGCTAGTGAGCTATTGCTGTCCTCTCTTCATAAATGTACGTGACTACAATGCACTTGCTCCTAAGCACAGAGCTGGATGACAACGAGGTTGCTCACCACACACACTGGTAGAGCCAGGGAGAGAACCGGGCAGCCTGGATGCCATGTACAAAAATAGTCAGAGTTCATAATATTAAAACAGCCCCAAAGTCACTTTATCAGAGAAATCTTAGAAACACTATTTTCAGAGGGAAAAAAAGATGCAAAAGGATGCTTACTCTATGATGTCATATATATTTGTAGTTAAAAATGTGCAATTACATATTTTGCATAATTCCCTTACAACAACTCTGTGAGGAAGGCCTCATTATTTCCAACTTATAGATGAAAAACTCAGACTCACTGATGGAAAATCAATTTTGCAGAGGCATCTAGCAGTGATCAGGAATGGGATTCTAACTCTTGCCCTCCCCAAAGGATACTCAACAGTCTTCTTTATAGATGATAACCATGTAGGACTTAAAAACTTGTAGTTTTTCATGTATCTAGTATTGTGCCCACGTGGGTACTCACTCAAAGACCCCTCTCTCTTTGAAGAAGCTGATGGTGCAGATGGAATTCCAGTGCAGGGTCCTGTAGGTGGTAGTGGGTCTGGTATCAAGGTCAAGGGCTGTGACTCCTGCCTCCCCTTCATCTGCTCTCTCTCATCATTTGGAGCTCAATGGGAAACTGCTTTTTCAATATCATTCTAGAAGATCAAGTGAGGAGACAGAAAATGATCTGGAATTAAATGAAATGGTCTGATGATCTTTTTTCCTCACTCCAATAACTCAGCAAACACATCCTGCAACACAGAAATGGTCCTACAGCTTCATTCATAATGTAAATGTGAACATGTGCTACTTTTTCCTGCTACACTCCAAGGTGTTGTCTATGGAAGTTATGCTGTCTGGCTTAGGTAACAGTCATCACTTCTCTGGGAGGGAGGAGAAAGGTGGGGCAGGACAAACACCTATTGAAGTCCTACTATATGTCATAAACTTTGTACATGGTTTCCCATTTACCCCTCACTATAGTTCTGTAAGGAAAGTGTCATGAGATCCCTTTTAGAGATGACCAAAGGCAGCCTAACAGAGGCTAAGAAAGTATTTTAGTATCACACATCAAGTAAGAGGCAGCAATGGGGTACCAGCTTTTGCCTCCATCACAGTATACCATGCAATATCAACCGTAGCAATATTGCCCCTAATGTTCTGACAATTGGTTCTTGAAAATAGGGAGATGGTAGATATTATAATAGTTTGTGTCACTACAATGGACCACACAATACGTAAACAGCTAACACTTCATTTGTGGTGTTAAAACTTCATGATCTGGGCAAAAAGGGGTTGATAAGGAAAAATATGTCTAAAAAGCCTCCTTAGTGGGATGATTTTTTTTTTGGGGGGGTGGATTTTTTTTTGAGATAGTCTCACTGTATATTACCTAGGCTGGTCTCAAACTTCCTGGGCTCAAGCCATCCTCCTGCCTCAGCCTCTCGAGTAGCTGGGACTACAGGAGCGAGCCACTCTACCCAGTGGGGTGATATTGAAAGAAGGTTGAGGAATGTGTTATATCCCCAGAGACCTCTCCTGTAGGTAATTGACCACCAACCCTTAGGGGCTGGTCATTTTATACTCCCCTGTGGATACTTACCCAACAACCCTGTTGATCATGGTGGTGGTGGTGATGGAAGTGAAATCCTCCCCTGGGACCAAGAGTCCTTGGTTTTGGGACTATGTGAATTGACTTGTTTTTAAGGTGGTAGACAAACAGGGGCTCAGTCACAACAACAGGTGTTTCTTCTGGGGTAGATGATCTGGAAGCTTGGAAATTAATTTTAACAAAAGTAATGTAAGCAAATGGTACTCAAAATTGTATCTCCTTTAATCTCAACCTTTATTTCAGTAACCTATTATTAAATTCATAGTTGATTTCAGAGTATAGAAATTAGGAGAGTTTACAAGGGTTTGTAAAAAACAAAACAATAAATAAAATTTTAAAAAAGAAGAAAAATAAATTAGGAGAGTTTAAGTAAATCAGGGAAATCACTTTGAATGCCTGATCAGTAGTGAAACCTGGAATTACTCTAAAGCTTTTACCATGTGTCCTGAAACCACAAGGGCTCCAGTTGCCCTAATCTTTTTTGGCACTGATATTTGATGCTTTCTAGGCCATTACTTATTTTTTTACAGTGAGCTGTAGTAGTTTAAAATTATGATATTGTTGAAAAATTTAAAACACTGTTATTGGCATATTTATTATTCTCATTGCTTCCCATTTGGGACTCTGGGGACCATAGGGAGGAAGTGCTTGTCAGGATAGAGGTGAATGGGTTTCCAAAAGTCTGGGAAATGTACAGGTCTGTGGGTTTCCAACAGACTACAATTCCAGCAGACTACCTCCTCTACAGTCCTGATATACAGCAGGTCCTGAAATAACATCATTTCATTCAACATGGTTTCGTTATAATGTTGATGAGAAAAAAAATCTATTCCCCCGGGACCACTATTTTTGTGGAGTTTGCACATTCCCTCCATGTCTGCATAGGTTTTCTCTGGGTACTCAGGTTTCCTCCCACATCCCAGAGATATGCATGTTAGGTCAATTGGTGTGTCTAAATGGTCCCAGTCTGAGTGAGTGTAGGTATATGTGTGAGTGTGCCTTGTGATGGGATGGCGTCCTGTCCAGGGATGGTTCCCACCTTGCACCCTGAGCTGCCAGGATAGGCTCCAGCCACCCTTGACCTTGAATTGGAATCACTGGGTAAATAATTATCTATCTTACTTGTTTTTATTAATCTTTCTTTCATGTAGGTATAGCTCACATTTATTTCACTGTTTAATATTAGAAGTGGTTTTGGTCTTTAGATGTGTGGTGATGTTTTTGTGACCAGAAATATGCCATAGGAACGTAACACTTGTTTATATCAATTAGCCTATGGTAGAACTGGTTTCATCATACATCATTTTGCTTAAAGTTGCAATTTCCAAAATCCTATTGATGACGTTAAGTGAGGATTTACTGTAGCCCAATCTTCATCCCTTATGTAAACCATTGTCATAGAGCACTGGGATATTACAAGAGCCTTTAGGATTTAAGTTAGAACCATTGTCTCTGATGAGGAGAAAGAAGGATGAGGGATACATACAATGTAAAACTGCCTGTGAGTGGGTGATGTCTTAAGGACTGTGGGAATCATTCAGCAGAATTTTTGGGGGATAGATTTCCCTCTTTATCCATAATCAAAACCTTTGGTAGTCCAGCCTGAACAAGAGTCCCTGTCTCTACAAAAAATAGAAAAATCCAGCTGGGCATGGTGGCATGTGCCTGTAGTCCCAACTACTCGGGAGGCTGAGGCAGGAAGATCGCTTAAGCCCAGGAGTTTAAAGTTGCAGTGAGCTATGATGGCACCACTGCACTCTAGCCCGGGCAATAGAACAAGACTCTGTCTCAAAAAAATAAAACAAAAACCTTTGGTAGAACCCTTGTTGTGAAAACAGAAAATGTGAGTGTGTGAACCTGTTTCCCTCACCCCCCTCTCTGATTCCTTTTCCCTTGACATCTCTCACTCTCCCTCTAAACTCATCCCATGCCAGAGGACTAAAGTGAGCAGTCTGTTAGGACAACCATTCTGTGTCTAAGTCCATGTGCACGTGCTTAACCACTTCCTTAGGATGCATTATTAAAGGACTGATTGCAGGCCCAAAGCATGTACACCCTTTCAAATATTTTTTTCATGTTTATTGACAATACAATGATACCTAGAAAGGTTTGACAATTGCTATTTTATGAATTCAGATTGAGATGATTGTCTAAAGTGTTGAGTCAGGGAGGATCATGGCCCTCTTGAGATTGGAGCACAAAGTGAGTGAACAAACTCTAGTGTACAAGTGAGGAGGAGACAGGAACTTTACTTAGCGTGGGAGGAAGAGCACAGGACTTGGGGTTCAGCAGGCCTAGATTCCAGTTCAAGTTTTACCAACTGCATGTGAAAACATATCAAGGTCTTTGCTCGGAAGACACCAGCCATTCTTTTGTGGCAAATGAGTCTCAGACCAGCATCATATTAGCCAGCCTTGTTCCAAATTCTTGTCAAACCAATCTAGGGTCCCTGCAATGTAAGAGACAGTGAGGACCCTTACCTCCAGTGTAATTTATACCTGGTCTCCTGAGGGTAAAGATCTATGCTTATTGAGCAGTAGTTTTTCCTTCCCTCTGCAGAGGGTGCTTTTCACAGCCTGAATGGACCTCTGGGGGAAATCTCTGAATAATATCAGGAAAGGAAGAAACACCCCATATTCTAGCAAACGACAAGGAGACTGATGCAGAAAGCTGTTAAGCATTTCCAAGTGCCCTGCCTTGAATCTTTCTTTGCAATTGTTTCATGTGTATCAGATTGGCCTGCAGAGCTCCATTATTGCTTGCAGGACCTTGTGGCATTTACTTGTATCTTTCACAGCACAAGATCATCAGAAGCGAAGCAAGGTAGATACTCAGTACACACCTACTGGTTGATGAATGGACAACAGAGTGGGAAGATGAATCATTGAATGGAGAGAATGGGGCTAGTAGTCAGAAATAGGAGCACAACACCAATTTCCCTCCTAACCCTCTTGGAGGTTCTACAGAGAAAAACAACACAGGCTATGAAGGCACTCAGGCCTGGGGTTCATTCTGTCATCTAATGCCCCTGGATTTTTAACCATTCTTTAAAAAGTTTTCTCTACTTCTAGATTATAGAGGAATTCACCCAAGTTTTCTTCTAATACTTCTATGGCTTCATTTTTACATTTAAATCTGCATCCTTTGGAATTTATCCTGATGTAAGATGGAGAAATGGATCCCCTTTACCTTTTTAACCATTTGGTTTTCTAGTCATCACAATACCATTTCTTAAATCATCCATCATATCTCCACAGATTTGAAATGCTACCTTAATCATATTCTAAGTTTCCAAATATAATTAGACCTATATCAGTATTTTTTCTTCTGTTTCATTAGTCTTTCTGTCTATTCATGAACTAGTACCACACTCTTATATTATAGCTATGTTATTATATGCTTTAGTATCTGGTAGGACCAGCTACTACCTCCCTCTTTTGACTCTTCTTTTTTAGGATTATCTGACTAGGCTTGCTGTTTATTCAGCCAAACAAATTTGATAATCAACTTGTCTACATCCATAAAAAAGAGCTAATGGTATTTTTGTTAGAATCACATTAAATTAATAAGTTAACATAGAAAAATTGGTATCTCAATGATATTGAGTCTATTCACCCAAGAATATCATATGTCTTTCTACTTCAAGTCTAATTTTGTGTTTTCTTTAAGTGTTAGACATTACTTCTTAAGTTTATGCCTAATCATTTTCTTCTCTTCCATTATACCTTCTAATTTTTTTGTTTGTACATTGAAGGCTATTGATTTTTTATTTTGATAGTAAAATATGTTACTTTACTAAATTCTCTTTTTGTTTGTTGTAATTTTTCCATCGTTTCTTTGGGCTTTCCAATGTATAATCATAACATCAACAAATAAAAATAATTTTACTCCTTCCTTTTCTTCTAATTGCTTGCTCTTTCTAATTGTGTGGGATAATACCTCCTATACAATGTCAAATATTAGAGGAGATAAGTGGGCATCATGTCTTGTTTTTGTATTAGCAGGAAGGTCTCTAGTGTTTCTCCAGTAAGTAGGATGCAGGCTTTTTGTCCAAGGGTTGTGTTTATGTGTGTGTATGGTCATGTTAAGAAAGTATCAAACAGGCCAGGTGTGGTGGCACACACCTGTAGTCCCAGCTACTTGGGAGGCTGAGGCAGGAGGATCACTTTAGCCCAGAGTTCAAGCCCAGCCTGGGCAGCACAGCGAAATCTCATCTCTTAAAAAAAAAAAAGTATCCACCAATTCCCATAATTTTCTTGAGTCTTTTAAGCATTTATGGGGGCTGGGCATGGTGGCTCATGCCTGTAATCCCAGCATTTTGGGATCCCGAGGTGGGAGTATCACTTGAGGCCAGGAGTTCAAGACCAGCCTGGACAATACAGTGAGAACCAATCTCTATAGAAAATTTAAAAATTAGCTGGGTGTAGTGGCATACGTCTATAGTCCCAGCTACTTGGAGATGCTGAGGCAGGAGGATAGCTTGAGCCCAGGAGTTGGAGGCTGCAGTAAGCTATGATCACACCACTACACTCCAGCCTGGGCAACAGAGCAAGACCCCGTCTCTAAAAAAAAAAAAATGAATGGATGTTGATGCTGTCAAAACCTTTTCTGCGTCTATACAGGTGATCATGTAATTTTTCTTTTTGGCTTTATTAATGCAATAGATTATATTATTGGATTTCATGATATTGAAACACCTTTGCTTTCTTAGAATAAGCTCCACAATATCATGATCTGGAGTGTGTGTGTGTGTGTGTGTGTGCGTGTGCGCACGCTGTAGGATTGTGTTTGTTGATATTTAAGAAACTTCTTTCATATTTTTATATGAGATCTGTAATTTTCATTTTTTGTGAAATCTTTGTTAGGTTTTGGGATCAGTTATGTACTTGCTTTATCATTTTACCATTAAAGGTTTGGTAGGATTCTCCTATGGAAAGATCTAGTCCTGTGCTTTTTTTATGGGAGAGGTCTTTAACCAATTTCTCTATTTCTTCTACATAATTGGTCTGTTTAGACTTTCTGTCTCTACTGGGGTAAATTTGAGTAAGTTGTAATTTTCTAGAAATGTATCCATTTCATCTATGTTTTGAAATGTAGTTGAATAGACTTGTGCAAATTATTCACTGCAGAGTCTTGAAACTTCCCTTTGTTTTGATGACTGTTTCCCATTTGTCATTTTAAATGTTCTATATTTGTCCTTTCTCTCCTGTTTTCTTGATTAATATACCCAGTGACTTTTGCATTTTGTTGATCCCTCCTGAAATAAATCTGCCTTTACCTTTATGTATAAATGACAAACTCAGCAGCAAGACAGATCAACAGAAGAGGCGATAACCTGGGGAAATCCTCACTAAGGAGTTGTCTCTCCATCCTATACAGAACAAATAATCAAAGAAAGGTTAGCAAAAATATCAACATTTTCATTTTTTTCCTTTTCCTGAAACAAATATCTTAGATCATCTAAAAGCTGGCCTTTCTACTGGGGGCTCAGGTCCTTTTCTTGCATGGGACACCTCTTTACTTTGGTGTGATGGACCCAAGGTTTCCATTTCTGAAAATTTCAATGAGGTGTGAGATGTTAGAGGCACTTCATAGGGTCTCTTTCACTTCTTTGTTTCCAGCTGGGGTGGAGACCTGCAAGAGGCAAACTCATATGTAGTGGTTAGTACCTGGCCCATTCATTTGATGTATTGCTTTACTCTGCTTTCTTTACTCATGGTTATATTACCATACTTACATTGGGGTGCTAGGAAGGGTCTTGCATGAACTATTTCTTAGGGGCTTAACTTAAGCCTGCTTCTGAGGGCCACCCTTAATCTGAAGGAGGACAAGCAGCAATACCCTATCCCACTTTCCTGCATCAGTTCCAGGATGCATGCAATTTCCATTCTAGATATAGGACTTTGTTTACTTGCTGGGTTATCTCCACTACAGAGAGGGTCCATTATCACTCTGTATGGAGGAAGGGAGCCTATGAACATCTTGATGACCTGTGGGATCATTGAGTCCACTGTGTCCTGCAGAAACGGTTCCCACTGGGAGTTCACTTGAAGAAGTTCATGGGTGACCACAGGACATTGTGTAATAGATCTAGGTGCAGATGGTGGGAAGCAAAGATTCCCCTGATGGGCATTGCCATGGGGTAGCCAAACATGGTGGTATCTTGAGCTTTCGAGCTGTCTCTGCAGCTGCCTGTCCACAGTGTCCATCATCAGCAAGCCATTTTTCATCTGCTTGGCCTCTTCCCCTGAATTTCTGATGCCTGTCATCCCATAGTCCTCCAAGGTTTGTTCCTACTCTAGGCTGGTACACACACACAGAAACTCACACACAGGAACTTGGCAAAAGCAGTGATTCCTGTCAGAAGGGTTCCGGTTATTTCAGATGTTCACTCCATTTGGATGAGACAAGCCTCTACCCAGCCTGAAAAGATATCTACTAATACTGAGTGAAACTACCAATCATCGAAAGGGTTGGGGCCACCCACATCTTGGGCTCTTTGTGCAGTGGGTTGTGCTTTCTGTCCTTGGACCACCATGAGCACATAAACAGTGTGTGGCACTGGGATCCTCCCAAATGAGGTCCCACCAAATCCATTAAGGCATTATGTCCATAATGTGTGCATTCATGTAGATTTCTCATAAGAGGTTGAACCAAAGTTTCAGGTAGGAGAACAAGCCCATGAGAATTCTGTCTCAACTTAGCTATGCCATCCCAAATGGCAGAGTCCCAGTCTTTAGCTTTAAAGGGGACCTAAATCTAGCTGGGGTATCAAGGCCCCAGAAAACAGATTGCCTCCATTAGCCCCCTTAGTAGCCCTGTCATTGGCCTGATTTCTTTTTGCTGTGCTGGCCACCTGTTTGGGCTCAGCCATAGCCTGTATCGAGGCCATTATTTCAGTGGCATACTTAATATTCTTATTTCCTGCTATCAGGAGACCCCTTTTCTTTCAAACGGCACTATGAGCATGTGCAATCATAAAAGCATATTTAGAGTCCGTATTAATGTTTACCTTTTTCCTCTTGATAACTGCAACTCAGCTTCCTGGGCTGAAGTCCCAGTTGGCAGTGCCACTGTCGTGATCACTGTATATCCAGCCCCTCGTTGTCCATAAAGCTGTTCCATAGGTGAAAAAGATCTCAATCTTGCTCTGGCATTGGCTGATCTGACAGATCTATCCTGCTAGAATACACAGTCTCCCAGACCTCTAAATAGTGACATTGTAAAGGGTTATTCTCTTTGGCTGGCAAAAGGGTGGCAGGATTGAGAATAGACATAATTCACAAGTAGCTGTTACTGCCCGGAGGCAAAGAGGCCATCCTCTCATCATATTGTTCAGTGGCTTTGACATGTCGCTGGCTGTGGGATGTCTCTCAGCATCTATACTAAAACTGTAAGGCTCATTCCTTGTTTTTCTCTGTACAAGGGCTTTACATCAGTCTGGAGTCTGGGATCTATATACCATTCCTAGGAACCTCAGATAAGTTCATAAAAGTTTACAAATCTGTCCGATTGCAGGTTTCCTGAGTCCCCTGCTAAGCTTTTATCAAACAGAGGAGGAGTCCTTTTAAACCCATGAAGCAACACAGTGCCAGGATCCTGTCATTTAACCTCAGTTGTCGCTTGCCTAGGCTTCCTCACTTCTGCCTGGCCCCTCCCCCACTGCCCCTTGCCTGGAGTGCTGGGCTGGCAGCTGGTGCTGGGGGTTGGGGGCCATGGCTGGGGGAAGGGGTCCCCCAAATGGCTTCTGTCCATGCAGGTTAGCACCAATTGAATCCCCACTGTCAATCTTTGCCCAGAGTTTCTGTGGGGATATTCAGCGGCAGGGGGCTCTGGGTCCCCTCCTTTGAGGTCTGAGTCCTGGACATAAAAAAAATTGCTCTCCTGAGGGCTTCTTGCTACCTGGAGTCCTGGCAGTGTTCTGTCCAATGTCCTTTCTTTTTACAAAAAGCACACTGCTTAAAGGACCCTTGGTTGGTACCGCTAACAGAACACATATAGGTTTCAGTTTTTTTGTTCTTCCATGGCATTATATACTTTCCAATAGCCCTGCTCTGGCTAGAGATGTGCCTTCTGGCCAAATTGTGCTTCCATTCTGAAACCTGAGTCATAACCTAGTGTGGTGGGGGCTGGAGAGTTAAGTCCTGCCCTCCCCCACCCTTCTTACAGCATGGGCGGCATGCAAATAAGAAGAAATTTTAGAGAATATATTAATTTTCTATATTAATTTTCAGGATGCCCCTAATACGTCTTAAGCACCTTGTTCCTGTTCCAGGCAAACACCAAAGGCAGACATTTTCTCAGGATTCATCATTGTTAAGAGAAAATCAGATTAAGGAAAACTCAATTAGGCCAAATAGGAATTCTACTGAGCACTATACACAGTTGCCCGGGGCCAGGTCCAATATAGTTCTTTATCTTGCTTTTTAATTGAATATTTAATTCATTTATTTTTACTTTTATCAATATAGGTAATTTTCCTATAAAATTTACTTTGACAACTGTTCTAGCTGTAGATTCTGATATATTGTATTTTCATTATTATTATTCTCATCAAATTCTGCCATTTTAATCTGTATTTTCCATTTATTTCTAAGATTTGTTTAACAGCTTCCAAAAGAACCAATTTTCATGCATGTTCATGTTTATCTGTATTTAGATGCATTGTCTATTATCAGGCTTCAGAATTCAGCATATCTATCTACTCATTGCATTATGTTGTTTAGGTCTTCTGCATACTTAGTACATTTTGTGGCAACTTTATCATTCTTGGATTGAGGAAATTGTGTTTAAATCATTGATTATTAATGTGATTCTTCCTATTTCTCCTTGCAGCTCCTTTATTTTGGGTTCTATTAATATTTTTGTGTGATTGGTTATATAAATATTAATAACTCACATCTTCCTTGTAAATTTTATCCTTTAGTATTACCAACTGTACCCTTTTAAATCATTTTGGTGTCAAGTTTTCCCTCTTAAATATCAAGATTATAACCCCTGCTTTCTTTTTATTTGCAATTGCCTGGTATATATTTACTTAATTTAAATTTTGACCTATATGAGTGGTTTTGTTTTAGGTATATCTATTGAAAAAAAATAGTTTTGGATTTTGCTTCAGTTGGCAATCTGAAAATCTTTCTCCTTTAATAGGTAAGTTATGATCATTTATAGTTTTTTATATGATCAGTATATTTGGCTCAGTTCTGTTGTAATATTTATACACACATATACATTATATGTATAATTTCACTAGGACTTTCACTAGATTGTTGGTTTTAATTGCTCTCTCTTTTTTATTGGTATTTAGAACACTTATTACTTTTTCTCTAGTGATTACTTTTATACTGAGTCCTTAATATCCTACCTAATATTCTTGATATGGAATGAATACTACTCATGAATAAAGAAATGGACAAATGGTATCAACAGATAATTCACATAATACAGTATACATACCTATCAAACTTTGAAAATATGCCAAATTACAATAACTAAAGAAATGCAAATTAATATCCTGAGCTATCATGCTGACAGGAAAGGGCAAGTTGCTGGAAAACATATATGTATGTGTATATATATATATATATATATAGTTATCTAAATTTTGCAACTGAATATATGTATGTGAATGTTTTGTGTATTTCACACACACATACATGCACACAAACTCATATGCCTCTAAGTCGATGTATGTGATTCTGGAATCCTACATTCCCCTTTATGAGCCTGACCTTGGTCATCTGTAAAATAGGCATATTAATACTTACTTCACACAGCTTTTGTGAGGAGAAAAGAGGAAACCTATAGCACATGAGTAGCCCATAATGCTTACATAAATATATGTTTAGTATCCCCTGTGTTCTTTCTCCCACAAAAAAGATGACTTAAACATGAACATCTCCTAGAAATCATATGGATTTGAAGTGGCAGGAAAAAAGTATACATATTTATACAATGGATGAACTTTGGTGCCCTTTTTTGTAGTATGTGCTACCTGAGGATGGTGGAAGTGAAGAAGCAAATAATTCTCTAATTACTTTTTATTTGACATATGATATCCTACCAACCACAAACATTACACTCAAAGATCAGGCCTGCTAATGTTTTCATCTGCATCATATTCTTCCAGAAGTTTTCTTATGCAAGTATTTGTATACTTAGGGATGCATGTATTTATATATTTATACATAAAAGATAAGATTTCATATTACATGTAGTTTTGCAACCTCCTATATCACTGTAATGGTTTGAATTGTGTCACCCAAAATTTTTCTTCAAATCCTGACCCCCCAAACCTGTGAATGTGACCTTCTTTGGAAATAAGGTCTTTGCAGGTGTAATTAAGTTAAAGATCTTGAGATGAGACCATCCTTGATTTAGGATGTGACCTAAATCCAATGACTGGTGTCCTTATAAGAGAAAGGAGAGGGAGATTTGACACACAAAGTGAAGAAGATCAGTGAACTGGAGTTATGCTGCCACAAACCAAGTAAAGCAGGAGACACAAGATGCTGAGAGAAGAAAGAAAGGATTCTCCTCTAGATCCTTCAGAGGGAGTGTGGCCCTGTTGACACCTTGATTTCAGACTTCTGGTCTCTAGAACTATAACAGAAGAAATTACTGAGATTTTAAATCTGAAGTTTGTAGTTGTTATGGTGGCCCTAGAAAACCAATACACTGACTAACAAAGTACCCAAAATGTCACTGATTGTGAATTAACATCATTCTATATTTAATTTTTCATGCTAGTGGGGATAATAATGCCAATAAAGATAAATGAAAAGAAATAAATATGGCTAAAATTTCTTATGTGCTAATGACTTTTATGGATTGGTTCATTTAATGCTCACAGTGCCCTTCTGAGGTAGATATGATGTTATTCCCATTCTATAGATGAAAAACCAAGAGACAGAGAAAATAAAGAGACTTTGCTGAAGACTGCACAATTAGGGAGGGGAACAGTTTGGATTTGTGCCCAGTAAATCATGCTCCAGAGCCTGGGAAACTGTCACAGATTTGTTGTTAAGTAAAGGAAGCAGCCTGCAAATGCATAGATATTTAAGGAAATCACTAAAAGTAACATCCAGTATGTTAATATATTTATACAAAATAGCTGGATCTAGTCACAAAAGTTAGTTTGTGGACTTGATGAGAACAATTTTATTGCAATTGTGGGGACAGTAGCCATAGTGTAGCCATAGTGTAGCTAAGAAGTCAATAGGAAGTGAAGAATATTAACAAGAATGTAGAAATCACTTTTTGCAGTTGTGTCTTTTAGGGGGGAAGGATAAGGGAGAGGGAGGAAGAGAGAAAAAGAAACAGAGACAGAGACTAAGACAGAGACCTGTGGCTGAATGAGGTGAGCAGTCCAAGGAGGGATATATTTTTAATCTTCAATTCCTTGAAAGTTGAGCAAGTTTAAGAGTTAATGTGAAGAAATCATCATCTCATCTCAGACTTAACCTTTGAAGTTGCCCATATATCTCTCTTGTTTTCACTTTAGAGCTAATGAGATGCTTCTGATGAAATAGTATGGGTTTTCAGCTCAATACATGTGTAGTTATTAAAGAATGAAAAAATGGGCAATTCTGTGTCAAAGAAATGCAAGTAGTTCTTGGATATTTGCCTCTCAGGGAGGCACCAGATGGCTGAAATCCTGGTGTGATGTGGCTGGATAATGCAGCCCTTGAGGACCCCTTGAGGACCCCTGCATTGGTGACTGCAGAACTGGTCCAGAGTTTTCCTATAAATATATTAACATATTGAGCAGTCAGGAACAGCCATAAGGCAAACACCACTCCTTGCTTCCCTGGTGTGATCTATCACTGAGCTTACCTGGTAAGTTCAAAGACAAGCTTGTCTTCCCAGCGTGGGGAATTGGATTTGGGTCTTCTCAGGGGCATAATGTTGGACAACTCGTGAAAACACTCAAGAATGTAGAGCTCTTTCTGTTCAACATTTAAGACACCAAAGACAATTTTTCTTGACTTATGAATGTGTCCCCTCAAAATTCACGTGTTGAAGCGCTAACCTCCTGATATGATGACATTCGGAGATGGAGACTTCAGTAATTAGGGTTAGATGATGTCATGAGCATGGGGCCTGCATGCCTTCATGATGGAATTAGTGCCCTTATAACAAGAGACACCAGAGAGCTTGCTCACTCTCTCTCTCTGTCTGCAAAAAGAAGAGGTCATGTGAGCACACAGCATGAGATGGTGGCTGTCTACAAGCCAGGAAGACAGCCCTCACCAGAAAAACACTATGCTGGTACCCTTATCTTGGTCTTTCATCCATCCTCCAAAAGTGTAAGAAAATAAATGTCTGTTGTTTAAGCCACCCAGTCCATATCATTTTGTTATGGCAGCCCTACCCTTCTAATACGGTCATCTATTCCTATTTTGTAGGTGGTGTAACATATTGTTGAAAACTAGACATTTTAGATAATATGTGTTTGCCACTCTGGCTTCTGATTTTTCCCAGTGAAGGTGGTTGTTGTTGCTGGATTTGTCATTTGTTTGTTTATTTAGTAATATAATATGCTTAGGCTAAAACTGTAAAGTTTATTTCTTTTGTCATATACCATAGATGATATTTTCGTTCATTTGCATATGTGTGTGTATGTGTGTACATGGTTTGTGTGGGGTGTGTGTGTGTGTTTGCTCAGTTTTGTTCTTGCTTCTATTTATAAGGCTGTCTTATTTGGGGTATCCCCTGGTTCTGTGTAGCTTAAGAGTCAGTAAGTGATTGGATAGAGTTTGTACTCCAACAACTCCAGCCAGTGAGGCTTCCATCCTCTGTCATTGTATTTGTGTGGGGGTAGGGGAGTACATTCAAACTTCTAGGTCTCGTCACGTCTTCGTCTGTGAATGCTCCTCATGATTAGCCAGGAGTGTGTGGCTAGCTGGGTCCTTTCTAATCTCTGCTACACATTCATATAGCTTCAGCCAAGAATATGCTGGCCCCCACCATGACCACAAGCTCAGGCTAGTTGAGGCATTACACCCCCCCATTCACCCACTTCAGAGATAATTAATTTCACGGACAACTTCCCAAATTCAGTAAGCCCCCTTCAAGCACATCAGAAAACCTCCCATTTCTCATGGTCTGCCACACTCCCACAGAATTCTATACCTATCAAGCTGGAGGATGGGGTGCGTTTGAATGGGAGCAGCCTCCACTCAGACGTCATAGAATCCCACTGTTTTTACTCAAACGTCAGCGTTTTTTAAAGCATTAACGCTTCTCAGATTATTGTATGCCTCTGGTCCATTTCCCCAGCATGGAAATGGTTGGCTATTGAAGTTTTGTCCAGCGTTACAGTTGCTTTTTGGGTACAGAGCTTGTCAGTTCCCATAGCCAGAAATCCCACCCTCTGCTTCTGTACCCAACCTTCTTTTACAATTTTAACATTGCTCTTGTTGGTTCCCCTCTGAGACACTGAAAGGGAGAAACACTTAGTGATCTCAGCTTTGGAGATTGAATTCTTCACTGCTGCTGCCTTTCTCACTCTCTAGTGATGACTCAGCCTGCAAAGGTGCCAGTGGTAGCAGCCATGCAGCTGTGGCATCTCATTGACAGGAGCTGATCCAAGTCCTCATTAAACCAGTGTATGTGTCCTGATTTGATTGGTAGCAACTGTCAATGGCTGGTGAGGAGATGTGGGACTGATTGGGAAGGCTTTACACATTCCCAGGCCCTTATTTTGAATCCTGGTAACAGAGACCCAGGACCTCTCCTACTTAATAGGTAAGGTGTTGGCTGGAGATCAAAACGTGAAATATATATTTCACTGGGAATCAAGACTTTAACTAATAAGAAAGACTCCGCTCTGTACATGGTCTGCTTTCACATATATAACTCTACATTTATTTTTAGAAAATGAAAACATTATCCCTCTTTTGCCTGATCTGCATTGACTGTGAAAAATGTGACTTACTGTGCATAGAAATGGGAATTGTTTTTTATTGGCAAATATCAAAGTTCAAAATGGACACAGTACTGCCCTACCTTCAAGGGTTCTTCCATTTGAACAGCCAATATCAGTTTTTATATCTGATGTTATATTATATATCATATTATGTTACATTGTATTATATTATATTATAACAAATACATGTTGTATCTGGTTTTGATACTGGGGATCTGTATGAGGATGTGTTTGGTAATTCATGTACTTTATTAAAAAATGTTGATAGTCAGTGAATTTTAGATGCTCACAAGAAAATGTAAACCTGAATAAAAACCTAACCAATATAAAAATGGAATACTATGGACATCTGAATGATTGAAGTGCTCTCCATTACAAAGTTGCTTGAGACATGGGTAATCTCATGGAAAAGTTGGTTTGGGGATGTTGACAAGTAAGAAATAAGCCCAAAATACCTAAATATCAGAGGAGCATAGACGTTTTAGTAATATTGAAAAATTGTCCTGTATAAAGGTTGTACTAATTAACATTCTCACCACTGATATGTGATAGTACAGGCTTCTCCATATGCACACCACACTGAGAATCCTCAATAGTTTCTTTTTAATGTTGCCAACATGAATGGTGAAAATTCTGTCATTGCCATTATATTTAACTGGATATCAAGCTTATTTTTAAAAAAATAAAATCTTCCTAGTATACAATATAGTCTGTTAATCACTATTGTCACGTTGTCATTTTTTTTTTAATTGCAAAAGGGTCCAGTTTCATATGCAGCCTAACAATGAGCTACAGGCACATGAATCTGCGGGTTTTCCTACTGCTACTGCTGGCATGTAGGCTCCAGGGTGTGTGTTTATGTGTGTGTGTGTGTGCCTGTGTGGCCTCTGGGGGCTCCTAATGACAATGCGTATGAGTAGAAGTAGTTTAAGAATGTCTCCCTGTGATATATGTTGAATTCAAGTTTAGAGAGAAGCAAGATCTACACTTTTTGGAATCTTTCCGAATGACACAAGAGCTGGACTTCAACAACATGCTTGTGAGCAGACCATAATTTTGTTCTCCTGATGGGAAAGCAAGTCTGTCTGTGATCGCACCTGCTCAGGTCAGGGCGGAGCCCTCCAGGACGTAAGGTGTGATTTAGGTTTGCCTAAATCTGCTGTGCACACTGTAGCTGAGGGCTCCCCTCTTGCTGCCGTCAGTCGCAAAGACCTGAGAAGTTGCATCGTCTCAGCCACCCAACTCCACGGGTTCAGTCACCTGTGTGAAGAGCTCTGCGCTGGGAGATAAAAATTCGTGAATTACCAGCACATGTTTGGCACATGATGCATCCATCCATCCATCCATCTATCCATTCCTACAGTTAACAGGCATTAAGGCCAAACTCTACACCATTCCTTTGGTTAAGCTTTAGGCTTTCCCAGAATGGGAACAGGGAAGTAAAGTGTGGAAATAGGGGTGTGGGGAATTCAGATTGCAGATCTAAGGAGAGATGGCTCCTTCCCACTAATATTTCAACCTGATAGAGTCTCTTATCATTGATGATTTTGAACCATAATTTAATTCCCTGGATTCCTCTCTACATCTCCATTTACTGTTATCTTTATATATCTTTTCCCCTTTGCAATGAAAGTTCTATGAAGAATTCTTGCAAACAATATATGAAAGTATATATATATATACTTTGTGTGTATATATATATATATAGAGAGAGAGAGAGAAAATATAATTTATAAGTTATATAATTTATAGAAAATATCCTGCATCTCACTGGCCCAATTCCTGCCGCCTGACCTAAAGAGTCTGTTGTCCATAGAATGGTGCATATTCTTCAGATGTGTCCCTGTAGGTGAGGTGCACACTAACACATATACCTACACACACACACAGTCGGTTTCAAAAGTGGAATCACAGCCCTCACCTTCTTTTGCAACTGGTCTTTTCCACATAATATAAATTCACAGGATTGTTAAATATTTGTATTGTATTAGCTCTTGTGGTTTGGGCATATTTAACATGTTTATTGTTCCTACATATTTTTATGTAAATTTTCTGTTAAAATTACTTGCTAATTTCTGTTTGTATGTAAGTGTGCCTCACAACCCATGGATACTAACGCAATATATGAGGTATAGTTTGCAAATAGTTTTCCCTGGTTGTCACCCAATACTTAGTGGCTTTTTTTCCAATAACAATGTGTTCTTAAATTTCACCAATATTGCGACTTTAAAATTATGCTGGTCATAATATTAAAAATAACACTGAACAACAGAAATCAAGACAAAATGGGAAAAAATTTAGAATAATTCCAGAGTAAGCTGCTGATCAAAAGATAACAAAGTTGCCTCCCTGATTTATATAAAATCCCCTAAAGGCAGCACCCTGATCTGAATAATGGTTAAACGATGGGTACCTTGAATAGCTGTTAGGATTAAAGGAGATGAACTATAAAGTACATTGGCTTAAACCAGTTCAATGAATATTACTTTCCTTCCCTCTGGCTCTCCTGTCTCAAGGGCAACACCTGAGCTTCTGCCTGAGCCTACTCACTACCTTAGGAATCAGCCAACTCCTGTGGCCCTACACCCAGGTCTCTTGGCACAAAGGCTGGGATTTCATCTCCTCTGTCATCTTCATCACCCAGAGGGGTTGTGCAGTGAGGCCCCATGGGGCCACGATAGCAGGGGAGTGTGATGTGACCATTTCTCAAGCCCTGGAGGCCCATCTTCTAAAGGGGGGCTGCTCAGGGTCCTCTAGGGAGGGCGGGGGGTGGAACCTCATTCCAGTCCTGCCACTTCTCTGGGACAGTGACTTAGGCTCTGTGAGCCTGAGCTTGGTCATCTGTGAAGTGGAACTGACCATAGCATCTTTACACGGCTGTCTGAGGGGTAAATGAGAAAACCTGTCCAGAGTATATGGCGTGGAGTGGGGACTTCAGTGGCCCTTGAAATGGTGAAACACAGCATTAGGGGTGGGTCAGCCTCAGAGCTAAGGCAACCATTGTGGAAAATGATTTTTCATTGTTTCTCCTAATGAGAACATAGGCTTCTATACAAAAGAAGCAAATTATCTTTCTGATATGCCTTGAATTCTAAGTTTTAGAGTCAGAAGGTTCTCTACTTTCTTGAGTATTTCAGAAGCTCATAAGAGCTGTTTAAGATCATGCCTCTGAGCAGATACAAAGCCAGTTCCCCCTGCTGGAAAGGTAGGCATGCCTGTGAACTCACCTGGTAAGCTCAGTGACAGACTGCACCAAGGGAAGCAAGGTTTGTTGTTTGCCTAATGGCTTTTCCTTGACTACTCCGAGTGTTAATATACTTATAGGAAAACGCTGGACCCATCCCACACTCACCAGGTCAGGGCTCCTCACATCATGCATTATCCAGCCACATCACACCAGGATTTCAGCCATCAGATGCCTCCCTGTGAGATAAAAATCCAAGAATTGCTAGCATTTCTTTGACATGCAATTGTGCATTCTTTCATTCACTAATATCTAAATATACATTGAGCTCAAACCACATATGATTCCATTGGAAGCATCTCATGAGCTCTAAAGTGGAAATAAGAGAGTAAGATCAGAAATGAATATATGGGCAACTTCAAGGGTTAAATCTGAGATGAGATGGTTCCATCACATCAACTTTTAAACTTGCTCAAGTTTCAAGGAATTGAAGATTTTCAAAAATACCTCCTTAGACCCCGCATCATCCACTCATCCACAGAATGGAGATTCTCTCTCTCTATCTCTCTCTGTCTCCCCCCTCTCCCCCACCCCAGTCTCTCTCCTCTCCTTCAAAGACAAAGTTCCAAAGAGACATTTCTACATTCCCTGTTAGCATTCGTCACTTCCCACTTCTTATCCCACTGTGTTATGTCTTCTGTCAAGATGATTGCCAGAAAAGTACTGTCATCAAGGTCACATTTTAACTATTTGTCACTAGGTTGAGCAATTTTGTATAAATATATTAACATAGTGAGTATTACCTTAAATTAACTCATAAAATATGCTTGCCTTTGCAGACTCTTTTTTCTCTCAACAACAAACTCTTTCCCAAGGCCTGAAGCATGCTTTGGGACTGGGTACAAACCCAAGTTGTCACATTCTGTAACTACGCAGTCTTGAGCAAAGTTCTTATTCTCTTTATCCCTCATATTTTTATCTATAAAATGGGGATAAGCAATAGAATCTACCTGATAAGTGTGTTGTGAGTACTAAATGAGTCAATTCATTAACAACACTTGGTACATAATAAATTCTAGCCATTTTAAATTTCCTTTTATATAACTTATTGACATTAGTATCCTTGCCATCATGAAAAAAAAAAGAGACTGATATTTATTCAGAATTAATGATTTTTGAGTTATGTTGTTAGTAAACATATTAGTTTTCCACAGTGGCCATAACATATTACTACGTAGTTCATGGCTTAAAATAAAAGAAATTTATCATCTCCCAGTTCTTGAGACAAGAAGTCTAAAAACAAGATTCCAGTAGGGCCCTACTTCTGCCAATGCCTTAAGAGGAGAAATCTTCCTTGCCTCTTTAGCTTCTGGTGGCCCCTGCTTTCCTTGGTTTGTGGTAGTGTAACTTCAATCTCTGCTTCCATCTTCACATGGGCTTCTCTCCTGTGTGTCAAATCTTTCTCTCCTTTCTCTTATAAGGACACCAGTCCTTAGATTTAGGCTCACCCTAAATCCAGGATGATCTTCTCTTGAGATCCTTAATTACATGTGCAAGACCCTATTTACAAATAAGGTCTCATTCACAGGTACAGGGGGTTAAGGCTTGGATATATCTTGTTGGGGGACATAATTAAACCCATATAGTGATACAAGCAGGTTAAAAAACTAAAATGAGATCTTATTTTTTGTATAAAAATATGTAAATGCATCTATACATGCATAAATATTTAAATGGTTGCATAAAAAAACTTCTGGAAGAATATAATGCAGATGAAAACATTAGCAGGGTTTATCTTTGGGTGCTATGTTTAGGGTGTTGTTATCTTCTTTCCCTTCCTATGTTTTCCATTTTTACCTATAATAAACAACTATTGCTCTTGTAAATGTACAAAATAATAAAATCACCAAGAAGCATATGCATTCTCTGCCTCACTCACAGGAAAGTCACTTACTTTAGGATAGGAACATCCCTGAGGCACAGGAAGGGAGACAGGATCCTGGCAGCCCCTTCCACAGTATTACAGAACACATTTCTCCAGATTCCAAACCACAGTCATTTATTTCAATATTTTAAATCTCTGCCTAGTTAACTGAGAAAAAACATGGAATCTTAATTTGTTTTATTGTGCTGTGCCCTGATGGGTCTTCTCATATGAGAGGCAAGAGCACATGATGGTTAGATGAATTTACTCAGGGACCACACAGTCTGTGTTCAAATCTATGCCTTGCCACTTGCTGATCCTGCCTCCTCCTCATAGGTTTTGGGGAGGTTTAAATCAGTAAGTATAGGATTATCACTTACAAAAGTGTCAGGCACTGAAGAAGTCACATATTAACTATTTGTATCATTATTTTCATATCTGAATTGATCACTAGTGTTTCTACTCACATTTTTATGATAATATGTGGACTTATATTGTTTGGCATGGATTGACTCTTATAATATGTTTTTCAAAAAAAAGCAGTTTGCAAAACTGTAATTAGGATATCATCTCATAGCTATTTATAAATGTGCATGGTTATATTTGCATAGTAAAATTTCTGGAAACAAATATACACTCAAATATTAACAGCACTTATGCATGAATAGTAGACTTTTAAGGGTTTCTAATAATTTTTTCCTATTCTGCATTTTTCTTTCTTTTTTTTAAATAGAGATGGGGTCTTGCTATGTTGCCCAGGTTGAAGTGTAGTGACTACTTTCAGGCATGAGCATAGTGCATTACAGCCTCCAACTTCTAGCCTCCAGGGATCCTCTCACCTCAGCCTCCCAAGTAGCTGGGATTACAGGTGCTATGCTGATTCCTATCCTGCATTTTTCATTTTTACCTACAATTAAAGTGTCTTGGTTTTAGAAGTGAAAAAATAATATAAATAATGAAATATTTCCAGCCCTTCACATAAGAAAGTGGCTCAGCATCAGAATGGGGAACTTCCTAAACCAAGGGAATTTGGTACTGGGATGGTCCCAAAACTAACGTGTGACTCTCTCAACATGAGAGTCACAATCAGGCAGCTTCAGGGAAATTAAGATGTCCAGGGGAAGGGCAAGCATGTCTCGAAAACCTTACAGTCAGCAGTCAGATGATGTCTCCACATCCCAGAACTTTAGTGAAGTCGTGAGATGAAAGTAGTTTCACGGCATGCTTCTCTGTGGACTGTCCCAAATGAAGCCCCTCGAACTGACAGCAGGCTCCTCTGTTTACCCACCTGCTTAGCCAAGCAGTGACTGCCACAGGGGAGGGAAAGGGGGAAGGGCTGCATGAAATGGCCCAGGGTTCAGCACCACAGCTTCCAGAGGGGGTGAATCCTGACACAGTGGGGTGCAAGTGAAAATTTGATTCATAGTCTCATTCAGCCCAAGAGCCAGGAGCAATGGACACATGCAAATTAAAACACCCATGAAGTACCTTCCTTGTGCAATTAAAAATAATAAAAGCGAAGGAAAATATACACATGCCCAGTACTTGCAATACAAAATCAGATCAAGTTCAAAATAGGATGCATCCCTAAACTGACTAAGGGGTTTGGGTACTAGTCTGGATACATTAAAACTAACTCCTTGCATTCACTATCTTCTTTCATAGCCCAGATAGGTTCCGGATGTAGAGGACAGGCCTAGAGTAACAGTGTGAATAAAAGATAGAAAATTAGGCCCAGATAAATGGGAAAATGTTTCAAATTCAGAATGCACTGATCCATTGTTTTGAACTAGCTGATACCAGGGAAATGCTAAGATTTTAGACACATTAGATTAAAAAAAAGTGACTGAAAATAGTATCTGCTGATTCTGTTAGTGTTTCCTACAGCTTATGTTGTCGAAAGTACAAGGAGGTTTTGGCCTAGGTCCAGTTACTCATTGCACAAAGATCCGATTATTGAGACAATGAAGATTGCCAAGGAATGGAATTTTTTAATATGACAGATGTCTTGTTGGGAGAACAGGAGAAGCTGCCTCAAATCTGTCTCCCCGACTAATGGAGATCATGGGCTTTTAAAGGAGGGGCCACGTGCCTTGGGGCAGGTCATGGTGCAACTGACAAGGGGCTACCTGCACTGGGGGCAGGTTATAGGGGATGGTGAATCAAGAAGTCTGCCCAGGGCCTTCAGAATCTCAGCTCTTTGTCTTGCAGAAAAATAACCATTTCTGGGAAACAACTCAAATGGTCAAGTAGTTAGTTAAGGGAGAAAATTATAAAAAAACATATAGGTGTCGACGGAAAAGAAGCCGAACTCGGTAAAATAATTTTAAAGGGGTTTATTCTGAGCCAAATTTGAGGACAATGACCCGGAGCCATACCCAAGAAGCCTTGAGCAAGTGGACTGTCTGTGGTTGGGTTACAGTTTGGTTTTATACATTTCAGGGAGGTAGGGGTTACAGGTAAAGTCATAAATCAATACATGGAAGGCATACATTGGTTTGGCCCAAAAAGGCGGGCCATCTCGAAGCGAGGGGGGGTGGGGGGCGGCTTCCAGGTTATAGGTGGGTTTAAAGACTCCTTGACTTGTAATTGGTTTAAAAAATGAAGCAAGGCTTGGAATGTTTTAGATAAGAGACAAGTCACCAGACATATATTTGTTGTGGAAATTGGGGACCTGCAGGTTTGTCATTCATAGCCTTAGGCCTATTGACGAGTTACAAAGGATATCTCCAAGAAGGGAGGGGGGGCATGGTGAGGCATGTCTGACCTCTTCCTCCTGGCAGACAATTTAGTTTTAGAATATCCTCTTGGCCAGGAGGGGATCCATTCAGTCAGCAGGTTGGGGGGGGAAGTCTTTTATTTAATTTTAGTTCACATAGGGGTCTTTGAAATTTGTTGAGAGAGTTGATTACATGTATAAACTGAGAAAATGAATGAGTCAGTTTTAGAAACTCTGAAAGAGAATATACATGACAAGGGAGGTATATATGGTAGGTCACAATTTTGAGATGTTAAAATATACTTGTCCTCCTATGTTTCTTACTTTTTCCTTCCCACCAGGTAGCCAGACAAAAACGCTATATTTTACTTTAATGAAATATAGATAGATAGATAGATTTGTAATAAAACTATTAAAAATGTTTCAAAAATGAAAAATCCAAATTCTAGATAGTGGTTACTTCTGGGGAGGAAGGAAGCTAGTATAATCAGAGAAAGCTTTGAAGGAGCTTAGGAAATTTCACCTCAAAATATGACTCCTTGGTATAAAGAATATTTTGAATTAAAGGCCATTCAAGATCAAAAAGCATTGGAGGGGACTTTCCCTCTATCTGCACAAACTGGACTGACCTGATCAAAGATCAAAGGGGGCAATTGACTTCCTTTCCTCTCCCTGTTATCTCAACATATTGCAGGAAGGAGGATCAAGAAAGTAACCGGACCTGGCCCAAATAATTTGAATATAATAGCTGTCTCTCAGGTTAGTTTAATTTGTTCAGGTTAATTTAATTTGCAAGGAGAATCATTTACAAGTTAATCTGTTTCCCCCATCCATTTATCCTGCCTAGCACCATTTGTTCCCCCTAAGCAGAACTACCTATACTCCTCATCTCCCTCTCCCCTCCAAAAGGACAGGTATAAAATATCTGAACTTCATTGGGATATTGAGTAATCACTCTGTGATTCTCCCCATGCACATGGTAAATAAACCTTTCTCTTATTAATCTGCCTTAATTGTGAGTTGATCTTTCAGCGAACTTTCGGGGGAAAGGGCAAGTTTCCCTCTGACCCCTACAACTTCAAAGTGAGTTTCAACTGCATCTGTCTTAATATGGGTGCATAGAACTCTGTTATACTATTCTCTACAGCTTTAAAGTTTTTATTTTATATTTAAAACTAATAAATTTGTTTTAGAGAAGTTTTAGATTTATAGAAAAATTGATCAGAAAGTACAGAGTTCCCACATATCCCCTACCCCCTGCACACAGCTTCCCTTAATATTTACATCTCTTATTAATGTGGCACTGTGAGGGTGAAGCTAAACTTCCCCTTTGCCCCAGAAGGTTTGCTGAAAGATCAACTCACAATAAGGCAGATTAATGAGAAAAAGAAATGTCAATGGAAAAGAACCCAAACTCTGTAAAATAATTTAAAGAGGCTTATTCTGAGCCAAGTAGGAGTGACCATGGTCCAGAGTCATGCCCAAGAAGCCTTGAGCAAGTGGTCTTGCCATGGTTGTGTTATAGTTTGGTTTTATACATTTCAGGGAGATAGGAATTACATGTAAAGTCATATATCAATACATGGAAGGAATACATTGGTTTGGCACAAAAAGGTGGACATATCAATGGGAGGAGATTACAGGTTATAGTTGAGTTTAAAGATTCTTTGATTTATAATTGGTTAAAGAAATGAAGCTTTTTCTAAAGGCTTGGAGTGTTTTAAGTAAGATAAGGAAGTCTGCTAATCAGAGACGAGTCACTGGACATAGACTCACGAGATCTGTTGGATAAACTGAAGACCTACAGTTGTGGTTTAAGCTTTGTCTTGCATAGCCTTAGGCCTGTTAATGAGTTGCAAAGGATGTCTCCAAAAAGGGAAGTGGGCATGATGAGGCATGTCTGAGCTCCCTTCTCATGGCCAGCAACTCAACTTTGGGGTATTTCTAGGTTCCCCTTAGCCAAGAGGGGTCCATTCAGTCAGCTGGGGAGCTTAAGATTTTATTTTAGTTCACAGAGATTTATTTACCATGCGCACAGGGAGAATCATGGAATGATTACCCAATTTCCCAATGGGGTACAGAAGTTTACATACTGTCATTTTAGAGGGGAGGGGAAGATGAGGAATACAGGTAATTCTGTTCAGTGGCAATAAATGGTTACTGGGGAGGATGAATAGATACTTGGGAGAATGGATGGGGGGAAACAGATTGACTTGTAAATGATTCTCTTTGGAAATTAAATTAACTTGAGGGACAGGTATTATCTTAAAATGGTTTGGGCCAAGTCTGGTTGCATTCTTGATCTTCTTTCCTACGATATATTGAGATAACAGGGAGGGGAAGGGAAGTCAATTGTTCTTTTTGATGGGTCTGGTTTTATGAAGATAAAGGGAAAGCCCCTTCCAATGCCTGTTGATTTCTAAGAGCCTTTAATTCAAAATTATCTTTATACCAAGGAGTCATATTTTGGAGTGAAATTTCCTGAGCTCCTTCAGTACATTTTTGACCATTCATGAACCCATGTTGATACATTATTATTAACTAAGGCCCATAGTTTACAATAGAATTCACTCTTTGTACTGTACATTCTGTGTGTAATGACAAATGTATAATGATATGTGCCCATCATTGCTGTACCATACAGAATAGATGTACTGTCCTGAAAATTCTCTATGCTCCACCTATTCATCCCTCTCTCTCCCTGAACTCCTGGTGAAGGGTGTTAGAATTTGGTACTCCAAGATATAACACATTGGCATAAGGATTATTGTATTTATAAAGGTGTCTCCCTCTCCCATACCAGGAAGAGGAGAATGACTCCACAGATGACTCTTATCACTGAAGATGACTTGAGTCTGCATAACAATTCTTCCTAAACAGCTCTTATTTACTATAACTATCCTAGTCACATTCCCACAATTTTCCACCCTAGGGAACTGAAACCCCCATTTCCTTTGTGTAGTTACTTCTCCAGAATTTATTATCCTTTGTTAAAATGATATATAAACTCCCAAGTTTAACCACTTCTCTGGGTTTTCACTTCTTTTCTGTGAAGCCCCCATGCACAATAATTTAAAACATTGGTAAAATTTGTATGCCTTTTCTCCAGTTAATCTGCCTTTTGTAAGTTTAATTCACAAACCCTAGTCATAAAATTTAAGAGAGTAGAGGAAAAGTTTTTCCTCCCCTAAACTGGAAATTGCTGACGTTTTCACAGTTGTCATATTTTTGCCTTTTCCAGAAAGTTATATAGTTGGAATCACACAGCCTTTTCAGATTGGCTTCTTCACTTAGCAATATGCTTTTTTAGGTTCCTCCATGGCTTCTCATGGCTGATAGCTTATTTGTTTTTTTCACCGAATAACATTCCATTGTATGGATGTACCAGAGTTTGTTTGTACATTTACCTATTAAAGGGCATATTGGTTACTTCCAAGTTTTGGCAATTATGAGTAAAGCTGCTATAAAGATTTGTGTGACTCTTTCGTGTGTGTAGAAATAAGATTTTCAATTTGTTTGGGTATATACCATGGAGGATTTATTTGCCATATGCATATATTTTTTGGTGAGGTATCTAAGTTCTTTTGCCCATTTTTAAATTGGATTGTTTGTTTTCTTATTGTTGAGGTTTATGAATTCTTTGTATATTTTGGAATATCACTGTTTTATCGGATATGTGTTTTGCAAAGATTTTCTCCCAGTCTGTGGTTTTTTCTTTTTATTCTTTTAACAGTCTCTTTTGCAGAGCAGAAGTTTTCGATATTAATGAACTCCAATGTATCATTTTTTCACTCACAGATCATGCATGCATTTGGTGTTGTATTTAAACAGTCATCAACAAATCCAAGATCATCTAGATTTTATACTATGTTATCTTCTAGGAATTTTATAGGTTTGCATTTTATATTTATGCCTATGACCCATGTGGAGTTAATTTTTGTGAAAAGTGTAAGTTTGTGTCTAGATTCTTTTTTTACTATTTGTATGTGGATGTCCTGTATCCCAGCATTATCTATTGAAAAGACTATTATTTCCCATTGAATTGCCTTTTCTCCTTTATCAAAGATCAGTTGCCTATATTTATTTGGGTTAATTTCTGGGCTCTCTATTCTGTTCCATTGATTCATTTGTCAGTTCTTTCACCAATACCACACTATCTTGATTACGGTAGCTTCTCAGTTAATCTTGAAATCTGGTAGTGTCAGTCCTCTGTTCATCTCCTTCAATATTGTATTGGTTATTTGGAGTCTTTTGCTGTTTCATATAAATGTTATAAACAGTTTTCTATATCTTTTTGCATGTCTCAAATATTTCATAACAAGCACCATTTCTATGAGCTTTAATTCTGATTTAAAAAATGATCCATACTAATTTAGAAAATGAAAAACATATTCAAGTCAGAGATAAATTATTAATCAACAATATCACCACTCATTAATTTTAAAAATGTATCATGTTTATGCATTTTCTCCCATTATAATCCTTGCACACATATACAGTTATATACATTACATAAGGGTTTCATACATCTGGAGGGTTCAATATTGGCTAATGATAATGAAACCAGTTATTAAATGTGCCTAAGTTTGCAACCCACATTATCCACAGTCCACCTCCATAGTCAATGGGATACACAATCTTTTCCTGTGTAAGGGCCAAGGCCAGCACAGAGAAAGTGACTACCCATGGTCCTGTATACAAGAACAGATCTGGTATTTGAGACTCAGGTCTCCTGATTTCAGTGTGTTGTATGGCAGACCTATCTTTATACTTTGTCATTCTGCACTGTCTCCTTTCTGGAGCTCAATGACAGGCTGCTATTATAATATAAAAATAAGAAGTAAAAAAGAATATAAGTATATATATATATACATGCACATGACTTGAAAACACACACATGAATATATACAGGTATATGAAATAATCAAAACATATTCACATACATATATTCTTTCACAAAATTGAGATTGTATTATATATATTTTTCATCAACTTGCCTTTTACACTCAACATGATAGCCTATGATAACCCAGCATATTAATCTGCATTTCTTTAGATATTGAAATTTGAACTATTTTTAAAAGTTTAGTGAGTATGCACACTGCTTTTTATTTGAATTTTCTATTGATACTATTTTCTCATCTCTCTATTCATTAATAAGAATTCTTTCCATATCAACAATATTAGGTAGGGTAGTTAAGAAATTGGTATATAGGTACCTACAAGACAAAACAATAACTGTTGTAAATACCAACAAAAAGAGAATGAATAAGGCAGACAACCTAATAAAATTATATATATATAATTTATATTGTTTATTAACAATGTGTCAGAACTGAGCCTAAATTACCAAATATATTGATCCTACAAAAAATGTAAATGGGTGTAACTTGCCTACTGCAAAAAAAAATTTTCAGATTGCCTAACGAAGCAAAATACAAAACTATTTTTTTCAAGAGATATACCTAAAACAAAGTTATTCAATTATGTTAAAAATTTTAAAATAAGCAAATATATACCAGGAAATTGCAAATAAAAATAAAGCAGAGGTTCCAATCTTGATATCTAAGAGGGTAGAACTGCCACAAAAATGGATTAAAAGAGATAAAGAAAAGCATACTTGATAATGCTAAAGGCTAAAATTCACAAGAAAAATTTGTGAGTTATTAATATTTATGTACTTGGTCACATAGCAAAAATATTAATAGAGTAAAAACTATAGGAAGTGCAAGAAGAAATAGGAACAAACACTATAATAGATTATTCTAACACACTTGTCTGAAAACAAGGACATTCAAGTGGGTAAAAAATTTACTAAGTGTAGAGAAAATCTAAACCATATAATCTAAGGGGTAGATCTTATAGATAGACATACTGCACTCTGAGGCCTGATATGAGGCAATATATCTACTTTTTGGGTGAATATGGGACATTTATGGCAATTGACTATACCTGAAGTTGTTAAACAAATCTTAGGCCAAAATGAAAATACAAACTAAAATTGTAGAATTTGATGAGAAAACATGATAATGAAAATAAAACATAGAATCTACTGCTAGAGCAGTGCCAGAGGAAATTTTATAGCATTAAATACATGTATCAATTAAAAATGAAAAAATGAACTAAACTTTCCATTTAAAAAGGCAGAGAAAAAACACAACATAAACTAAAAGAAAGCAGAAAGAAAAATTGTTAATGGTAAAAGTAGAAATAAATAAGTCAGAAAACAAAACTATAGTAGAGCTTATATATAAATGAAAAGGCAGGTTTATTTCGGGGGAATAAAAAAGAAGAACAAATCACTGGGTAAATTCATCAAGAAAACAGGGAGAAAGGACAAATACACAAAACTAAAGTGACAAGGGGGACATAGTCATCCAAAGAAGGTAATTTTTAAGACACTTAAGTGAATAATTTGCACAACTTTATTCAAATACATTTGAAAACAGATGAAATGGATACATTTCTAGAAAAAGATGCGTCTTACCAAAATTGACCCCAGTAGAAACATAAAGTCCAAAGCAAGCAGTTCCATAAAAGAAATGGAGAAATTGGTTAAAGAGCTCTGTCATAGAGAAAGCACCAGGGAAAGATCTTTCCAGAGGAGAATTCTAGCAAAGTTTTAAAGGTAAAATAATCATATTCCTTCTTAAACTACTCCAAGGGGATAGAAAAGATGAAATTTTCAAATCCTTATGATGAAGCAAGTACATAATTGATTCCAAAAACCTACCAAAATTACATCACAAATGAAATTTACAGACCAATTTCATATAAGAATGTGAAGGAATGCCTTTAAATAAAATGTTAATAAACACAATCCAACACACAAAAATAGATTATGACATTGTGGAGCTTATTCTAAGAGCACAGAGATGTTTCAGTATGAGGAAAGCCATTCATATAATCTATTGTACTAATAGAGCCAAGAAGAAAATCATGTGATCATCTCCACAGATGCAGAAAAGGTATTTGCTAGCATCAACTTTCATATATGTTTTTAAAAATCTCAGTAAAAGGAATAGGTAGATAATTTCTCAGTACGGAAACACGCACACACATCTCAGCCAAAAAGCCACCATCCTACTTAATGGGGAAGTACTGGAGGCATTCCAGCTAAAAACAAGTTTAAGAAAAATGCCCATTTCTCTTTTCTAATGTTTGACATTGTGTGGGAGCTATTATCCAATGCAAGTGAACAATCTCACAATTAAAGCAAAAGGTGTGGAAAATTTCTCTGTATGTGCTGATGATATGGTTACACATTGGAAAAAAAACAGAAAAATTGCAACAACCAAAAAGAGAATTTAGTAAAATAGCAGGTTACACTACCACTATCCAAAATCAATAGCCTTCACAAATTAGAAGATATAATGGAAGAAAGGAAAAGGATTGGTACTATGGTCTGAATGTATACCCTACACAATCCAGTTGAAACTTCATAGTCAATATGATAATAATAACAGGTGGGGCCTTTAAGGGGTGATTAGGCAGTGAGGGATCGGTAAGGGTATAAGGTTAGGGCGTGAGCTAGTGTATGCAGGTTTTGAGAAAGATTTCTTCAGGCAAAGATTAGGATAGAAAGGAGAAGTTTATTTTACTTTTCCCAGGCAGAAAAGGACTAACATAGTGAAGAGAGGGAGATAATGTTGGCAGAGAGAACCAGGTATTCAGGCTTTTTATTTAGGGGGAGGTTATAAATTAGCGGGGTACAGTTGAGAAACTGCTGTGTCTGCTCCTTTCTTTCTTCCTGGTGGTGAGCTGATAACAGAAAAGGGTGTCGAGGATGTACAAGAGTTGGCTCCCCTGCCTTTCTTTGGAGATGGGATTATCATGGCAGGAGATGTGACTCTGCCCTGAAGATGTGGCTGAAGCCTAAAGCTCCTATCTTGCTATTCATTCAGGAACTCCAAGGCTGTAAAACAAATTCTAAAAAGAGAAAGATTTACATTTCCTTTCTGTCTGGTAGGCTCTTTTCAGATGTTGTGAAAATGGAACCCCGCAGGGTGCCTGTCAGCTAGTCAGCTAGGGAGAGAGAGAGAGAGAGAGAGAGAGAGAGAGCGCGTACGTAGGGTGAGAGCTCATGATTGATCTTTAGCTGTTATTGGGAAAATTGTGGGATTAGATATTTTCCTCTTATTTTCTGCAAGGTCGCCCTTTCAGCATCCTTCCTCATGAATGGGATTAAGGCCCTTAAAAAAGGGTTTTTATGCAGCATTAACCTCTCTTGCCCCTCTGCCTTATGTCATGTGAGGACATAGTGTTCCTCCCCTCCAGAGGATGCAGCAACATGGCACCATCTTTGAAGCACAAAGACTGGGCCCTTTCCAGACACTGCAGCTGCCAGTGCCTTGATCTTGGACTTCCAGTTTCCAGAACTGTGAAAAATAAATTTCTATTATTTATAGATTACTGAGTCTCAGGTAGTTTGTTATAGTAGAACAAACAGACTAAGACAATTGGATATAAACTTAAGAACCAATGTCTATCACATATATAAAACACAAAACTGGACTTGAACAAATAGAAAAACAAATGACATTTTTGGGTAAGAAGACTCTGTGAGACAGAGCAGGGATCCCTCTAGGGGCCTGCCAGGCCCCCCAAGCATGGAAATAAAGGAAAAATCTTGAGTCCCTTCAAGGGACATTCAGACACTTAGCAGCTAGCCTTGAAAAGTAAATGAGCAACCTGATAAGCAAGAAGATAGTAACAATAGTCTCCCAAGCAAGTCAGAGTCACAAGGTGTTTTGGTTTTCCACAGAAACTAAAAGACAACATTTTAACACATGTCCTTGAGTTGTTTTTTTAGAAACTCCCACCAGATGGAAAATGCCAACCACTATCATGTAGACCTCAGATAAGGGGGAACTGAGGACTGAATTCTGACTGCCGTTCTTTGTTCTAATTTTCTTCCAGTTACTTTTCTGGGGAGCATGTTAATGAAAATAAATAAATAAATAAATAAATGAATATGTTCCTGAGGGGCCTGGAGAAAGTCACACCTACAGGCCAAACCTTAACATTCCTTTCTGCTGACCCCAAGTTTTAGACAAGGCCTTGCTTCCTTAATCAATTGCTAATCAAAGAATCTCTGATTCTGCCTATGACCTGCAAGCCCTCACTTCAAGATATCCTGCCTTTTTGGGCCAAACCAATGTATAACTTCCATGTATTGAGATATAATTTTGCCACAACATCTGCTTTTCTGAAATGTATCCCTGCCTTTAGAAACTCTTGCTTGTAAACCATTGGGGAGTTCGGGTTTTAAGCATCAGTTAAGGGAGGGGGTGTGGGGGGGGGCGGGGTGTGACAGAGTGAAACTCTGCCTCAAAATAAATAAATAAATAAATAATAATGATGAAAATCTCTACATGGGGCTGTGGAGGGATCTCCAGGATATAATGTTAAGTGAAAAAGTCAGCGTACACAAACATGTGAATAGCACCTTTTCATCCAAGAAAGGGGGAAATGCTAATATGTAAATTTTAATTATATTAGAAATAGAAGGAAAAGACTCCTGTTTTGGGGACCAGAAAGAGCAGCTGTATACTATAAGTAAAACAAATATAAGAAAACTGTGAAAGTCTGTATTTAGACAAAGAACCAGGAAAGAGACATCTGGTAAGAAAGAAAGCTTTTAGAACATAACTGCTGTACTCCAGCCAAGCACCACAAAATGAAACACAGCTTCACCAACAGCATGCCAGCAAGGCTAAGTGGGGAGCATGGATTCAACAATCACCTGACTGTAACCAATCTCCCCTTTCCACCCTCTGGTGGTATCAGAGAAGGCAACTTGGGGAACCTGAACTTTCATCCCCATCTGGCTGTTAGGAGATGATAACCCCCTTCCTCCACTGGAATGGTGTCACAGAAAGCTTGCTAAAACATACAATTTAAATAGGATCCAGAGACTCACAACATAACAGGGGGAGAAAACATGAAACTATTTTTTGTCCAATGTGAATGCTCACGAAAGGGTACCTTGGGAGAGGAAGACTTTAATAATCAAGTGGTAGCATGACCTGTTTTTGTGGATACCAGTCAGCCTCTCTCCCTAACCACTCCTGTCATTGCCCAATGGGCAATGAACAAAGTGTCCACGATTGGAAGGATGGAGGTTATGCTTGCCTCAGCAACACAGACATCCACTAACCAAAGCCAACTTGGCTACAGCCACTGCTGAATGCCCAGTCTGCTGGCATCAGAAAGAGACCAATCCTGAGTCTCTAATATTGCCCCATTCCCCAGGGTGACCAGTCTGCTACCTGGTGGCAGATTGATTACATTGTATCCCTTCTTTAATGGAAAGGGTAGCATTTTGTTCTTGTTGGAGTATGTTCTTACTGGAATACTCTGGATATGGATTTGCCTTCCCTGCATACAGAGATTCTGCCAAAACTACCATCTGTGAACTTACAGAATGCCTTATCCACAGTCATGGTATTCCACACAGCATTCCTTCTGATCAAGGAGCTCACTTCACAGCAAATGAAGTGTGGCAATGGGTCTATGCTCATGAAATTTCACTGGCCTTACCATATTCCCCACCATCATGTAGTAGCAGCTTGACAGAACAACCTCTGTGTAGGGGATTTGATGCTATCTGGTAAAATTGTGTAGGCATTTACTTTTGGAACAAGACGTCTCTAGCCTAAGAATCTATTCCAAAGAAACAATGCAAAAAAGACAAGAAAGCATAAGCACAAGGCCATTCCTGGCAGAACAATTTGTAACAGCAGAAAAGTAGAAACAAGACAAAGGTCCATCAATAGGAGGATGTACTTTTCTGTGGCGCATGCTTAAAAAAATAGGAGGATGGTTGAATAATCTAATATACATCTACATCAGAGAGTACTGTACTATGCAGCTATAAAAAGCAATAAAGTCTCACTCTCTATAATGCTATGGAGTGATCTCTAGGATATCTTTTTACCTGAAAAAAAGCAAGGTGGAGAAAAGTTTGTAGAGCTGCTGATTTCCAATACAGTAGTCATTAGTTACACATGACTATTTAAGTTTATTAAATTTAAATAAAATAAGAAATTCAGTTACTCCAGGGATGGAGGAGCAGTGGGGATGGAAGCTGATGATGACTAGTCTCTTGAAATATAATACCTATTTACTGGCTCCATGCACTGCAAAGGTAAGAACCAATGATCAACCCAGCAGCAATGAGAAACCCTAGTACCCAGACTGATTCCTCTAAAATCATTTCCCACTAAAAGGAACCAAGCTTCCTTGGAGAAATGGATGATTCCAAGTCTAGGGTAGAGTTTTTTTAAAGATGACTCTGGACCGAACTACTATACCAGAAAGCATGTCAAAAAGACTCAGAAGCCAATCTGAAGGGACTCTCACTGGCCAAACAGAAAACAATGTGAACAAATAAAATAATGACTGCAATGGATTATAACATATCAAATATATATTAATAAATATTTATGAACTCCTGAAGACATTCCAAAAGAAAAACAAACAAAACAAGCTCACTGCTCACCTATGCAGGCTCCTAGGAAAAGAACTCACTATTTTGAAAAGTGGAAATACTGCAAAAGAAGGAAGCATTCATCCTACCCTTGCTGTGCATACCATTCTCAGCGTAACCTAATAGCTGTTGAAAGAAAGTTTGTTTTATAGAAGAATTCCAGCTAATTAATAAAGAAGAAATTATAGAATTAGAACATCACCATCTTGCAAATTGTAATGGAATGCAGTTCTGGCAATGATCTTCAGAGGATGCAAAAAACATGAGGTGAAAATCACATGGGAGATTTTACAATGAACGATCAGGCTGACAACACCTGAACCTAGTGATCAATCTTAACTTCACGAGAGGAGGGACAACCAGACATGATGGGCCTTCTGGTGTAACTCTATAGGAAGTAAGGGTTCGCTGTCAGTGGTCTAGCTTATATGCAAGAACTCTAGGACATCTTTCTACATCTCTGCATATTGATAATACTTCCCAACACTTTTAAAGCAAACAAAACTCCTGACAACAGGGACATGTTTTGTTCCAACAACCTTGGTAGAGTTCTGCCAATAGCCTGAGTCCCAGCCTAGTTCTTCTAATTAGTATGTTTTCTTAGATGGCAGCCTGAAGAGTGAAGGTGTTTTGCTTTCAGAGAAAGACAAGGGTACAGAGAGATGTACGGGGGCATTTACTGCGTACGGGACCAGCCTGCGCTTCGTGGTTGCCATAGAAACCTGACGTCACTATGGCGACTGTGACGACTTTTTAATAAAGACCAGCGTGGCCTGGAGAGAAGAGTAGTGTCCCACCTTCAAGTGTTTTTTTTTTTTTTTCTCCACAGATTGTTCATAAGGAACCACCTTCAAGTGTTTGGGACTCAGCTGAGGGTGCGGGTGCTCCGCGATGGGGGTGAACAGCCCTGGGCTGTGGGGAGACGAAGGGATCCCAGAGCCAAGTCGCCTCGTTCCCGCTCTGGGACTCGGTGCCCCGCTCTCTCTCATGAGGGAGAGATGTGGGACCTTCCTGGCCCCAGTGAGGATGGCGTCCTGCTCCAGGGTGTCCTAGAGCCACTTTCCATGTAAAGGTGGGCACAGGAGGATGAGACAGGTAATGACCCTCTCTGAGCCCAGCTTCCCCCTCTGTAAAATGGGCATAAGAATGCTCACCACAGGATTGCTGGAACCTTCAGTGACAACACCTGTGCAAGCCCATAGCCCTGTGATTATTGTGGGATCATGAATGTCTGTGTGAATTTGGGCCACTTCTTATTCCTTTTTAAATTTGTTGTTAGGGGATAGATGAGGAAAGTATAAGAAAAAGGCTCTAGTGCGGCCATTGTACCTTCTGGTTATTATGGTCACTACCCAATTGTATGAATGTCATTGGTCACTAACCCAGTGCCTAGCATGGTGCCGGGTACATAGTAACCCCAATAAACATAGTGATTGCTGGATTCTCTCTCTCCCCTGACAGCTCTTCATGCAGGTGACTGAGCTCATATCAGGTTTGTGAAGGAGGCGGTTCTGAGGACCTGGGTCATGATGGCTGCTGAAGCTTCTCCGGAGTTGAAAGGCAGTGGTCTTCAGGAGACTCCAAACACTTCACATCCCTGGTGCGATATGACGCCTGGCTCAAGTGAGTTCATAGATCTGGACAAAAATGTGTTGTGGGCCCGACATGGTGGCTTACACCCGTCTGTAATCCTAGCACTTTGGGAGGCTGAGAGGGAAGGATCACTTGAGACCGGGAGTTCAGAACAGCCTGGGCTACATAGCTAGACTCCGTCTCTATAAAAAATTTAAAAATCAGCCAGGTGTGGTCGCGAGTGCCTGTAGTCCCAGCTACTCGGGAGGCTGAGGAGGGAGGAAGGAGGATCGCTTGAGCCCAGGAGTTTGAGATTACAGTGAGCTATGATTGCACCACTGCACTCCAACCTGGGTGACAGAGTGAGACCCTGTCTCCAAAAAAAAATAAAAATAAAAATGTGTTGTGGAATAGTGCCTGTGAGGTTCAAAAAATAGTCTGAAAGTAGAAAAGGTACTTTGATCTCCTTGTTGGAGAAGAGGTTTAGCAGGTAGAATTTCATCCCGTCAGCAGCTACATGCTTTGTAGTAGCCCTTGAGGCCCATCTTAGTGATGTCCTCTTTTGATAAAAGCAATGACCTGTCCAGTGTGAGGAAGGAGCTCGATCTTTAGTATGCATTTGCAATAAATATGCCTAAATTGTTCTAACTGTATAAATATTATTCAGCAATTCCTTGTTCCTCTCAGGTGGGTACAGAAATGTACAGTTGGTTAGAATGTCTTCCTAGCAATTTGAGATGGTAATATGGATCCTTCCCTGGTAACCATGTTTTTCATCGATTCTATAATAAATTTTTTTAATGCCAGAAATTTTGCAAGTGTTAGTTTAAAATGTCAGTTACAAGAATTTAGTCTTTTCTTTTTTTAAAAAAAAGTTTTTTAGAGATGGGGTCTCTCTCTGTCGCTCAGGCTAGAGTGTAGTGGCGCAATCATAGCTCACAGCATCCTTGAACTCCTGGGCTCAAGCAATCCTCCTGCCTCAGCCTCCTGAGTAACTGGGACTGCAGGTACATGCCCAGCTAATTTTTTTCATTTTTTAGAGACGGGGGTCTCTCTATGTTGCCCAGGCTGATCTCAAACTCTGGCCTCAAGTGATCCTCCCACCTCAGCCTACTGAGTCACTGGGATTATAGGCATGAGCCACCACATCGAGCAGTAGTTTCAAAAATAATAATTACCATAGAGTTTTCCCTGTTATAGTAATACTCAACCATGTTTCCCAAAACCACCAGACATTCTTAAATAGAATTATGATTATTTTCCCAGGATATGACAGTTTCAGTTCTATACTCATAGGCTCCCATCGTCCTTGCTCCCTGTCCTGTCTCCAAGCAATCACTGATCTTGTTACTATAAATTATTTTTCAATTCCTAGAATTTTATATAAATGGAAACATGGAGGTTGTATTGTTTTTATTGGCCTGGCTTCTTTCATTCAGCCTATTTAATTTTAGATTTATTCATACTGTTGCATGTATCAAAATTTCATTTTTTTTTTTTTTTTAGAGAGGGTCTCACTCTGTTGCCCGGGCTAGAGTACAGTGGCATCATCATAGCTCACTGCAACTTCAAACTCCTGGGCTCAAGTGATCTTCCCACCTTGGCCTCCCAAAGTGCTAGTATTACAGGCATGAGCCGCTGTGCCCAGCCAAAATTTCGTTCTTTTCGTGGCTGAATAGTATTCTAGTATATGGGTATACTACAATTTGTCTTATCCATTCAATTGTTGGGGAATATTTGGCTTGTTTCTAATTTGTGGCTCTTGCAAATAAAGCTGCTGTGATAAAATAAAATAAAGCTTATTTGTGTATAAGTCTTTCCATGAACAGATGCTTTCTTCTTCTATGGTAAATACTTAAGAGTGCAGTAACTGGATCATATGGTAGATATAAAATTAACATTGTAAGAAACTGCCAAACTGTTTTCCAAAGTGGTTATACCATTTTTCATTACCACCATCAGTGTATAAGAGTCCTATCCTCCACAACCTTGCCCGCATTTGGTATGGTTAGTCTTTTTAATTTTGGCCATTCTCGAGGGCGTGTAGTGGCATCTTGTATTTTTCATTTACATTTCCCTGGGGACTAACCGTGTTGAGCATCTTTTCATGTGCTTGTTTGCCATTTATACATCTTCTTTCATGGAGTGTCTTTTCAAACCTTTTGCCTGTTTATTTTTTGGAGTGTCTCTTCTTATTGACTTTTTGTAGTAAAAATATACAGAATAAAATTTACCATCTTAACTACTTTTAAGTGTACAGTGCAATAGTGTTAACTATATGCACCTTGTTGTGCAACAGATCTCTGGAAATTTGAAACCCTATACCCATTGAATAACAACGCCCCCTTTCCCCCCTTTTCCAATCCCAGTAACTACTATTCTACTCTCTGTTTCTAAGAGTTTAACTACTTTAGGTATATCGTGTATGTAGACTAATGCAGTGTTTGTCTTTTTGTGGCCGGCTTATTTCACTTAGCATAATGTCTTCAAGGTTCATCCATATTAATAGTATATGACAGGATTTCCTTCTTTTTGGCCTGAATTGTATGTCTATGCCACATTTTCTTTACTTATTCATCCACTGATGGACATTTAGGTTGCTTCTACCTCTTGGCTATTGTGAATAGTGCTGTAATGAACATGGGCATGCAAAATATCTCTTTGAGACCCTGTTTTCAGTTCTTTTGGCTATATACCTAGAAGTGGGATTGCTGGATCCCACTTCTAGGATATGATATTTCTATTTTTAAGTTTTTGAGGAACTGCCATACTGTTTTACATAGTGGCTGCACCAGTTTACATTCCCACCAACAGTGCAAAAGGGTTCCAGTTTCTTCACATCCTTGGCAACACTTATTTTCTGTTTTGTTTTTTATAGTAGCCATCCTAACAGGTGTGAGGTGATAGCTCATTGTGGTTTTGATTTGCATTTTCCTGATGAGTAGTAATGTTGAGCATATTTTCATATGTTCATTGGCCATTTGTATATCTTCTTTGGAGAAATATCAAGTCCCTTGCCCATTTTTTATTGGATTATTTGTTTTTCTGTTGTTGAGGTACAGGAGTTCTTTATGTATTCTGGATATTAACTCCTTATCAGATATATAGTTTGCAAATATTTTCTCTCATTCTGTAGGTTGCCTTTTCACTCTGTTGATTGTTTCTTTTGCTGTACAGAAGCTTTAAAATTTGAGGTTACTCCCATTTGTCTATTTTTGCTTTTGTTGCCTGTACTTTTGTTTTCATATCCAGAAATCATGGCCAAATCCAATGTTATGATGCTTTCCCCCTATGTTTTCTTTGAGGAGTTTTATAGTTTCAGGTCTTACCTTTAGGTCTTTAATCCATTTTGAGTTAATTTTTTATATGGTATATACTAAGGGTCCAACTTCATTCTTTTGCATGTGACTATCCAATTTTCCCAACATTGTTTGTTGAAGAGATGATTCTTTGTCCATTGTGTAGCCTTGGCACCCTTGTTGAAGACCATTTGGCCATGTATGTGAGGGTTTATTTCTGGGCTCTCTATTCGGGTCCACTGTTCTATGCAGTTGTCCCTTAGTATCTGTGGGGGATTGGTTTTAGGACCCCCTGCAGATACCAAAATCTGCAGATGCTCAAGTCCCTTCTATAAAATGGTGTAGTATTTGCATATAACCTATGCACCTCCTCTGGCATACTTTAAATCATCTCTAGATTACAATACCTAATACAATGTAAATGCTATGTAAATATGTTATGCTGTATTTATTTATTTTTATTATTTTTGTTGTATTTTTAATTTTTCTTTTTGTTTTTTGCCTATTTTCCATTCACAATTGAATCTGCAGTTACAGAACCTGTTGATATGGAGGGCCAAGAGAGTATCTGAACTTATGCTAATAACATACTGTTATGATTACTATAGCTTTGTAATATGTTTTGTAATTAGAAAGTATGAAGCTTCCAGCTTTGTTTTTCTTTTATAAGATTGTTTAATGCTATTGCAAATGACAGAATTTTCTTAATTTCTTTTTTATTGTTCATTTTTAGTGTATAGAAATGCAACTGAATTTTGTTCATTGATTTTGTATCCTGCAACTTTGCTGAATTTATTTATTAGGTTCTAACAGGGTTTTTGTGTGTGTGTGTATATAATTTTTACAAGTTTCTAAATGTAAGATCATGTCATCTATGAACAAGGGTAATCTTACTTATTCCTTTCCAATTTGGATGCCTTTTATTTCTTTTCTTTCCTAATTACTTGGGCTAGGACTTCCAGTACTATGCAAATAGAAGTGACAAGAGAAGACATCCTTGTCGTGTTCCTGATCTTGGAAGGAAAGCTTTCACTTTTTCACGATTGAGAATGATGTTAGTTGTGGGCTTTTCATATATGGCCTTTATTATGTTGAGGTAATTTTCTCCTATTCCTAGCTTTTTGAATGTTTTTATCATGAAGGGGTGTTAAATTTTGTCAAATGCTTTTTCTGCATCAATTGAGATGATCAGGTAGGTTTTGTACTTCATTCTGTTAATGTGGTATATTACATTGATTTTCATATATGGAACCATCTTTATATTCCAGGAATAAATCCCACTTAGTCATGATGTATAATTCTTTTAATATATTGTGAAATTCAGTTTCCTAGTATTTGCTGAGGATTTTTACACCAATATTCATCAAGATTATTGGTTGGTAGTTTTCTTTTCTTGCACTATGTTTGTCTGATTTTGGTATCAGGGTAATGCTGGTCTCATAAAATGAGTTTGAAAGTGTTCTTTCCTTTTCAATTGTTTGGAAGAGTTTGAAAAGGATAGTGTTAATTCTTTTTTAAATGTTTGGTAGAATTATCCAGTGAAGCCATCTGGTCCTGGGCTTTTCTTTGTTGGGAAGTTTTTGATTACCAATTCAATCTCCTTAATAGATATAAATCTGTATAGATTTTGTAATTTCTTCATGTTATAGCCTAATTAGCTTATATGTTTCTAGAAATTCATCCATTTCTTCTAGGTTATCTAATTTGTTGGTATATAATTGTTCATAGTAGTCTCTCATAAAAGTCTCTTATGAACCTTTCAGTTTTTGTGGATCAGTCATGTCTCTTTCATTTTTATTTTTATTTTTATTTGAGTCTTATCTTTTTTCTTAGTCTAGCTAATGGCTTGTACATTTTGTTGATCTTTTCAAAAAACCAATTGTTAGTTTCATTGATTTTTCTATTTTTATATTCTCTCCTTATTTTGTTTCTGCTCTAACCTTTGTTATTTTCTTTTTCTGCTAACTTTAGATTTACAGTTAATCCTTGAACAACATAAGTTTGAACTTCGTGGGTCCACTTTTTTGTGAATTTTCTTTTGCCTCTGCCAATTTTTTTTTTTGAGAACCAAAAAGTTAAGAATCTGATTTGTTAACTTTTTATTTGAAAATATTGAGGGGGTACGAATGTTTTTGTTACATGGATCACTTCTGTAATACTCGAATCATGGCTATGAGTGTACCCATCACCTGAATAGTGTTCATTGTACCCATTAGGTAGGTTTTTGCCCCTCTCCTCCTCCCCGCTCCCCCCTGCTTGATTTCTAGTGAGTTTTACTTCCCTCTGTGCAAATGTGTGCCCATCGGTTAGTTCCAATTTAATAGAGAGTACATGTGGTGTTTGTTTTTCCATTCTTGAGATACTTCACTTAGGGAAATGGTCTCCAGTTCCATCCAAATTGCTATAAAAGGCATTAATTCACCCTTTTTTATGGCTGAGTAGTACTCCATGGTATACACATACCACATTTTGTTAATCCACTCGTGAATTGATGGGCACTTGGGTTGATTCCACATCTTTGCAATTGTGAATTGTGCTGCAATAAACAGTTGTGCACAGGTGTCTTTTTGATAAAATGACTTCTTTTACTTTGGGTAGTTACCCAGTAGTGGGATTGCTGGATCAAATGGTAGGTCTACTTTTAGTTCTTTGAGGAATCACCATACTATTTTCCATAGAGGTTTTACTAATTTGCCATCCCACCAACAGTGTATAAGTGTTCCTTTCTCTCCGCATCAATGCCAGCATCTGTTGTTTTTTGACTTTTTAATAAAGGCCATTCTAACAGGCATAAAATGATATCTCATTGTGGTTTTAATTTGTATTGCCCTGATGATTAGTGATTTTGAGCATTTTTTCATATGTTTATTGGTCATTTGTCTATCTTCTTTTGAAAACCTTCAGTTCATGTCTTTTGCCTACTTTTTAATGGGATTGTTTGGTTTTTTCTTGTTGATTTTCTTAAGCTCTTTGTAGATTCTGGATATTAGCCCTTTATCAGACGTATAGTTTGTGAATATTTTCTTCCATTCTGTAGGTTATCTATTGGCTCTGTTGATTATTTCCTTTGATGTGCAAAAGCTTTTTAATTTAATCGAGACATATTTATTTATTTTTCTTGTTGCTATAATTGCCTTTGGGGTCTTAGTCATAAATTCTTTGCCTAGGCCCATATCTAGGAGAGTTTTTCCTACATTTTCTTCTAGAAGTTTTATGGTTTCATGCCATACATTTAAGTCTTTTATCCATCTTGAATTGATTTTTATAAGTGATGAGAGATAGGGGTCCTGTTTCATTCTTTTGCATGTGGCTATCCAGTTTTCCCAGCACCATTTTTTGAATAGGGCTTCTTTTCCCCAGTGTACGTTGTTATCTCCTTTGTCAAAGATCAGTTGGTTGTAGGTAGATGATTTTATATCGGGGTTCTCTGTTCTGTTCCATTGGCCTATGTCTCTATTTTTGTACCAATACCATGCTGTTTTGGTTATTATAGCCTTGTAGTATAGTTTGAAGTCTGGTAATGTGATGCCTTCAGATTTGTTCTTTTTGCTTAAGATTTCTTTGGTTATTCAGGCTCTTTTATGGTTCCAAACAAAGCATAGAATTATTTTTTCTCCATCTGTGAAATATGATGTTGATATTTTGATGGGGATTGTGTTGAACATGTAAATCACTTTGGGCAATATGGACATTTTGACAATGTTGATTTTATCTATCCATGAGCATGATATGTTTTTCCATTTGTTTGTGTCATCTGTGATTTCGCTTTTCAGTGTTTCATAATTCTTTTTGTACAGATCTTTCACCTCCTTGGTTAAGTATATTTCTAAGTATTTTGTTTTCTTCGTAGCTACTGTGAATGGTGTTGAGTCTTTGATTTGACTCTCAGCTTGACTGTTATTGGTATATAGAAATACTACTGATTTGTGTACATTGATTTTGTAACCTGAGACTTTGCTTGAATTTATTTGTCAGTTGCAGGAGTCTCTTGGTGGAGTCTTTGGGATTTTCCAGATATAAGATCATATAATCAGCAAAAAGCGATAGTTTGACCTCCTCTTTCCCAATTTCAATACCCTTATTTCTTTCTCTTGCCTGATTGCCCTGGCTAGGACTTCCAGTACTATGTTGAATAGAAGTGGTGACAGTGGGCACCTTTGTCTTCTTCCAGTTCTTAAGGGGAATGTTTTCAACTTTTCCCCATTCAGTATGATGTTGGCTGTGGTTTGTCATATGTGGCTTTTATAATTTTGAGAGATATTCCTTCTATGCCTAGTTTGTTGAGGGTTTTTATCATGAAAGGGTGCTGGATTTTGTCAAATGCTTTTTCTGCATCTATTGAGATGATCATATGGTCTTTGTTTTTGTTTCTGTTTATGTGGCGAGTCACATATATTGATTTGTGTATGTTGAACATACATACATATGTTTCATGAAACATATGCATGTATGCATCCCTGGGATGAAGCCCACTTGGTCATGGTGGGTTATTTTTTTGATGTGCTGTTTAATTCAGTTTGTTAGTATTTTATTTAGGATTTTTGCATCTATGTTCATAAGGGATGTTGGTCTGTAGTTTTTTTTGTGTGCTCTTTCCTGGCTTTGGTATCAAGGTGATACTGGCTTCACAGAATGAGTTGGGGAGGATTTCTTCCTTCTCTATGTTATGGAATAATTTCTGTAGTGTGGGTACCAGCTCTTTTTTGTAGATCTGGTAGAATTTGGCTGTGAATCTATCTGGTCCAGGGCTTTTTTTGTTGGAAGATTTTTTATTACTGCTTCGATCTTGCTGCTCATTCTTGGTCTGTTCAGGAGTTCTATTTCTTCCTGATTGAGTCTTGGGTGGTTGTGTGTTTCCAGGAATTTGTCCATTTCCTCTACATTTTCTAGTTTATGTGCATAGAGACTTCCATAGTATTCATGGATGATGTTTTGTATTTCTGTGCTATCAGTTGTAATATCTCCTTTTTCATTTCTGATTGAGCTTATTTGGGTCCTTTCTCTTCTATTCCTGGTTAATTTAGCAAGAGGTCTATCAATTTGGTTTATCTTTTCAAAGAACTAAATTTTTGTTTCATTGATCTTTTGTATTGTTTTGTTTTCCGTTTCATTAAGTTCTGCTCTGACCTTTGTTATTTGTTTCTTTCTGCTGCCTTTGCATTTGGTTTTCTCCCCTTTTCTAGTTCCTTGAGATGTGACATTGGGTTGTTAATTTGTGATCTTTCTGTCTTTTTTTTTAGACAGAGTCTCACTCTGTTGCCCTGGGTAGAGTGCAGTGGTATCATCATAGTTCACTGCAACCTCAAACTCCTGCACTCAAGTGATCCTCCTCCCTCAGCCTCCCAAGTAGCTGGGACTACAGGCACATGCTATGACACCTGGCTAATTTTTCTATTTTTAGTAGAGATGGGGTCTTGCGCTTGCTCAGGCTGGTCTCAAACTCCTGACCTCAAGCAATCCTTCTGCCTTGGCCTCCCAGAGTGCTAGGATTACAGATGTGAGCCACCATGTCTGACCCTTTCTGTCTTTTTGATGTGGGCATTTAAGGCTATGAATTTTCCCTTTAGGAATGCTTTTGCTGAATCACATAGATTTTGATAGCTCTTGTCCCCTTTGTCATTCAGTTCAAGAAATCTTTTGATTTCCATCTTAATTTCATTATTGACCTAATAATTATTCAGCAGCAGGTTATTTAATTTCCATGACTTTGTGTAGATTTGAGTGTTTCTCTTAGAATTGATTTCTAGTTTTATTCCACTGTGGTCTGAGAAGATATATGGTATGATTTCAGTTTTTTTGAATTTGTTGAGACATGTTTTGTGGCCTAAGATATGATCAATCTTGGAGAATGTCCCATGTGTTCATGAAAAGAATGTATATTCAGTAGCTTCTGGGTAGAATATTCTGTAAGTGTCTGTTAGGTCCATTTGTTTTAGAGTCCCATTTAAGTACAGAGTTTCTTTATATATTTTCTGCTTTGAAGATTTGTCCAGCTCTGACAGTGGGCTGTTGAAGTTTCTGGCAATTATGATGCTACATTTATTTCCTTGCTTAGCTCTAGTTGAATTTGCTTTATATATCTGGGAGCTCCTGTGTTTGGTGCATATATATTTAGGATTGTTGTGTCTTCTTGTTGAATTGCTCCCTTTGCCATTGTATAATGACCATCTTTGTCTTTCTTTGCTATTGTTGTTTTAAAGTTAATTTTATCTGATATGAGAATGGCTACACTTGCCCTCTCTTCATTTCCGTTTGTGTGGAATATTTTTTTCCATTCTTTCACATTGAGCCTGTTTGCATCCTTGTAGTTTAGATGTGTTTCCTGGAGACAGCAGATAATTGGGTTGTGTTTTTTCATCCATTCAGCCAGCCTATGTCTTTTGAGCGGCCATCTTAAGTTCTCTCCTGCCTCTGCCACCCTCAAGATAATAAGACCAACCCCTCTTCTTCTTACTCCTTCTCAGCCTACTCAACATGAAGATTATGAGGATGAAGACCTTTATGATGATGCACTTCCACTTAATAAATAGTAAATATATTTTTCTTATGATTTCCTTAATAACATTTTCTTTTCTCTAGCTTACTTTATTGTTGGAATACAGTATGTAGTATATATAACATACAAAATATGTGTTAAAATATGTGTAATCAACTGTTTATGTTATCAGTTAGGCTTCCCATCAACGGTAGGCTATTAGTAGTTAAGTTCTAGGGTAGTCAAAAGTTACACAAGGAATTTTGACTGCATGGGGGGCTGGTGCCCCAACCCCTGCATTGTTCAATATTCATCTGTAGTTTATTCTTTTTCTAGTTCATTGAGGTCCAAAGTTTGTTGAATTGAGATCTTTCTTTTATTTTGTTGTTTAATGCTATAACCTTCCCATTTATTACTGCTTTTATTGCATCCCAGAAGGTTTGGTTTGTTGTATTTGCATTTTCATTTGTCTCAAGTTTTTTCTGATTTCCCTAGTGACTGCCTCTTTGACCCTATGGTTGTCCATGATTGTATTATTTAATTTTCACATATTTGTGAGTTTTTCAGTTTTTGTCTTGCTATTGATTTCTAGTTTCATTCCATTGTTCTTAGAAGAGATACTTGGTATAATTTTAATCTTTTTAAATTTGTTAAGATTTGTTGTTTTTTTTGTGGCCAACATGTGATCTATCCTGAAGAATGCTCCATGTTTACTTGAGAAGGTTATGTATTCTGCTGTTGTTGGGTAGAGAATTCTGTATGTGTCTGTTAGGTCCGTTTTGCCTGTAGTGTTGTTCAACTTTTCTGTTTCCTTATTAATTTTCTGTCCAGTTGTTGAATGTGGAGTATTGAAATCTCCTGCTATTATTATGTTGCTGTCTATTTTTCCCTTCAATTCTGGCAATATTTACTTCATATATTGTTGCTCTGCTGATAGATGCATATATATTTATAGTTGTTTCATCTTCCTGGTGAACTGATACTTTTATTATTGTATAATAACTTTCTTTGTCTTGTGACAGTTTTTGACTTAAAGTCTATTTTCTTTGATAAAAGTATGGCCACTCCTGCTCTCTTTTCATTACCATTTCTATGAAATATCCTTTTTCATCTTTTTTCATTTTCAGTCTATGTATGTCCTTATATTTAAAGTGAGTGGTGAGTCTCTTCTGCAATTATACAGGGAGTAGAAAAAAAAAAAGGAAATAAAGAGAGTCTCTTATAGACAGAATATAGTTGGATATTGTTTTTTTACATCCATTTAAGCACTTTATGTCTTGATTAGGGAGTTTAATCCATTTACATTTAAAGTAATTACTGATAGAGAAGGACTTACTATTACAATTTTGTTAATTCTTCTCTGTGTGTCTTGTAATTTTGTTTCTCTTTTTCTCTTTTGCTGTCTTCCTTTGTGTTTTGTTGTTTGTTTGTAGTGACATGCTCTATTCCTTTCTCATTGTCTATTGTGCAATTTTCTTTGTGGTTACCATGGGGAATACATAAAACCTATAGTTATGAAAATCTATTTTAAACTGATAACACTTTAATTTCAATCACATACAAAAAATCTACTCCTTTGCATCCTAACCCCTGCTTTATGTTATCACTGTCACAAATTACATATATTTATATTTTGTACACATTAACAGTTTTATAATTATAGTTTTTTTATGCTTTCATCTTTTAAATTCTATGCCAAAATTAGAAGTGATTTATGCACCACCATTATAGTATTACAGGATCTTGTATTTGTCTATATATTTACTTTTACCAGAGAGTTTTGTATTTTTGTGTGCTTTCATGTTGCCATCTAGCATTCTTTCATTTCAATTTGAAGAAGTCCCTTTATCAGTTTTTGTGAGGCAGGTCTAGTGGTGAAGTACTGCCTTATCTTTTGTTTATTTGAGAAAAGCTTTATTTTTCCTTCATTTCTGAAGGTCAGATTTACTGTATATAGTACTCTTGGTTGGCAGGGTCTTTTTATTTCATCACTGTGAATACATTATCCCACTCCCTTCTGGTCTATAATGTTTCTGCTGAGATTCTGCTGATAATCTTATGGGAGATCCCTGGTACATGACAAGTTGCTTTTCTTTCAAAGAAGAAAAAAGTCAGCCAGGAGGCAGAGGGAGCAAAGGGAGATAATTGGCAAGATTCTTTATTGTGGTAGGCAGGGTAACCAGTCTTAGGACTCACTAGTTTGAATATTTTCAGTGGGCTTTGGGGCAGAGGTGTTGTTCCTTGTTGTCTAGTTCCTGGCTTTGAGTTGATTAGGCTGCAGAATAGTGGTGTTGGGTGTAAGAATCCCATAGAGGAGGTGGAGGGGTTGTGGATGCTGGATTGGTTGGTTTGCATGTGAAAGGCATAACCCAGTGGTTTCTATGTCCAAGAATTGGTTAGTCCTAGGAGTGGCAGTCCTTAAAGTGTCAGCAAGGCCACGGACATCAAAACATAAGAATAAAAAGTCATGTTTAATACACAGCCTTGTCTATACAACAGGAAAATAATAACCAGTCCTACTGGCCACCCAAGAATATTGTGGAATATTGTTATCCCATCTGGGAAAGCAGTCTGTGGTCTTAGGTAGGTGGGAAAGACCAGTACACTTTCAAGCAATTACATTAACAGACACTCCAGATATTCCAGAACTCTGCATGGTAGACATTAAATTAATGTTACACAAATGTCAATTGTTTAGGTCAGCATTTTTCCAACTGTGGTCCATGGACCACTTCATAAAATCATCAGGGAGTGCTTGTTAAAATTGCAGATTCCTGGGTGGATCCTAAATGTGCTAAGTCAAAACCAGGGAGGTGGGGTAGGAGGTGTCTACATTTTGAGTAATTTCATCAGTTGGTTTTGATATTCATCCAAATTTGAAAAGCACTGCTATAGATTTTCAAGAAAGACTTCTCAAAATTGAAAATCCTCTGATACCTAATTTTGTTGTCAATTTTTCCTACTACACAGCTTTAAATATTTGTCTGCTCCAGTGTGTAAAATAGGTAAAAATTCCTTCATTTAAGTGATATTTATACAGTGATTTATATGGAGGCACTGAATTAGAAACTGAGGATACAGCATAGGGAATGAAACAGCCAGGCTTCATGGAGCTTTCCTTCTAATCTGGGAAAACTGGCAATAAGCAGGTAAACAAATCAATAAGCAGGGTGATTTCCTATAGGGATGAGTGCTTTGAAGAACATAGCTATGTAAATATAGTGGAAAATGAATATTATTATAGATGGGGCTGTCAATGAAGCTCTTTCTCAGGAAGTGACATTTGAAGTGAGTCCTGAAGGACAAGAAGAAGCCAGGCATGGGCAGACCCCCTTAACTAGGAGAGGAGGCCTTACATGAAGCAAAAACTCCATGTCATCACAGATGGGCTTTTTACATACCTAAAGGGGAAGGACCACTCTCCTAGGGATAAGACAGACACAAAACCAGTTCTGAAATCTACCACTCTGAAGTAACAGGAATGATGGAAAACGTAAAACCTCTAGGTTCCACCCATGAGAAGAACAAAGACTGAAACCGCACAAGGGTTGCCTCATCCTTCATGTCAAGAGAAGGTACTAGCCATTAGCACTACGCAAGAGGACAAATATTTGCTTTACAAGTTACCCCAGTTTTCCAACTTCTCTCCACTCAATCACACCGTTTCCTGTTTCTTTGTTGGATTTCCAAGGCTCAGGGGAAGCTTGAACTAAACTTGCTTGGAGTGGTGTCTGTTTGATGTCATACCTCACCACCCCACTGACATTTGTCTTGCTCTTTGTGGACATTTCCAGTTATGCAGGTCAAGATATCAAGAGAGGGAGGGTATGGGATGCAGATATAGAATTGGACTTATATTACCTGCTACACAGTAGACACCCAATGCACATTAATGAGTTAAAGAGATGTAGATGCAGAAGCAAGCAGGAAAGGAAACTAAGTATATGTCCTCTAAGGCTTTTAATACACATGTTCATTTTTCAAAGAGAGTTGGGATCATAGTCACATATTATTTCATAATCTACTTTGAGGAAAACATTTTATTTCTGTTTATAAAAAGTATGTCTTTTCATTGGGAAAAAAATAACTGCAGAAAATGGAGAATGATGCCACCTGGTGCTCAGAGTTAGAATTGCAGCAGTGAAAGTCTCAACCAGAGGGCTTGGCAAGGGGTAGAGGATTTGGGGTGAGTGAGGGAAGTACACGGATTCCATTATATAGAACAAAGCTTTCCGGACTATTCCTCACACTGGTAGTGATTCTTCTATATTTATGCCCATCCTTGGATCTTCAAACCCTAATGACTGGAAGTTCAGCCCGTATGTGAACCAAATAGAAAGCTGTATGAGTTGATGTGTGAATAATTGTTGCAAAGAAGGTTGAGTCAGAGAAACACAAAGACACACACAGAAATACTGCCAAATAAATTGTTGTGATCTGCTTTTACCCATAAAACATATACCGTGAATATATTTACATAGCAATGAATATATAAGCATCATATTTGTCATCAGTTCAAAATTATTTTATATTTCTAAACTTTTATTCAATAAGACTTCTATATTTTAAATCCTACAGAAATGCAATTTAAAATGAAAGTGTTCTCTATCTCAAACCAACATGCACACATTGAATTATTATCAAAAAAGGTTTTTTAATGTGTTGTTTTTATGGAGCAATATATGTACATATTTCTAAGTCAATAAATATATTTCTACATTATCATTTTGTGGCTTGGTTTACAGATTTTCCTGTTTTACAAAAATTTATCTTAATCACCTTGTTGGATTACCAATTATTACTTTCCATTGTTTAACAAGTATGAAACAATGTAAAAATATATATTTAGAAATTATTCTCTCTCTCGTTTCTGCCCTGCCTTCTGGCCACCATAATACAAAGGTAGTCTCTGTTAATTACCATGGACCCATTTTCCAGAATTCTTCTCTTATAATCACACACATACCTATACACTCATGTTGGCATATATTCTTTTACAGAATGCAGTCATATCCTACATTATATTTCATAACTTCTCTGTTTCATATAAATATGATTCATTTTCATTTTATTTAATTTTTTTGGTTTAGCATATTTTAAGTATTTATTAGGAATTTTTATTGCTTTATATGTACATTCTCCCTTGATATCAATGACTTATCTCTATTGTTTAAGAGTATTTCATACATTGAGCATATAAACCCTATATTGGAATGTAAGTTATAAATTTTCTGAATTTTTGACATGCCTTTTAATTTTTAAAATTGCTATGCAGATGGTATTTTGCACTTTGTAATGGTTTTTAGAATTTAAAAAGTACTTCACATTATTTTAAAAAGAACAACTAAATAATAATGCTTTAAGATATTTCAAATATCAACTCACAGGACAGAGGGTAGAAAAACAGTCTTTTTCTGTAATTCCAGGCTTTGAGTTCTGGAACAATAATTTATAAGACTGTTTCCCTAGGTCATGTTACTTGACTTAACTTCAGTTCCCTTATCTGAGTAATGGGGATAATAATTGGTCTTGAATGGAGTTGTTAGGATTAAATAAGATTTAATGTAAAACACCCTTCATATAATATCCTTCAGTCTGTAACACCATCCCAACTCTTCTGATATTTAACAGGGATGTTGTTTCTTAACCTTGATAGCATCACTATAATTTAGTGAGTATTTGGGAATGTAAGAAGAAGGGAACCACCCACACACTCATCTATATTATGTAGGAAATTTGGTGCTATCTCTAGGCTATGCAGTGCAGTTGGGATAGGGAAAATCCTGACTCCTTTTCCATTGAATAATTGTTCTTTTCTTTTCTTTTCTTTCTTTTTTTTTTTCAGTTCTTAAATTAGGGTTTTTTTTTTTAGAGATGGGGTCTTGCTATGTTGCCCAGGCTGATCTTGAACTCCTGGCCTCAAGTGATCCTCCTGCCTCAGCCTCCCAAAGTGCTGGGATTACAGGTGTGAGCCACTGTGCCCAGTCAATGATTGTGCTTTTCCTGTACTCTGTTGGGGCCCTCTGTATTCCCATCAGGTGTTCACGTGACCTTGGACTCTGGGACCTTCTTGGAGCTCCAGTAAGAGGTGACTGTGGGTCTGCAGGAGGAACCCTGGAGCAGGAGTCAGGAGCTCTTCCTGGGTCTCCGTGCCTGAGCCATCCAGGGTGAGTTCCTTCTCCTGCCTTGACCTGCACCATCACTCAGGTATTCACTAAGCATCCGTCACTCTTCACACCTCCAGTGGTCCAGGGGCTGGAGAGGTCACAATAATCACAGCACAAGGTCCAGGTCCTTGTGGAAGTTATGGTGACCTCTGTAGAACCACCTTTCTGTACAAAAAAAGGAAAGCCTCACTGGAGTCATCAGAGATTCCTCAAAGAGGAGCTGGGCCTGGTACAATGGGCAGGACTTATGGGGGCTGGATCGGAGGGAGGGGACAGGGAGTCCAGCCTGCCTGGAGTGAAGAGTGGGGGCCTCCCAGGGCAGCAGACAGGGCTCTGAGATACCTGACTGGACACTACAGGGGTCTGAGGCCATCCAGGTTTGGGGCTGATTGGGGAAGGACACATTTGCTTCAATAAGGCGCTGCATGTCACCTTTACACCCTGAAATTGCACAAATTTGGTGAGAAGGGAGGTGGCCTGCATGCCTCTCTTTGGCAATGGGGGCAAGGAGGAACCAGGAGTGCTGACAGTAATGATACAGCTTTTTTTTTTTTCCAGTGTGAAATGAAATGTATTGAGGAAGGACAACATAGATTTACAGAGCAAGAGCAAGATAGAAGTTTACGGAGTAAGAGCAAGATACCTTCACCACAGAATGGCAAACAGACCCCTCTGTCATATCAAAAGGGCTCTGATTATGGTCTGGGGTCTTGTTTTATAGTGTCTGGATTGGGCCCACCTCGTGGATCAGTCCCAGTGTTAGAATTCCCAGGATGTGTCAAATGAAGTTTATTGAGGATTTACAGAGCAAGAGCAAGATATAGGCTTACAGAATAAGAGCAAGATATGGTCGCCACAGAATGGCAAACAGACCCCTCTGTTGTAACAAAAGGGCCATAATGAAGTAACTGATATCAGTTCCCTACATCTTCATTAAAGTGGGAAGCAGACGTCAAGGGGAAGGATTTACTAGTAATTGAGCCCTCACGCTGTCTGGAAATGATACACCAACTTTAGTTTCTGTCTAACCCCAGGTCCCATGGACTCCCATCTGCCACTAGGTTTCTGCCTTCCTCCTGGAGTCACATTCTTAACCAGAACACTGTCTCCATAGGATAATATTCTCTTCACAAGGTAACTCTCTCTGTTTTCATTTGTTTTCTCTGTGTATCTTTCCAGAGATTTTTTTTTCAGGAGACTTTTCTTCCCCTTTGTTGCCTCAACTCCTTTCATCAGTTCAGTGAGTTATATCACAACTCAACACCACTGTGACAAGTTTAGGCACAATTTAACACTCGCCTTCACGGTCTTTTACATATTGCTTTTTTGCAGTTATTTCTGCAGAGTTAAATGTATAATCCTACCCAACAGAGCTGCATTTGTTGACCAAACACCTCCTTATGGTTAGACTACTCTATGCTGTTACAGACTCATAGGCTCACCATTCTTTACTCAAACGTGCACTTTTCTGTTGTCCACACTATCTGACCTTTTCAACCGTGTTTTGCAGCATCTCTGCACAGGACTTCCCCTGAGATATAATGGTTTGTTTCTGGACTTCAGCCATGTTACCTTCACACTTTCCTTCATACACAATTGGCCCTGTCACTTTGGATTTTTGTGGATACCTTCAGTGATTTACCAGGTGATCCCACAATCCCCCTTTTTTTTTTTTTGTCTCTAAATTTATCTCTCTGCCAACTCAGTGAAGGTTGAGAGTAATGAAGATGCACCACGGGATGATTCCTGGGACTGCCCTGGGTCCTTTGACCTGCCAGCGGAAGCATTTAATACCCAGAGAGTAGATCTGAAAAAGCATAATTAGTAATGTTAGCACACTTTGTAACATCTGGAAAGTGTTGCTTTCCAATAGAGATGTTTTTTAAGGGAAGAGGAAAGATCAAGGCCAAAGTAACCAAGTGCCCAAGGGAGTGATGTTCAGATCCTGTCAATTTAGAGTATGGGAAAAATGTGTACCCCGTCCTAGAATATCTCTCATTCATTTATTGTTTCATATATTCTTGGGTAATAGGTACTCTACTCTGAACAGTGGCAAGTGCCTGTATGCTCAGCGCTTTCCAATGCCATGGCCAATAAAGTCTCTTTACCATCAGCCACTTGTAGTAAAATAGTTTTCAATATTTCCTCTACATATATTGAGAATAAACCAGGTAATGTTATACTTTTTGCTTCAACTATCAAACTGAATTTAGAAATCTCAGTTGGAGAAGGAAAAGCTATTGTATTTACCCATATTTTTCCCTTATGTTCCAAGAGCACTTCTTTTATCAATTCCTTTCTGGCTAAAGCCATTCTTTTCGGGTATGTCTGCTGTTTAAAATTCTTCTTCCTTCATCTGAGAATATCTTTATATTTCCCTTCATTTCTGAAGGATAATTTATTCAGATATATAATTTGAGGTTGACAGTTCTTTTCTTTAAGCACTTGAAAAATGATGTGCCACTCCCTCCTGTTCTTCATGGTTTCTGATGAGTGATATGTTTTTTTCTACTATAGGTAATGCATTTTTTCTCTCTCCCTGATTTCAATATTTTTTCTATGTGTTTAGTTTTCTAAAGTTTGATCATTATGTGTCTTTTCATGGTTTTCTTTGGGATAATTTTTTGGGAGTTTGTTCAGCTTCTTGAACCTGTAGGTTTATGTCTTTTGCCAAATTTGAAGGGCATTAGCCATTATTTTTCAAATACCTTTTCACCCATGCAGTCTTTCTCTTCTCTTTCCAAGACAAAAATGACATGAATAGGCCAGGTATCATGGCTCATGCCTGTAATCCCAGCACTTTGGGAGGCCAAGGTAGGAAGATTGCTTGAGACCAGGAGTTCTATACCAGCCTCGATAACATAGAAAGACCCTGTCTCTACAAAAATAAAAAAATAAAAAAATTAGCCAGGCATGGTGGCATGCACCGGTAGTCCCAGCTACTCAGGAGGCTGAGGCAGGAGGATCATTTGATCCCAGGAGTTCAAGGTTGCAGTGAGCTATGATTGGGCCACTGCACTCCAGCCTGGGTGACAGACCAAGACCCTATCTCTTAACAAAAGAAAAAGAAAAAAAAAAGAAATGACATGACCATTACATCTTTTGTTATGGTTTCTCAGGTTCTTGAGGCTTTGTTCTATTTTTTTAGTGTATCTTCTCTCTGTTGTTCAAATTGGGTAATTTCTGTTGTTCTATCTTCAAGTTCCCTAGTTTTCCTCTCTTTTGTCTCCATTATGCTGTTGCATCCATCCATTGAGGTTTTATTTCAGTTGTTGTATGTTTTGGTCCTAAAATTCCATTTGGTTTTCCTCTATATATTTATTTATTTGCTGAGACTTTCTATTTTTTCATTTGTTTCAAGCATATTCATATTTACTCATTAAAGCATTTTTATGATGACTGCTTTTAAAATCCATATCAGATAATTCCAACATCTAATCTCTGTATCCTTGGCCACACTGCCTTCTGTGCTGCCTGTGTCAATTTTCCCTCTGCCTTTTTCTTATAAGGACATTTGGGGTTGCATTTAGGGCCTATCTGGCTACTCCATTATAATTTCTCCATTTCAAGATCCTTAACTTAATCCTATCTACCAAGACCCTTGTCCACATAAGTAATATTTTCAGGTTCCAAGCATTAATACCTTATATCTTTGGGGGGCAGTATTAAGGCTACTACTTGAACATACCATTTTGAATCCCTGTGAACAATGTATAAAAGCACATTTTTTTCTCACCATCTAAGTATGCTGACAAACCTTTGAATATTTGACAATCTAATAGGTGAGAAATAGTATCTTAGTATAGCTTTATTTGTATGTCTCTTAATAAAACCAAGTTTTAGCCTCTTTGCATTTTTTTTGTTAACTTTTTATGTTTCTTACAAGTCTTTAATACGGTTTTTTTTAATGGCTCTGTATTTATAAGCTTTTATTTATAAAATGGACAACAACACTTTCTTGGAAATATTAGTTGGGAATATTTTTAAGTGTCTTTTAATTGGCTAGCATGTTTTTTGCCATACAGTATTGTTGCTGTTGTTATTTTAATGTTGTTAAATTTATCAATCTTTTTTTCTTAATGCTTCTGGATTTTGAGTCATAGTTAGGAGTTTCCTTCACTTTCACATTATAGAGGAATTCACCCATGTTTTATTCTAATACTTGTATGTATTCACGTTTTACATTTAAGTCTGTACCCCTTGGAATTTATCTTGATATAAGATGGAGAAATAGATTTCTTTTTACCTTTTTTACCATTTAGTTTTGTAGCTATCAGAAAACCACTTCTTAAATTGTCCATCATATCTCCACTGATTCTAAATGCTGCCTTACTCATATTCTAAATTCCCAAATAGTTGGGCTTACGTCAGTTTTTCTATACTGTCTCATTAGCCTTTTTGTCAATTCTTGGGCCAGTAACACACTCTTATATTATACATACTTTATTATATGCTTTAGTATCTGACGGAACCAGCTGCCACCCCCCTTGACTCTTTTGTTTTTCTTGACTCTTTTTTTATCTTACTAATCTTACTGTTTATTCTGCCAAGTAAATTTTATGGTCAGCTTGTCTAAATCATTAAAAAACTAATTATATTTAGTTTAGATTACATTAAATTAATAAATTAACTTGGGGAAATTGGCATCTCTATGAAACTGAGTCTCCTTACCCAAGAGTATCATATTTTTCTGTTTGTTCAAGTCTAGTTTTGTGTTCTATATAGGTTTTGAATGTTTGCCTCAGTTCTGCTGTTTTGTTTATACACATAACATATATATGATTATGTATATTGTGGACTAAAATAAAATCTTAAGTCCCCCAGCTGACTGAATGAAACCCCCTCTTGGCCAAGGGGACCCCAGGGATACTCTAAATCTGAGTTGCTGGCCATGAGAAGGGAGGTCAGACATGCCTTGTCATGCCTTCTTCCCTTCCTGGAGATATCCTTTGTAACTCATTAACAGGCCTAAGGCTATGTAAGACAAAGCTTAAACCACACTTGCAGGTCCTCAGTTTACCCAACAGATCTAGTGTGTCTGACTATATGTCTGGTGACTTGTCTCTGATTAGCAGACTTCCTTATCTTAATTTAAAACATTCCAAGCCTTTAGACAAAGCTTCACTTCTTTAAACAATTACAAATCAAAGAATCTTTAAACCAACGTATAACCTGTTATTCCCCACTTTGAGATGTCCTGCTTTCTCAGGCCAAACCAATGTATGCCTTGCATGTGTTAATTTATGAATTTATGTGTAATTCCTGTCTCCCTGAAATGTATAAAACCAAACTGTAACCCAACCATGGTGAGACCACTTGCTCAAGGCTTCCTGGGCATGGCTCTGGGCAATGGTCACTCATATTTGGCTCAGAATAAACCTCTTTAAATTATTGTACAGAGTTTGGGTTCTTTTCCGTTGACAAGATAATTATCACATATATAATTTCACTAGGTGTTTCATTAGGTTGTTGGTTTTATTCACTCTCTCTTTTAATTTGATATTTAGAACTGTTATTATTTTTTCTAATGGTTACATTTATGCTAGCTTCTTAACTAGCCTACTTAGTATCCTTGATATGGAAAAAAACTCTTAATAATGAAAAGAGAAATGAACAGATGATATCAACAGATAATTCATATAACAAGCAATATGCATACCCATTAAACTTTCAAAAATATGTCAAATTACAAAAAGTACAGAAATACAAAATAATATTCTGAGCTATTATGCTGAGTGAAAAAGGCAAGTTTAATCCGATTGCAGTTTTGCAAATAAATATGTGTATGTGAACATGTTTTGTATATTTCATATGTATATGTACCTGTCGACCCAAGTAAATGACTGAGGCAAAAATCTCAATCATGGAGGTTTATTAAGCCAAGATTTTGAGGATGCACCAAGGAAAAACAACCACAGACAAGCTGTGGCTGTTTTTCCAAAAGGGAAGTTGGAACCTTTAGCATTTTAAAGGCGTACAGACAGAAGGAAAAAGGTGGGGGGGGGGGCGCTGATGAGGCAAAGTGGTTATATTCTTGTGAGGCCCAAGAAATTTACATTTTACATAAAATAAGAGGAATGTTAGAAGGACAATAGGGAGTGAAGGAAACATCAATTATGTGGATGTCCCCCGCCCCAGGTGGAAGAATGTCTGATTCTGTCTTGTCTCCAGTTCTATTACCTGTAAGGTAAACTTGTAATTCATTATTAGTGTAGAATCAAATAGGCTTTAGTTTTAGGTGCTAGACATAGGTACAATTCGCATGTCCTTGTTTATGGGAATTTAGCAAGGAATTTCCTTAATGAATGATCTGTGGGGCCAGTTCTTCACAGGTGTCTGAAGTTTTTACCTTCTCTTTTGCATAAGGAGTTGGGGGCAGGGGGTGGCCCTGAGACTTAGATTTTCTTTTTACATACCTATCTATGTCTATGTATTTATATATCTGTATATATAATGTGTAGAACCCCATTCCTGCTTCTAAGCAGCTGCATGTGACTCTAGAGTCGTGATATTCCCTGCTTGAGCTTGAACTTGGACATTTGTATAATGGGCACATTGATACTTACCTCACAGAGCCATTATGAGGAGAAAATGAAAAAACCTATAGAAAGTTTCATACATCAGCAAATATATGTATTGACCTTTCTTGTGTTCTCCCTCCCACAAATGAAGTAACTTAAATATGAACATCTCATAGAGATCATTTGGATTTGAAGAAGCAGAAAATGAAACATGTATGTATATGTATATGCTGGATAAGCCTTGGTGCCATTTCTGTGAGGGATGACATACCTGAGGATGGTGAGCAAGAGGAAGTAAATCATCCCCTCTTTACTTTTTCTTTGATTTGCTTTCTTATTTTCTTCTTTTACTTTACAATCTGATATTGCAAAAAAGGAGGAGGGGACAGTATAGAATAACGGCATTTAAAGGTCTTCTGTACAACAGACTGAAATCAGGATGTCTTCAGGATCTTAAGGAATCACCTCCCCTGAGGTGGCCTCAGCCCTTGCACAAAAAAAGAGATTGTAGATCCCAGTGGTTAGGGATGGGGACTTGGGGGCAAGATAGTTTAGTATAATCTTGGGATCATTTAATAACTGGTTTCATGCTGTCTGGCAAATGTTGAGTGTCTAGATATATGAGACCCACATGTAATGAGTATACATTATGGATGCATGCGTAGAAGAATATAATGAAAGGAAGGTACACATACATAATACATTTTTTAAAGTACTGAGAGGTAGGGTTGCTTATTAATTATTTATTTATTTCTGGACTTGATTATGTGTATTATAAATATTTTTAAGTTTTGTGTGTATTATGATGTTTTAACATCTTAAAACCTTTCTGGCTGGGGAGAGACTGCCCCTCTAGGGGCTAGCCAATTCTTAGAGATAACAAAGGGCCCTGCCAGGAGCATGCCTTTAATATGCAAACTAATCAATTCAGAGCCATACCTCCTCTATCTGGCCCCTACACCCCAGGAGGCTATATTCCTCTGCCTTGATCTTCCCAGGGCCAGGTACTAGACTACTGGGGACTATCCCTGTAGCACAGAGCTCTCCTAAATTATTCAAACTAGTCAATCCTTACCTGTTCACCTTGCCCTGCCTTGCCTTTCCTAAGGAAACTCCAATAAAGGCAGTAGCCTAAACCTCCCCCACCATACACACCCTTTACCCTACTCCTATTTCTGCCTCCTGACACCTTATATCTTTCCCATGTGGCCCTGCATGGTATGCTGTGCCTCCTGTCTCTAGGACCTATGAGTATAATAAACTATATTTTTTCCTGAGCCCCTCCCTACGTCCCCTCTTGTGGCTGCACCTGACTGACCATCTCATAAAAGAATACAAAACACATTTTATTTTCCACATTTTCTCAATTAGTATGGATCATTTTAAAAAATCAATTAAAGCTCATAGAGACAGTGCTTGTTATAAAATATTTCAGACATGCAAAATGTTATAGAAAATAATGTAACATGCTTCTACACACTCATATTAAGAAATAAATCATTACATATGCTGTTGAAACTCACTTTGAAGTCTTCTCTGAGTGCATTAGCCTCCTTTTTCCCCAGAAGTAACCACTATACAAAACTTGAGTTTTTTATTCTTAACCTTTCTTTATAGTTTTATTGCATATGTGTATATCCCCAAGTGATACATGGCATTGTTTTGTAGCATGTTTTATCTATACATGTGTGGCTACCTGATGGAAATAGGAGAAAAGAAGAAACATGAGGAGAACAAATACACATTCATGTCTCAACAGTGGGACCTGCCATATATGCCTCCTTGTTGTGTGTATTTTCTTCTAGACTTACTGAAACAGACACACTCATTTCTCTCCCTATGCTATAGGGAGCAGTAACATATTCTGCTGTTACTATTGTCACACCCTTTTTTTCCTGATGTGTTGTCCTGATGTGTCCTGATGTGTTTTTCCTGATGTGATAGAGTTCCCCAGCTGCCAGCTAACCCAAAATAATGTCTCGGCATATCCTGAATATAAAACATCTTCCCATTTGTTCAAGCCTAATTTTCTGTCTTTAATTCACTTTCATCTATGCCTGTACATTAGGAACCTAATCTGGGCCATGCTGGTGAAAGAAGATAGTGATTTCAGAGAGTTAGTTTTAGTATGTCCAGACTACTGCCCAAATTCCTTGGTGGTGTTACCAAAACTTCGGTACTTGTCCCTGCAGCTAAACAAAGAACGAGGACAAGTGGCTTGAGGAAAAGGGAAGAGAAGTTTCTTAATTTGCCAGCAAATGAGGAGGATGGCAGACTCTCATCTTAAAAAAACCATTGTCCTCCCTTTAAGCAGAAATACAGAGCTTTTAAAGGGAGTTTTCAGCTTTGTGCTATAGCTGCTTAACTATAGCATCTCCAGCGAAGACAATTTCTCAATTTCATGACCTCTGCCTGGACAATTCTGTTGAGCCATCTCCTGTGGTGCAAAGAACAAAGGAAACTCCCCTGCCCCTCTGATTACTGGCCTAGGGCAGGAATGCAGGTTTTAATTCCCCAAAGAGTGGGGGGAGGGTTTAAAGAGACAAGTTGTAATATATTTCACACTTTTTCAGGCCCTTCTGTTACAGTAGATTTAGGAATGCATCCAATTTAGCACTGGAACTGATTTTGTATTTCAAGTGTAATACACATAATGCATGTGTATATTTTTGTTTCCTCTCATTATTTTTAATTGCACAAAAAGGTACTTCAGTGATGTTTTAATTCACATGCATCAATTGTTCCTGGGACTCTGAACTGAATGGGACTATGACTCAACTTTTCCCCTGTACCCCACTATGTCAGGGTTCTTCCCCCTCTGGAAGCTGTGGTGCTGAGCCCTGGGCCATTTCATGCAGCCCCTCCCCCTTTCCCTCCCCTGTGGCTGTCACTGCTTGGCTAAGCAGGTGGGTAAACAGAGGAGCCTGCTGTCAATTCAAGGGCCTTCATTTGGGACAGTGCAGAGAGAAGCGTGTTGTGAAACTACTTTCACCTCATGACCTTCACTAAAATCCTGGGCAGTGGAGACATTTTCTGACTGCTGAATGTAAGGTTCATTTCAGAGTGAAGGAACTCCGGAAATTTCACCCCAAAATTTGACTCCTTGGTATAAAGAGTATTTTGAATTATAGGCCCTTCAAAATCAAAAAGCATTGGAAGGGACTTTCCCTCTATCTGCATAAACCCATCAAAAAGAATAATAGACTTCCCTTCCTCTCCCTGGTATCTCAATATATTGCAGGAAAAACAATCAAGAATGCAACTAGACCTGGCCCAAATCATTTTAAACATAATACCTGTCTCTCCGGTTAATTTACAAGTCAATCTGTTTCCCCCAACCATTCATATGCTCCCTAGCAACTGTTTATGCCCCTAAACAGAATTACCTGTACTCTTTATCTTCCCCCTTCCTCTCTAAAAGGTGTGTATAAAAATATCTGAATCCCATTGGGATGTTGAGTACTCACTCTGTGATTCTCCCCATGTGCATGGTAAATAAACCTTTCTCTTATTAATCTGCCTTAATTGGGAGTTGATCTTTCAGCAAACTTTCGGGGAAAAGGGCAACTTTCCCTTTGCCCCTAAAAGAGACATGCTTGCCCTCCCCCTGGACATCTGTAATTTCCCTGAAGCTGCTCAGATGGGGCTGTCATGTGGCGAAATTCATACATTAGTTCTGAGAGACTACCCTAGCACCTAATTTCTTTGGCTTAGGCATGTTATCATTCCTGATGCTGAGCCACTTTCCTATGGAAAAAGCTGGGGATATTTATTTATTATTATTTTCACTTCCAAGATCAAGATATTTTTGTTGTAGATAAAAATGATAAATGTATTGAAGGAAAAAATTCATTTAAAAACCCTTAAAAAGCATGAATAAGTACTGTTAACATTTGAATATTTTTTTCAGAAGTTTTACTATGCAAATGTAACTATATATTTAAGAATAGAAATGAGATGATATCCTACTTACAGATTTATAAACTGCCTTTTTTTCAACAAACATATTATAAAGTTGAATTCAAGCCAATCAATATAAATCCATATAATAATAAAAATAGCCCTAGAAACAGTAATGGTTAAAATAGGTATGAAAAGAGTGATGAAAATGGTTAATACTTATTGCTGACCTCCTCTGTACCTAACACTGTTGTTAGTGCTAAACCTGTATTTGCTCATTTAATCCTCACCACAACCTTTGAGGAGGAGCTACTGTTGCCCGACTTTAAACATAAGGGAACTGAGGCACAGCAAGGGCAGGGCCAGCAAGTGGTGAGGCTTAGATTTGAACACAGGCTGTGTGGCCCCTGAGCCCCTACATCTAACCAGTATGTGCTACTGCCTTTCATATGATAAGACCTTCAACCTTACTCTTAATCAGGGCAAAGCAAAATAAACTGAGATACATTTTTTTCCTCCAGTAAATAGGAATTTAAAATGTTGATAACCATTATGGTTTGGAATTTGGGGGAAATGGGTCCTATTATAATATAGAAGTGTTCCCTAAGATCTTGTCTTCCTTCCTCTCCTTCAAGAACATTCCCAATTCCTCACTTGCCTATGGGTGAGGCTGAGAATGCTCTTATTTCCCTGCCGTTTTTTAATATATATATAGTTGTAAGAGTAATAGATCTGTATTTTAGGTAAAAATAGATAACATAGAAAAGAGAAAAAAACATACCACCCAAAGTTAAGGCCTGAATGTTTTCATCTGCATTTTATTCATCCAGTTTTCTTATGCAAGTTTTTATATATTTGTATATGTATTTCTGTATTTATCTACAAAAGATAAGATCTCATCTTACATGTAGTTTTGTAACCTGTTTGTCTCACTATAATGAGTTGAATTGTGCCACCAAAAAGATATGTCCAAGTCCTAACCCCTTCATACATGTGAATGTGACCTTATTAGAAAATAGGGTATTTGTTCATGCACTTCAGTTAAGGATATCGAGATGAAATCATCCTGGATTCAGAGTGGTTCCTAAATCCAATTCGTGTTGTCCTTATAAGAGAAAGGAGAGAAATACCACATACACAGGGAAGAAAGACATGTGAAGACTGGGCAGAGATTTGTGTTATGCTGCTACAAACCAAGGAATACTAGAAGCCACCAGACACTAAAAGAGGTAAGGATGGATTCTCCCCTTGAGCCCTCAGTGGGAGTATGACTGTGCCAACTCCTTGATTTCACACTTCTGTTCTCCAGAACTATGAGAGGATATATCTCTGAGGTTTTAAGCCGCAAAGTCTGTGATAGTATGTTATGGCGACACTAGGCAAGTAATGCATTCACTAACAACATACTCTAAATGTCACTGATTGTGAGTAAACATGAGTCTTTATCTTATTTTTTCATGCCTGTGAATCTAATAATGCCAATAAAGATATAGAAAAAAATGGCTAAAATTTATTTTGTGCCAAGCAATTTTTATGTATTGGCTCATTTAATGCTCACAGCACCCCTGTGAAGTAGATATTGTTGCTAATTCCCATTTTATAGATTAAAACTGAGGGACAGAGAGAATAAAGACTTTGCTGAAGACAGTACAGTTAGGAGTAGAACACCTTGGGTTTATACGCAGTACATCATGATTCAGAACCTGGGAAACTGTCAAAGATTTGTTGTTAAGTGAAAGAAGCAGTCTGCACAAGCATGCATATTTTAAGAGGTCATTAAAAGTAATCCTTAGTACATTAATATACTTATACAAAATACTGGACCTAGTGGCAAAACGGTGGATCGTGACGTTGGTGAGATACCATTCATTGCAATCATGGAGAGAGAAGGCATAGAGCAGTGGTGTAAGGAGTCAGTGAGAAGTGAAGAATGTTAACAGAGAATGTAGAAAACTCTTTTTGGAACTTTGTCTTTGAAGAGGAAGAGAGAGAGAGAGAGAGAGAAAGAGAGACCGACCTATGGCTAAATGAGGTGAGGGAAGGGTCCAAGAAGGACTTTTAAAAACCTTTAATTCCTTCAAAGATGAGCAAGTTTAAAAGTTAATGTACGAGAGCCTTCTCATCTCAGATTTAACCCTTAAATTTGCCCACATATTCATGTTTTTCCCAGGCGCATCCTCAAAATGTTGGCTTAATAAACCTCCATTGATTGAGATTTTTGCCTCAATCATTTATTTGGGTTCACACAGCCTTATTTTACACTTATCAGGTTTCTTTTTTCAGAGAGTATTAGAATTATTCTGTACGTAGATTCATAAACTGGGCTTTAAGAGAGAGATTATTTGCTCCTTGCAGGCACTTCTTTGTAGAGAAGTTAGACAATGTTGGTATGTTGGTGCCCCCTTGTGACAGAAGTCTGAACTGCAGCTTGAACATCGCTGAGCAGGAAGGTGGGAGGGAGGGGCTGTGGCCCAAGCCCACCAGACAGAGCTTTCTGGAAGTCTGAGTGGAAAGTAGACATACCCAGGGTACAGGAATACTGAAGTATCCAGAAAAAAAGTGAACCTTCTTTCTGTGCTATGTGGAACAAAAAGATCATCTATGCTATATGACTGGAACAAAAAGACCATTTTTATTTTTATGCTTTGAGACCTCTGAACAAATAGGTAGAGACCTATATGAGCAAAAATGGATCCAGGCTCTTTACGATCATTGTAACCTGCTTTTGCACTTATTGTGATTGTATTTACATGTAAATACATTTCTATGATAACATTTTAACACGTTAAGTGCTGTGTGAGTTGAATTTAACTCATTCTAGTTTTGAGCCCGGGGCCTCTGAAGCACATGTAACTCACACGTCTCTTCACCTTGGGAGCCGCGTGAACAATTTTTCAAGTTGCACATGACTCACCCACAGAAAACAATAAAAAAACCCAAATTTTTTATTAAATTAGGAAGGATCATTTTGTTTTCGAAGTTTTTATTCTATTTTCATAATAAAACATGATGGCCCCAAGGGATTTTTTTTTTTTTTAGTGTGGCAGTCAATGTGTTAAATTACAAGATCTCTTGTTTTTTCATACCGATCAAATGTTTTATTGTATGGAGGCCCCCAAATTTATTTTTCCAGTACCCTAGTGAGGGAAATACTACATTTTCTATTACAAACAATAGTATGCTATTAGTTTGTATATTATTAGTATAATAGTATATTCATCGTGCTTCTTCATACACATGCAAATATCTTAGTAAGCATTTCTTTATAATAAGGTCCTGAAAGTGTCCTTTCAAAACCCTGGTAATTATAAAATTTTATATTAACATAATGAATTCAAAATGCTATTACTAATTTATGTTTCTAACTTCATAGTATGAAAGTACCTGTTTCTTCAGACATTAGAAATAATGGGAATTGTTACCAATAGGCAAAAAATCATCTCTCATCATTGTTTTCATCAAAATTTGTTTTTGTTGCCTTTTGGAATTCTACCCTATGGATGTGACATAATCAATTTTCACAACCCCCTGTTATTTAGAGTGTTCTGATATTCTCTTTTATCAACATCTTTCAGAGTCTGTGCACTGCTAAAGCTCTGTCTGGTGTATGGCTTGGGCCACAGCCCCTCCCTCCCACCTTCCTTCTCAGAGATGTTCAAGCTGAATAATTCACGTGGCTATTTGGGAGAATTCTTGTATTGTGATGACGGAACCTGGTCAGCATCTCAGGGTGTGTCAGTGTATGTGTGTGTGTATGTGCTGACAGCCACATCATTTCCCTCTGTTTCCTTCTGCCCCTTCATGGCTTTGCTTCCCATTGGTCTTCCTTCCTAAATTCTGGACCAGAAAGGAAAGTGCAGAATTATCAAGATGGCAGTCCTTGTAACTGGATCCTTATCCACATCCTTCACTACGTCCTGAAGAAAAACTTCTAAAGAGAAATTGTTGATGCAAAGAGTGTGCACCTATGTAGCCCTTTGATAGGAAATGCCATAAGGACACTCATAAAGGTAGTGCCATTTAGAGTCCCCAGGTGGAATCATGTGAGAAAGGCCACAGAGGAGCAAAGAAAGTAATAATACTGACATCTTGTTACACAGGGAAGGCCCTGGACTCTGTCATGGACTCACATGCCAGCAGTAGCACTAGGAGAATCTGCAGGTTCATGTGCCTGTCACTTATTGTTTGTTAGGCTGCATATGAAACTGGACACTTTGCATTAAAAAATAGTGGCAACGGTGATTAACTGAGTATTTTATTTACTAGGGAATTTTTAAAAATTATTTTAATATCTAGTTAAATATGATGACAATGAGAGAATTTCCACCTGTCATGTTGGCATAGTGTAAAAAGAAACTATTGAGGATTCCAATGTGGTGTGTGTGGTGGAGGGGAAATCTACACAATCTCGTATTGCTTATGGGGATGTCAATTAGTATAACCTCTTAGGTTGATTTGGCAATTTTTATTAGAGTCTATGCATTTCTGATCTGTGTGTGTTTGGGGTCTACTCCTTCAAGTATTCATCCTCAGCATGACACCTGTCCCTCTATTAGAGAGCACATATTCCTCATGATATAGGTCATCTGGGGACTCCAGTTTCTACAGTACTGACCCAGACACACTCCCTTGTCTTTGCAGAGTAGGAAATTGAGGTTTGAGCACACCCTCTGACTTGCAGAAAGAGAGGCAGGACTAGCAGCCTGGCTTCAGAGGTGGAGATACAGATTTCAGTAGTGACCAGAGTCAGCAGGAAAGCAAGATTTATTGATTATAGTGAGATGTGCAGTTCAGTGTCATACAATCTGCACAGGGACATATAGGGTGCCAGGCTCTGCTTTTCACTTAGTACAGGATGCTCACCAGCCAGGTTATTTAACCTCCATACACCATTATTTCTCCAGCTACAAAATGGTGTAGAGATTGTGAACTAAAATAAAAACTTAAGGCTCCCCCCACACTGGCTGACTGAATGGACCCCCTCCTGGCCAAGGGGATACCCTAAAACTGAGTTGCCAGCCATGAGAGGGAGGTAAGACATGCTTCATCATGCCCCCCTCGCTTCTTGGAGATATCCTTTGTAACTCACTAACAGGCCTAAGCCTAATTTACACAAAAAATATATGGCCGGTAGCTTGTCTCTGATTAACAGACTTTCTTAACTTAAAATATTCCAAGCCTTTAGACAAAGCTTCATTTCTTTAACCAATAACAAGTCAAAGAGTCTTTAAACCTACCTACAACCTGTAAGCCCCTGCTTTGAGATGTCCCCCCTTTTCGGGCCAAACCAATGTATGCCTTCCATGTATTGACCTGTAGTCCCTGTCTCCCTGAAATGTATACAACCAAACTGTAACCCAACCACAGTGAGTCCACTTGCTTAAGGCTTCTTGGGCGTGACTCTGGGCCATGGTCCTCAAATTTGGCTCAGAATAAAGCTCTTTAAATTATTTTACAGAGTTTGAATTCTTTTCCATTGACAGGATCATATCTTCTACCTTCCAGGAATGTTATGGGAAACACATGAAATAAAAAAGTACCAGTGTTCAGGAAAGGTGAGTCCCCACAGCTCTCTGAGGTCAGGGTTCCTGCCTTTATGTAGAACTTTTAAGTTCCATCCACTCCATGACCATGCACAAATGGTCATTCAATTATAAAATAATACAATGACTTATATTTACTTAGTTCATCAGACACAGATTATGATAATATCAGCAATGTAGGTTACAGAGTAGTTCCTTGGAAATCACTGCTCCTTCCTTCCCATCTAAGGTTTCAAAGGTGCTTTCCCAGATGGGATCTCATTAATCTTTACATCGATCTGAGAGGTGTTATCCAAAAATGGCCAGCACACAGGAAATTACTTACCTAAGGTCTGTGCTTGGTCCCCAGTGTTCTATTGCATTGTTCTTCTGCAAAGCCTCATCTTGCTGGGTTACATTACACATATTTTTCTTGAAAAATTGACATAGAATATTAAAAGTCAGATAAAAAAGTATATGAAATAATGTGAAATGGATCAATGATTTTCTTTTACAAGCCCTATGGAACTGGTTCAGTGATTATTTTTCTTTTTTCTAAATTATCTGACAAATCACTCCAGCACAGAGAGATGACGCTGAAGTTAATACATGATGGAAACTTGTATATTTCCCTTTTATTTAACATTTTCACATGGTTGTCATATAGTCATGCTATTTGGATTATGTCAAAGGAATCTTCTTTAAAGGAAGGACAGATATGGAATAGGAAGGGGACTAACATCTGTTGAGTATCGTATGTAAAATATGCTGGGTTGACACTTGAAATATGTTGCTCTTTTGCTCCTCACAATAATTGTCTGATATAGGTATAATTGTTTCCATTTTCCAAATGAGAAAAGGCAAACTCAGAAATATGTAATTTTTTAAATCTTGCCATTAGTAAAAACATTGCAGATTTCCTAAATCTGAGCCAGTGCTGTCCTCATATAACACACTGCACCTTTTTAACTTGATGGCCATGCAGGGCTTAAGTATAAACGTTTTTGAACTGTCCATGTATTTATCCTTGACAAGTCACGCATGTATGGATATGGATGGGTACTAACACTTCTTTTTCTCCACGTGGACATTTCCAGTATATATAAGAATCTAGGTTTCAGATGAGAGATCTGGATATAGATTTTTGTTGGAGTCTGGCAAATAATATTAATATTCACCCAATAAATATTTGTGAATCCATGAATCAGTGAAAAGTATTAGCCTTAATGCATAAAGATCCATAACAAAATAGCAAAGTGGACAAAATTTGTAGACAGTTCACAGATGAAGAAATGAAAATGGCCAATAATCACAAGAAAATATGTTCTAATTTATTAATAATTTTAAAAATGCAAATGAAATAATTTAAATTGTGAGGTAAGATAAAATCTTAAACTTGCTAGCTGACTGAATGGACCCCCTCTTGGCCAAGGGAACCCCAGAAATACCCTAAAGCTGAGTTGCTGGCCATGAGAAGGGAGGTCAGACATGCCTCATCATGACCCCTCCCTTCTTAGAGATATCCTTTGTAACTCATTGACAGGCCTAAAGCTGTGCAAGACAAAGCTTAAACCATACCTGCAGGCCAGGCGCAGTGGCTCATGCCTGTAATCCTAGCTTCTCTGAGAGGCCAAGGCAGGTGGATTGCTTTGAGCTCAGGGGCTTGAGACCAGCCTGAGCAAGAGCGAGACCCCATCTCTAGGGAAAAAAAAAATCAGCTGGGTGTCATGGTGCACACGTATATTTCCAGCTACTCGGGAGGCTGAGGCAGGAGGATCGTTTGAGCCCAGGAGTTCGAGGTTGCAGTGAGCTGTAATGATGCCACTGCACTCTACTCAGGGTGACAGAGTGAGACCCTGTCTCCACACACACACAAAAACCATACCTGCAGGTCATCAATTTACTTAACAGATCACTTGAGTCTGGGTATATGTCCAGTGGCTTGTCTCTGACTTCCTTATCTTAACTTAAAACATTCCAAGCCTTTAGACAAAGCTTCATTTCTTTAACTAATTACAAATCAAACAATCTTTAATCCCACCTATAACCTGTAATGCCCCCCCTTCAAGATGTCCTGCCTTTGTGGGCCAAACCAATGTATGCCTTCCATGTATTGATTTTTTACTTTACATATAATTCCTGTCTCCCAGAAATGTATAAAACCAAACTGTAACTCAACCACGGAGAGACTAGCTGCTCAAGGTTTCTTGGACATGGCTCCAGGCCACGGTCACTCATACTTGGCTCAGAATAAACTTCTTTAAATTATTTTTACAGAGTTTGGGTTCTTCTCCATTGACAAAATATTATTAACTATCATCTAGATGCTGTCTATAAGAACCTCACTTCAAATAAAATGATAGAAGTAAGTTGAAGGCAAAGGGTTGTGTTTTAGTCTGTTTGTGGTGCTATAACAAAATACTGGGTAATTTATAATGAACAGAAATTTACTTCTCACAGTTCTGGAGGCTGGGAAGTCCAAGATCAAGGCACCAGCATATTTGGTGTTTGGTGAGGGCCTTCTTGCTATATCCTTTCATGACTAAAAAGGGGGGAATACTGTGTTCTTATATGGTAGAAAGCAGAAGGGCAAGGAGCATAGGTAGTTCCCTCTAGCCCTTTTATAAGGTCGCTAAACCCATTCATGAGGGTAGAGCCCTCATGACCTAATCACCTCTTAAAGGCCCCACCTTTTAATATTACATTGGCAATTAAGTTTCAACATAGGAATTTTGGGGGACACATTCAGACAATAGCGGGATGGAAAACATATATCATGAAAATAAGGGAAAGCAAGAGTGGTTATATTAATTTCAGATAAAGTATCCTTAGAGCAAAGAAAATTACTACTTACAGAGAGGGATATTATATAATGTTAAAAGGGTCAGTCCACCAAGAAGATATAGCAATCCTAAATTGTGTACACAGCAAACAACAGAGTTACAAAATATGTGAAGCAAAAACTGATAGAAAGGAAAGGACAAATCTACAATTTTATTAGGAAACTTCAACACCTCTATCTCTACAACTGATACAACAACTAGATAATACCTGTTATTTTATTGGTGTGTTTAGACCTGTATGGTGTTTTTTGACACCACTTTTGATGCCAAACTGTGTTATCATTTTCTTCTGACACCATATTTGACACCAAATGTGTGTCGTTTTCCCACACCAACAACCAATTCTACAATTCTCTGACACCAACCGGTTGCCTAACAATTCAATTCAATTCTAATGCTATCTATCTGAAGTTAGCTTCAGAGCTCACAGGTTAAAAGGTTCAGTTCCATAGACTTCTCGACTTCATATGCCAGCCACAAGTGGGGTCCCCAGTGACCCACACTTCTACCCAACTGGCTACAAATTCAAGGGTTCCTAAGACCCCCTCCTCAGTTTCAATAATTCACTCAAATGACTCACAGAACTCAAGAAAATGCCTTACTATTTCTGGGTTATTATAAAGGATAGAACTCAGGAACAGCCAAATGGAAGAGATGCATAGGACAAGGTATGGGAGGCCAGAGGGGCATGGAGCTCCCTTGCCCTCACAGCGCACACCACCTTCCCAACACATCAATGTGTTTGCCAGCCTCCCCGAACCCCATTGTTTAGGCGTTTTTATGGAGACTTCATAACATAGACTTGCTTGATTTAGATCATTGGCCACTTCACTTAATCTCTCCACTCCCTAGATGTCAGGGGGGTGGGGTTGAAAGTTGGTTGGTTTATCTGGCAACCAGGCTGCAGCCTGAAAGTATCTAACTCCCCTGCCCTGCAAAAGCCATCTCATTAGCATACAAAAGACAGGAAATTTCGAAGGTTTTAGGTACTCTGTGCCAGGAACTGGGGAGAAAGACCAAATAACACATTTATTTTATTATACCACAAGACCATTTACATTTAGTGTAATTTAAAAAATATTTGGATTTTTGTCTACCATTTTATTATTTATTTTCTATTTGTTTCCTCAGTTTTCATTCCTCTGTTTCCCCTTTCCATCCTTTGGTTTTAGAAATCAAAATTTTACCACTTTAATTGATTTATAGAAATTTCACCATCTTATAGCTCCCTATACCCTCCTTCTTATGCTATAGATATCTCATGTATTATGTCTACATTCATTGAGAACCCTATCAATGTTATATTTTTGCTTTCAACAAGCTAACCTTAAAGAACATAAAAGGAAAAGAATTGTCTCTTATATTTGCCCAGATATTTACCATTTCTGTTGCTTTTCTTTTGCAAGTACAGTCATGATGTTTCTGTTTTAAAATAAAATTTTATCTTTCTTACAATTTTATAACTTGCCTTTCTTTACTAGTGAAGAAGTTCAGAAAATTTCAAACCAAAATATGACTACTTGATATAAAGAGTATTTTGAATTTAAGGCCCTTAGAGAGCTACAGGCAGTGGAAGGGGCTTTCCCTATATCTGCATAAACCAGACAGACCCATCAAAAACAACAATCAACTTCCCTTCCCTTCCCTATTATCTCAATATAATACAGGAAAGAAGATCAAGAATGCAACCAGACCTGGCCAAAATAATTTTAAATAGAATACCTGTCTCTCAGGTTAATTTAATTTGCAAAGAAAATAATTTACAAATTGATCTGTTTCCCCCATCCATTCATTCTCCCAAGTATCTATTCATCCTCCCTAGCAACCATTAATTACCCCTAAAAAGAATTACCTATATTTCTCATCTCTCCCTCCCCTCTAAAATGGGGTATATATTAATAAATTTATGGACCCCAATGAAATACTGGGTAATCACTCTGTGATTCTCCCCATGCACACGGTAAATAAATCTCTTTCTCTTATTAATCTGCCTTATTGCGAGTTGATCTTTCAGCAAACCTTCTGGGGATGAAGGGGAAGTTTCCCCTTACCCCTACACTAGCAACACATATCAAATGTCATTCAACGTTAAACAGCTATCTACATCATAGTTTCAGTGCTTGCAACCTAATCTCATAAGTGACATCACATCTCTTCCTACATATTTTGTTAGAAGCAAGTCACTAACTCCAGCCCACACACAATGGGACAAGTTACACAAGAGAGTGAGCACCAGGAGGTGAGGATCATTTGGGGCATTCTTACAGTCTGCCTACCACAACATCATTAGACCCTCTCTCCATATTGCTTACTGAGAATGCTTCATATATCATGAGAGTTAGCCCTATATCATTTGCAAGTATTAACTCTAACCTCCTCAAACAAGTTTTAATGAGTTATGTTGCAATACAATGTTTTAAATTTTTCAATATTGTCATTTAAAAATAATATAGCTCATTATAAAAAAAAAAGCAACACCCTAGGCAACATGAAATGTGAGCACTGAAAGAGATTAGGACATTCAGTGCCCTGGTGGCTTCAGGACACAATGGGAAAAGCCTTAGTGAAATTCCATGTTACATTACTGAGTAGGCATTAACAAAGCAGTGCCCCCAATTTACCTAACTTCTAACTTCCTATGCCCTGATCTAAACTGTGGATTTAATAATAGGCTACTTGAATAAATGTTCAGATAAAAAGAGATACAATTTGGAGTACCACTTCCTTGCATCAGTTTAAAAAGCATTAATATTCTACCCTCCAGATCATTTGTCCCAGAGAAAACAGAAAACACCTGTTGTTCTGAGCATCTGTCCATCCGCCACCTTAAAAACCAGTCAATTCACAAGGTCTCCATACCCAGGTCTCTTGGCCCCAATGGCAGGATTTCATTTCTATTATCATCATCACCACCACCAAGAGGGGTTGTTGAATGAGCATCTATAGGGGAGTGTAAAATGACCATTCCCTAAGCCTTGGTAGGACATCATCTGCAGAAGAAGTCACTGGGGATAGGCAATGTTTCTCAACGTTCTTTCAATACTGCCCCCCTAAAGAGGCTTTTTAGACATTTTTTTTTCCCTTACCAATCCCTTTATGCCCAGAATGTGAAATTTTAATACCACAGACATAGTGTTTATGTATTTTGGACCTTTGGAGGGCCACAGACCATTGTGATGTCTACTCCCCATCCTCTACCCTAAAACAACTTTCAGCCTCTTGGGGGTGATATTGCTCTTATTAAGATTGCATAGTATATTGTGATGAGGACAAGAGCTGAAACCCCATTCCTGCCCTTTGCTTGATATGTGATACTATATACTTTCTTAGCCTCTATTATCCTGCCCTTGGTCATCTCTAAATGGGGTCTCACGATGCCATCTTTACAGAACTATAGTGAGGGGTAAATGGGAAACCCTGTACAAAGTGTATGACATGTAGTAGGACTTCAACACGTGTTTGTCCTGGCCCACCTTTCACCTCCCTCCCAGAGAAGTGATGACTGTTGCCTAAACCAAACAGCATAACTGCCATAGACAACACCTGGAAGTGTAGCAGGAAAAAAGTAGCACATACTCACATTTACATTATGAATGAAGCTTTGGGACCATTTCTGTGTTGCAGGATGGATTTGCTGAGGTATTGGGGGAGAAGGAAGAAGATCATAAAACTATTTCCTCTAATTTTGGATCATTTTCTGTCCCCTTATTTAATCTTCTAGATTGATACTGGAAAAGCAGTTTCCCATTGAGCCCCAAATGATGAGAGAGAGCAGATGAAGGGGAGGCAGGAGTCACAGCCCTTGACCCTGATACCAGACCCACTACCACCTACAGGACCCTGCACTGGAATTCCATCTGCACCATCAGCTTCTTCAAAGAGAGAGGGGTCGTTAAGTGAGTACCCACGTGGGCATAATACTAGAAACATGAAAAACTACAAGTTTTTATGTCCTAGAAGCTTATCATCTATAAAGAAGACTGTTGAGTATCCTTTGTGGGGGGTAAGAGTTAGAATCCCATTCCTGATCACTGGTAGATGCCTCTGCAAAATTGATTTTCCATCAGTGAGTCTGAGTTTTTTATCTGTAAATTGAAAATACTTGTGCCTTCCTCACGGAGTTGTGAGGGAATTATGCAAAATATGTAACTGCACATTTTTAGCTATAAATATATGTAATATCATGGAGTAAGTGCCCTTTTGTAACTTTTCATTTCCTGAATATAGTGTTTCTGAGATTTCTTCAATAAAGTGACTTTGGGGCTGTACTGACATGTCAAGTCATGCTGCTGTGACCATCTTGCACGTGTTTGCTGGGGAACATGCGTCTGAAATTCTCTGCATTTTGTAACCAAGCTTGCAGCAGCTAATGAGGTCCTCTCTTGTTTCTCTCATAGATGTTGCCAAAGGTCTCTGCAAACACGTTCTACCAATTTGTCCTCCCCCAGCAGTGTGTGGAGTTCTCATGGCCCTACATTTTCCGTTTAAATAAGATGCATCATAAACCCACATACTCAGTCATCAAATTTGTTTTTCAAACTGTAGAATTATTCTAAGACATATTCTGATGCATAAATGTGAACTATGTCATTTATAGGGAAATATAATAGAGAAAAATAAAAAGTAACCTAATATTCCAACAATATGATATCAGATTAGCCAATACTAAAAATGTGAAACCCATTATTTGCTCAGATCTGGAAAAACAGGTGGTCTTGTCTTGTAGTTGGCTGGGCTGTACACTAATAAAAACATAAAGTTTAATTAGACAGTAAGTTTTAAAAACGTTAAAAGATCATGCTCTTTGCAAATTCATGATCATTTGTGGGAACTTATCCTCCAGATGCAGCCTAGGGAGGCCCCTGCCATCACTATAATGTGTCCCCACTGTTCAGGGCTGAGCTGACTATTTCCCTAGCTGGCTCTGTGCCTCCATGACCCCTGACCCTGCTCCATTCATCCTGCCATGCAAACAGGAAAATCTATCCCACTGCTGGATGCCCAGCCTTGATGGACCATCCACAGATCCACCTCAAGCATTGATATGGGGCGGTGCTCAGGTCCCTACTCCCCAAGGGACTTGTAGCCTTCCGACCTCATCCCCATTTGGGAGAAATCTCCCTTCCTCTCCCCTCTCTGTGTTCTCAGACGTCCTCCCCTCCCTACCAGGTACAAGCAGCCCAATCCTTTCCTTAAGTTTAAGATTTCATAAAGGATGGAAGAAATAGTAGCTTCAGCCAGCTTCAGCCTCCAGCCCTGCAATAAACCTCTCCTGAGGCAAAGGGAAAGGGGACTAAGCCTGGCTCCCTGCTGGAAATGCGGGGAGGGTAAACACAGGGAGAACAGAGATTAACCTCCTCAACAGTATGTGTCCTGATAAATTTGCTAAAGATCTGCGACCAGCAAGTAAAGGTGCTCAGGCTGGCAGGTTCTATCCCTGGCTCAGGCAGTGGGTCTTGGTGAGCAGCCTCTTTGCCATCCAGCTCTTATGAGGAGGCCATGCTTTCTAGCCACATGCATCCATGAAGAGAGGACTACTAGGATTGTCATGAGGACTAATGTTAAGAAAGCAACTAATGTGAAGAAAGTAGCACTGCACTCAGCTAAACAATCTGCTCTGTGAATATTAGCTGTGTTTTTTCTCTGGAACAGGAAACTCGTATTGCTCCTGACCTGCTACCTCAGTAAGGCCCCCTCAACCAGATTGCAGGTCAGAATCACCTTGATATTTTTTTTAAACCCTCACTTGACACTCCCTTATTGGTGGAAATAAGACTTCTGGATTAAAGGCCATTCAAGTTAATAAATTGTAATGATAGGGGCCTCAGAAAAAGGATATGCCCATTCAAAGCAACAATGTATGTGTGTAGCCATTTCCTCTTCATTCCAGAAACACCAGCCATTATCAGCTTTTGTCTTTTTTGCTAATCTGATCTTCTTGTTTGCCCCAGACTTGCCCCATTGAAAGTGTCATCTCAGATGGCTGTTAAATTTACAGATTCACAGGCTCCTCCCCTAGGGTTGCCAGATTTAGGAAATAAAAATAAATGATACTCGGTTGAATTTCAATTTTCAATAAACAAAATCACATTGCATATTCATTGCTTATCTGGAATCCAAATTTCATTGGATGTCCTCTACTTTATCTGGCTACCCTACCCATGGAGGGCTCTGTGTTGAACCAAGGTACTCCAGGCAACAGTCCCAGCTGAGCTCCCAGCAGATGCCAGCACTAGTGGTCATCCATGTGAATGAGCTCTCTTGCATGTCCCAGACAAGTGTCGCCTCCAGATACTTGCGGCCCCAGGTGACAGACACCACATAGACAAGAAAACACCCAGCCGATACAGTCAACACACAGAATCCTGAGAGGTAATAAATAGCTATTGTTTTGAGGTATTAGCTCAGCAGAAATGGAAATCCAAAACATTATGGTTTTGGTGAACTTTCCTTCTTTTTCTTTGGTTTGTTATCTTGGATGAGAAATGGATTCTCTTATCTTTGAAGGCTTGGTGAGATTCTGTTGTATTTTTTTCTTTTCCTCATGCTACCTTGTCTAAGATATTGTAATTTTGACTATAGTCTATGGGTTCATGTGTGGATAGATTTCTGAACATGTCTTCAATTTCTTCTTAAAGGGATCTGCAAGGGAAATTTTCATGATATATGATTTTCAACCCATCCTTAGAATTTAGGACATAATTCCAATACCCCTCCCTAAGAGGAGCCTCCACTGCAATCACTCATGTTAAAGAATTTAAGAGGCTGTTGCCACAAACTGCTCCCTAAACCACATGGAAAGCCATATCTTCAGAAGTTTGCTAGGTCATATTCAATCAGAACAAGGGATATTTATTCACTCTGAGAAGTGTTTCTCAAAGAAAGTGTCCTGAAAGACTTTCTCCTGCTATAGGAGTAACCCTTGACAAGGAAGTCACTTTCATTGGGCACACATAGACAGGGTTCCTTCAGCAGACAGCTGATAGATGCATTGTAGTCCTTGGCCTTTGTGACTGTCCCAGTTCAGCACTGCTGGGTAGATAAGTCTTTCCAATTCTGGGGTTCATTAAATAGGAAGCCCACATGCCAGGAAATCTAAGTCACATTCTCCAATATCACTGTTATAAGGAATAGAGTTGATATATTGTTCTCATTATTCCTTTGTCATAGTTCTTAGGTGGTTCAGAGCCCAGATGAGGTGAAGAGGTGTATTTGGGGGGCCATTTAAAGACATTTTAGAATATAATCACAGGAATACTTGGGGTGCCAGCAAGACACAAAAAGGGGATTAGAGTTGGGGGCCTATTGTAAGACCCACCTCTGAGGACAGAATAGAATAACTGCCCCTGAAGGGCAGCTTACTACTAAGAGTTTTGAAGGGACAGGTCCTGGGTTGAGCAACCCCTGTTTCTCATTCCAACTAATCAGATAAGTAATTTGTACAATAGAGAAGACATGAGTGTATAGAGGGGCTAGAAATGTCTTAGTCATAAACGTCCCTCCACATGGAAGATAGGAATGGAGGATAAGAATCTCTCCGAGACAAACTATCGTGTGGTTCAATCAACTTAAGTTCCTGCCTACTAAATGACTGGAATATTCTAGGCCTGCCTCCCTAAAACAACTCTGAATGTTTCCTTAAATGACATTTTTCAGTGTTTCTAGACCATTCAGTCACATGACTGAATTCAGTCTCTTAGTTTTCTGCCACAGATGGCTAACTGCTTAATGTGGTGTGTGAGGTTTACATATTCCCCTTCAGAGGGCTAGCTCATCTCCCACAACCCTAGGACACCTCCCTGGGCCTCTGTGTACTGATGGTACTCCCCTACTGTCACTTTTAAAGCAAACACAATTCCCCCAAACAGGGACATGCTTTGTTCCTGCAACCTGGGCAGAGTTCTGCCAACTGCCTGGGTACCAGCCTAGTTCCTCTAATTATTAATAATATGCTTTCTCTCGTGGTGGATTGTAGAGTGGGAGTGTTTTGCTTTCAGTAAAAGGTACATTGAGCTGGACACAGTGGCGTGCGCCTGTAGTCCAGCTACTTTGGAGGCTGAGGCAGGAGGATTGCTTGAACCCAGGAGTTCAAGGCCAGCCTGGTCAACATAGTGAGACCCTGTCTCTTTAAAAAAAAATTTTTTTAAAGGCAAGGGCGTGGAGAGCAGTGAAAGTCATTTCCAGGGTGGAGGACAAGCCTACGCATCGCGGTTGCCATAGAAACCTGACGTAATAATAGCGACTGTGACGATTTTTTCAAAGAGACCAACGTGGCCTGGGTAGAAGAGCAGAGTCCCACCTTCAGGTGTTTGGGACTCAGCTGAGGGTGCGGGTGCCCCGCGGTGGGAGCTGAACCTCCCTTGGGTGTGGGGAGACGAAGGGATCCCAGGTCCAAGTCGCCTGGTTCCCGCTTTGAGACTCAGCGCCCCGATGTCTTCTGAAGGAGAGATGTGGGACCCTCCTGGCCCAATGAGGGTGGCTTCCTGTTCCAGGGTGTCCTAGAGCTACTTTCCATGTTAAGGCGGGCGCGGGAGCATGAGACAGGTAACGACTCTCTCTGGGCCCAGCTTCCCTTCCTGTGAAACGAGCATAAGGATGCTCACCACAGGATTGCTGGTGCCTTCAGTAACAACACCTGTGCAAGCCCATAGCTCTGTGGTTATTGCGGGATCACGAATGTGATCACGAATTCGGGCCACTTTTTCCTTTTTAAATTTGTTGTTGGGGGATAGCTGAGGAAAGTATAAGAAAAAGGCCCTGGTGAGAAATCCATTGTATCCTCTGTTTCTTATGATCACTACCCAATTGTATCAATGTCATTGGTCACTAACACAGTGCCTAGCGTGGTGCTGGGCATGTAGTTACTCCAAAAAAGCATAGTGATTGCTGGATTCTCTCTCCCTAGACGGCTCTTCATGCAGGTGTCTGAAGGATGGGGTTCTGAGGATCTGGGTCATGATGGCTGCAGAAGCTTCTCTGGATTTGAAGGGCACAAGTCGGTCCTCAAGAGGCCCCTAACACTTCCATCCCTGGTGGGATATGACACCTGGCTCAAGTAAGTTCATAGATCTGAACAGAAGCACACTGTGGAATAGTTTCTGTGAGGTTCAGAAAATAGCCTGAAGGTAGACAAGCTATTTTGATCTCATCATTGGAGAAAAAGTTTAGCAAGTGAAATTTCTTTCCTTCATCAGTTACATGCTTTGTAGTTAGCCCTTGATGCCCATATTCAAGATGCCATCTTTGAAAGCAATGAATTCACCTGCTTGAGGAAAGATCTTGATGTTTAACATAAATTTGTGATAAATTTACATATTTTTGACTGTATAAAAATTTAATAATAATAAATGATTCCCATGTATTTCTCAGATGGGTGTTGAAATATGCAGTTGGTTAGAATGTCTTCCTAGCAATTTGAGATTGTAATGTGCATTTTTTTATGGTTTCCACATTTTTATCCATCCTATAATGAAATTTTTTTTTTTTGAGACAAGGTTTCACTCTGTTGCCTGGGCTAAAGTGCAGTGTTATCATAGTTCACTGCAACCTCAAACTCCTGGGTTCAAGTGGTCCTCTGCCTCAGCCTCCCAAGTAGCTCGAACTACAAGTGTGCACCACCACACCTAGCTAATTTTTCTTTTTTTTTTTTTTTTTTTTTGTAGAGATAGAGTCTTGCTATGTTGCCAGGTTGGTCTCTAACTCCTGGCCTCAAGCAATCCTCCCACCTCAGCCTTCCAAAGTGCTAGGATTACAGGCATGAACCACCACACTTGGCCCTATAATGAAATTTTTATAGAAGCCAGGAATTTATCATATGTTAATCAAAAATGTCAGGCGCAAGAATTCAGTATTTTCAAAAATAATAATTACCTTGTAGTTTTCCTTATTATGATGATACTTGGCTGTGTTCTTTAAAATAACCAGATATCCTTAAATATCATTATGATTATTTTCCAGGAAATAATATTTTTATTTCTGCCCATCAGAAGGACATGTGCATAAACCTTTCCTAAATATTTAGATATACCTTATTGCAAGTGATTATTTCTGTTTTGGTCAAATGTAATGTGAACCAATTTGGCAAGATGTAGTACAGACCTGTCAATATGACTAGGGCGTATTAACAGGACTCTTTCTCTTGATTAACTTAATTGCATTAGACGTGAAAAATACAAATATATTTCAAATGTGCATATTTAAAGTATATCCTTTATAAGTTTTGACATGTGTATACACTGTGAAACCAACACTATAGTCAAGATAATGAACATATCCATCACCCTAAAAGCTTCCTCATGTGCTTGAGTAATCCTTCCACCTGCTTGTCTCCAGCCTCCGACTCCCTCCTCTCGACTCCTGCCTATTTCTAGGCAACCATTAACTTCTGTCACTATTAATTATTTTTCACTTTTTATAGTTTTATATAAATGGAATCATATTCCCAACTTAAGCATTATACAAGATATCCATGTAACAAAAATATTTGTACCCCCTTAATATTGTGAAATTAGAATGAATGAATAAATAAATAAATAAATGGAATGGTATAGAATGTGTTCTTTTTTGGCTTCTTTCATTCAGCCTAATTATGTCTAGATTTATCCATTTGTTGCAAGTGTGAATAGTTTCTTCTTTTTTATTACTGAGTAGTATTCCGTTATATGGATAAATCACAATGTATCTATTCATCTGATAACTGATGATGAACAGGTGGGTTTTTTCCAAAGTGGAGTTCTTTTAAGTAGAGCTGGCATGAACATTTGTGTATAAATCTTTACATGGACACATGCTTTTTTTCTCTAGGATAAATACTTAGGAGTCCAATGGCTGAATCATATGGTAGTTGTAAGATTAATAATGTGAGATACTGCCAAACTATTGTCCAAAGTGGTTGTACCATTATTCATTCTCACCGGTAGAGTATGAGCGTTCTATTCTTCACAATCTTGCCAATGCTTGAAATTATCAGTATTTTTAATTTTGGCCATTTTCATGGGAGTATAATGGTATCTCATTGTAGTTTACAATTTCCTAATGACTAATGATGTTAAGCATCTTTTCATGTCCTTATTTGACATTTTTATATCTTCTTTGATAGCGTGTCTGTTCAAATCTTTTGCCCATTTATTTTTGGGAACATCTGTTTGGTTCTACTGAGTTTTGTGAGATTTTCTATATTCTGGATACAAGTCCTTTATAAGATATGATTTGCAAATATTTTTCTCCCAGTCAGTGGCTTGTCTTTTCATTATCTCAATAGTGCCTTTAGAAGAGCAGAAGTTTTTAATTTAGGTAGCTCCAAATTACTAATTTGTTCATGTATGGATTGTGGTTTTGGTATGGCATCTAAGAAATCCTCACCTAATCAAAGATCACAAGTATTTTCTTCTAGTTTTCTCCAATATTTTTATAGCTTTAGGTTTTACATTTAGATGTATGATGCATTTTTGAGTTGGCTTTTGTATATGGTATGATATATGGATCATCATTTATATTTGTGCATATGAATATCCACTAATCCCAGCACCATTTATTGAAAAGACAATCCTTTTTCCACTGAATTGCCTTTGTCCCTTTGTCAAAAATCAGTTTTCCATATTGCCAGGGTCTATTTTTGGACTCTTTATTCTGTTCCATTGATCTACTTGTCTACCTTCATGCCAATAGCACACTGTCTTGATTACTGCAAATTGATAATGAGCCTTGAAATCAGGTAGCATTTGTCCTCCAACTTTGTTGTTTCAAAATTATTTTTCATAATGTAGGTCTTTTGCATCTCCACATGCAGCTCCTCCATTTCTTTTTGTTTTTAAAGCCCACTAGGATTTTTATTGGGATTTCATTGAATCTATAGATCACTTTGGGGGTTTGTCATCTTAACAATTTTCCTCTTAACAGTACTGAGTCTTCTAACTCAAAGAAGACTTTGGGGTAAAAAAAAATACCCCAAAATAATTTTATAGGTCAGGTACAGAAAAATCAATCACTAGAAGAAAGTAGTTATGATATTTTTAATTTTGATATAGGTGGTTAGAATTAAATCTGTTGAATTGTAGAGTTTTTCTTCTTTATCCTCTGCAAATCTACCTTGATAAATTTGTGGCATCTTAAGTTGTGAGAGAGAGGAAGACAGCAGCTAAAGCTGCTATGAGTATTTATTTTGAGGAATGCTTAGGGATAATTACTGTGCAACATATCAGCCCTATTCAGTTCCTAGTACATATTAGGAATCAAAACAAGGTGGTGGTGGTTTGTTTTTTCCTGGCTTTCCTTGGCCAGCATGGTTACCATGGTGACTCAGTAATTGCTGTGATATTTGGTACAGACTGAGTATGCATTTATTTATTTATTTATTTAGAGACAGAGTCTCACTCTGTCACCCAGGCTGGAGTGCAGTGGTGTGATCATAGCTCACTGCAGCCTTGAACTCCTGGGCTCAAGCGATCCTTCTCTGTGCATCTATTTATAATTCTTGTCTGAATCACTTATTACAATGAGGGTTTCAAATGTTGCTTTTCTAATTCTGTCATTACTTCTGGATTTATTAGTTGGCATTCTACTATAAGGTAGATCTTTCCCTTTGATCCTATTATTTATTTATGTATTTATTCAAGCACTTATTAATATCAGTATATTTCATAGATTCCTATTTTGTCCAAAGGGTTACCATATGTTACTATAATTAATTATTTTGATGCTCAAATTGTCCCAGAATTGGCCAGTGGAAGCCCCTTCAAGTTGGCCTCAGTGTCCATTCAACACCTGCCTACAATTTCTTGAGCATGTACTTGGCTCTCTGAGCCTGACTATCTCCCCATCTGTAGACAGGAAGTAATGATGCCTACCTCAGAGTATCACTTCGAAGACTTGAAGAGAAAAAGACTGAAATTAACAACGTACATAGTGTGGCATCTAGTAGGCCCTCGGTAAATATCAGCTCCCCATTCCAACTTTGCCTCCTTCTTTTTGTCAATGCAATGCCTCTGACGTTAACATAATAGCATGACTACAAGGATAATACTTGGAAGTGTAACAGCAAGCAGGGATAAGCCCACATTTTCATTATGTGTGAGCATCAGTGTCACTGCTGTGTGGGGGATGGGGTGGGGGATGGAGCTGGGGGAGAGGAGAAGCGTCATTGCACAGCTTCCAGTTAATTGAGAGGGGATAGGCAAGACATCATCACCCCATCCTCTGTGTTTCATGTACTTTCCCATCCTCTTACTTTCCTCTCTATTCCATGTGCTTTCTTATCCTCTTACTCTCTCTCCTACTGTAACATCAGAGAAGGATGTGGACTCTGCTCCAGAACCAGGAGCTCATAGAGAAGAACCAACTGTGATTTGCAGTCTGCTAGACAGAGTACTGGAGCAAGAGTGAAGAGATAAGTGTCCTGTCATTGGAACATGTTAGGTTAGTCACTACCCTTCCACCAGCATCATCTGTGCAACAGGATAACAGTGTCTAATCCTCCAAACCACCAATTATACTCTGGAGTTTAAGTGTGATCCCATGTGGGAAAGCAATCTGTCTTAGGTGGGAAGGAAGTACCAGTGCACTTTTGAGTAATTATATGAACAGAGACACTCCAGATGTCCCAGAAGGCTGCACTGTAGGCATTAAATTAATGGTATGAAAATGTGAGCTGTTTAGGTCAGGATTTTTCCAAGTGTGGTCCATAGATCCCTTTATCAAAATTATCAGGGGGTGCTTGGTAAAATTGCAGATATTTGGGTCCACCCTAACTTTGTTGAATCAAAACCAGGGAGGTGGGGTCTACATTTTGAGTAATTTCTCCAGTTTTTTCTGGTGCCCATCCAAGTTCTGTGTTTTGCTTGTTTGTTTTTTATTTTGTAGAGACGGGGCTCACTCTGTTGCCCAGACTGATCTAGAACTCCTGGCCTCAAGTGATCCTCCCACCTGGGCCTCCCAAAATGCTGGGATTACAGGTATGAGCCACTGCACCTGGCCCTCATCCAAGTTTTAAAAGCTCTGCTGTGGATTTGCAACAAGGTCTTCTATAATTTTCAATTCTCTGATGTCTAATTTCATTGTTAGTTGCTCCTGCTACTCAGCTTTAAATATCTGTGTCTTCTCTGGTGTGTCCAATAGGTAAAAATTCCTTTAATTCAGTAATATTTATTCCGTGATTTATATGTAAGGCACTGATCTAGGCACTAGGGAAACAGCACAGAAAACAAGACAGGAGCTATTATTCTAGTTTGGGAAAACTGGCTATAAGCAAGTAAACAAATCAATAAGCCGGGTGATTTCATATGGGGATTTGTGCTTTGAAAATGAACACATAAAGTAGAAAATGACTGGGACAGGGATTATTATAGATAGAGTTGTCAGTGAAGCTCTTTTTCAGGATGTGACACTTGAGCTGAGTCCTTAACAAGAAGAAGAAGCCGGGCATGGACAGGCCATTTTGTCAGTGTCCCTGAGCTGTGTGTGGGCAACAGTTGATCCAGGAGCAGAGAAGAAGCTGGAGTGGGTGGAGCCTGGCAGACAGGTGGGAAGTGAGGTATAAAAGGCAGGCAGGAGCCACATGGTTTGGGCCACATAAGGAGTTTGGGTTTTATTCTGAGTGTGGAGGGTGAGAGTATGGGAGTGACATGATCTAATTTATGTTGTCAGAAGGTGCCTCTGGCTGCTGTGTGGAGAATGGACTGGAGAGGGACAAGATAGCGTGTGAGGATAATGATTAGGAGAATAATGCAGAAGTCCAGGGGAGGGACACCGGTGGATGGGGCCAGGGCTGCAGCCGTGTGCAGAGGGAGGGGTGGAGCTGGACAGGGTGTGTTTGGAGGTAGGGCAGGCGGTACCTGCAGTGGCTGTGCCTGCGGGGTGGGTGGGGATAAGGCAGAGTCAAGGATGACCCCTTGGCCTTTTGTTCTGCCACGTGGAGGAATGGTGGTGCTGTTTTATGAGATCAGTCATCATTCCAGGTGTGTTTTAGATATTCTCAAGTTAGGTCATCCAACAATGGTTGTAGTGAAAATTAGTGACTTTAAAAATACATCAGTTGATGATTAAGATTCAGTTGTACGACTATTAAGCTTTATTGAAGACGCATGCAAACGATCAAACTTTTAAAACTATAAAAATCTCAACATGCAAGTTCACATTTAATAAGCAGTTACTGTGTGCCTACCACTGTTCTAAGGGTTTTTATGTATTAACTCAAGTAATTCTCAAAGCAATAAGCCATGAGGTAGGGGTGATTGGTTTCCCCATTTGACAGAAGAGGAAACTGAGACACAGAGAGGTTCTTTCACTTTCCCAAGGTCACAGAGAGCCAGGTATGCCAATGTTTCTGTAGTAGAATTTTTTAAATAATAAGATTTCTGACCATTTATCATTGTAAAAACTAAAACACAAGACAATATTTTTAAAGCTTTTTTTCTTGTATGGTAAATACTATATAATTCTAGTTTTGCAGATTGAGATATTTGAGTGTTAGGTGAAGTAAAAGTATTCAAAGTCACACAGCTTTTATGTGGCAGAACTAGGGTTTGCAATCACTCTGTCTCCAGAGCCCGTACTCTTACCCAGTACACTTAGCAAGAAGAAAAAGACATTTATTGAACTATATCAGCCCATAGTATTTGATGGTAGACAGGGCCTTCTCTCTTTGGGTGGAAAATATGCTTCAGTAGCCATTGTGTCATTTACTAGAGGATATTTATTTAAGAAAAACAAAAAGGTAATAATTATAGAAACATAAAAGGTAACAACCATCACAGCTACTATGCATTAGACAACTTGGCTATTAAAATAATTCTTTGAATGTCCATGGTGAATTCTGTTCTCTTTTAGGAACTCAGAGGTGCTTTTCCAGATGGAAGTCACATTGTTCTGTGCTCTATGTTTCATTGGTTTGGAGGCAGGGCTGGTCTGACCCCCATTGATGGGTGGGGCAGATGAGGTGTGGTGACTTACCCAAGGTCACCTAGAGTTGGTAGGTTAGGGCTGGCACTGTATCCCAGGTATGTCCCCTGTCTCTCACCTGGTTGCCTGTCCATCACACACAGCATTAACCTTGTTCCTGTGTGTAGTGAATCAATTTTCAAGGGCTCAGAGAATACATGCTTCTCTGAGGTTAACCTGCCAGTAACATAAAAAGACACTAAGTACCTTCAAATAAAAGGAAATGGAGGGTTGATTTTCCTATCATTTTCCAAACTCTATTGGGAGATTCAAAGAAAAATTCCTGGAATCATATAGCATGTGCTCTTTTATGTCTGGTTCCTCTCAATCAGTATAATGTACATGAGATTTACCTTTATTGTTGTCTTTAGTTGTAGATCATTCATTCTCATTGATGTACAGTATTATATCATGTAAATATTTCAAAATGTATGTATTTGTTATGGGGATTTATGTATTTTCCAGGTTTTGACTTATGAATAATGGTGGTATGAACATTCTTGTTCAAATCATTTGAATGGACATTTATTTTCATTTATCTTGGGCATGCACCAAAGAGTGGCATTTCAGAGTCATGGGATATGTGTATGTTCAGCCCAGTAGATACTGCCAAGCAGTTTTTCAAAGTGGTTGTTCCAGTCTGTATTCCCAACAGCAGTGTTGAGAATACACCAGTACTCACCAGTACTTGGTATTTTCTATCATTTTTATTTTTGTTGTTCTGTTATGTGTATGGTGATATCTCATTGTGGTTTTATTTTTAATTTCTATTAGATCTACCTCTCTCTCAAGTACTGTCTCTTTTATTCTAAAGAAGGTCTGTCCTTTTTTCGACCTTCCAGTTTATTTGCTTAAGAAATTGGATGTTTTGTCCTGTGGAGTTTGCATTCTGGGTTTTGATGATTATACCCCTATTGTGTTGGTTTTTATGTTCCTCTGGCCCTTTCTATTCCCTTTAAATTGGTAATTAGATTTTGAGACTTGATTAGATTCAGGTTTTTTGGCAAGAGTACCTCTGATGTGGTGTTGTATTTCATATAGCCTTCCCCCAGGAGTCTCATCTTGTCTGCTTGTCTCTCCTCCTGTGACTTTAAGATTGATCGCTGGGTTCAGGTGTCATCAGCCTGATCCATGCATTATATTAATAAAATTTCCCATCTGCTTTACTTCTCATATATTTTTTTGTTGCTTCTGATGATTTTTGCCTACAACTGCATTTCATTAAAGGTTTCAAACTGTGATGTACTGATGCTTCAATTTCTTCTTCATTTATAAGCTGAAATTTCTTTATAAAAGAAATTTCCTGTTATCAACTATTAGGTTATATTTAGATATAGTATGCACAGAAAGGGTAGAGTGAATGTTTAATTCTTTCCTAATTATTCCACTGTATATGAGTGGTTTCCCTGGGATCCTCCAAAGGTGAGCAGTGAGTTGATTTTGTTTGTTGTTTTTTTTTTTTTAGTGTCATCATGAGCTCATAGATGTTTCTATATTTGACATGCTTTAATCCATTGCAGTTATTAATGTTTTTGATATTCAAATTGTTCTGTTTGGCCAGTGGGAGCCCCTTCAGGTTGACTTCTGAGTCTTTTATTTTTAATAATTTTACACATTTATGTGGTACAATGTGATGTTTTGGTATGTTTGCCTTGTGGAATGACTAAATCAAGTTAATTAACAAATCTATCACACCTCACATACTTATGTTTTGTGATAAAAACATTTAAATTTTACTCTTTCAGTAATTTTGAAAAATACAATGCATTATTATTTATTATAGTCACTATTCTGTGCGATAGATCACTGAAGCTTGTTCCTCCTGTCTAAATGAAACTTCATACCCTTTGATCAACATCTCTCCTTTCCCCATCCCCACCCCTCAGCCCCTGGTAACCACCATTCTACTCTCTACTTCTATGAGTTCAACTTTCTTAGATTCCACATATAAGTGAGATCATGCAGTATTTCTCTTTCTGTGCCTGGCTTATTTCACTTAGCATAACGTCCTCCAGGTTTATCCATGTTGTTGCAAATGAGAGAATTTCCTTCTTTTTTAAGGCTGAATAGTATCCTTTTGAGCATATATATACCACATTTTTTTAATCTATTCATCTGATGTTAGACACCTAGGTTGCTTCCATATCTTAGCTATTGTGAATAATGCTTCAATGACCATGGGAGTGCAAATATCTTTTCAGCATAGTGATTTCAATTGTTTTGGATATATACCCAGAAGTGGGATTGCTAGATCATATAGTAATTTATTTTTAGCTTTCTGAGGAACCTCCATGCTGTTTTCCAGCATGGCTGTATTAATTTACATTCCTACCCACAGTGTACAAGTGTTCCCTTTTCTCCACACTTTTGCCAATACTTTTTATCTTTTGTCTTTTTGATAATAGCCATTCTATTAATAACAGGTGTGAAGTGATATCTCTTTGTGGTTTTAATTTACATTTCCCTCAGTGATGATGAGCATTCTTTCATATATCTGTTGGCCATTTGTGTGTCTTCTTTTGAGAAATGTCTATTTAGGTCTTTTGCCTATTTTTTGATTGGGTTATTTGTTTTCTTGCTATTGAGTTGAGTTCCTTTTATATTTTGATATTATCCCTTATCAGATATATCATTTGTAAATATTTTCTCCCAATCTGTAGGTTGACTCTTCCTGAGTCTTTTTGACATGCTCTCTGGTGTTATAGTTTGGTCCAGACTCATTCAATACAATCCCTACCCAGTCCTGGAATCAGCCATTTCTGCAAGGGAACCTGATTCCTTTTAGTGGGAAATGTTTTCAGAGGAAACAACTACAGTTGGTCATTGCTACTGAGGTGGTCATTGTTTCTTGCCCATTTCAGTGCATGGAGGCAGTAAACATGTATTATATATTTTTTTTATTTCAGAATATTATGGGGGTACAAACGTTTTGGTTACATGAATTGCTTTTGTACAGTTTGCGTCAAAGTTGTAAGTGTGTCCGTCACCCAGTTAGTGTGCATTGTACCGGCTAGGTGTGAATTTACCCATCCTCTCTTCCCCCCTCCCACCTGCTTGATTTCTGTTGAATTTTACTACCATATGTGCACATGAGTATTGATCAATTAGTTCCAATTTAGTAGTAAGTACATCTGGTGTTTATTTTTCCATTCCTGTGATACTTCACTTAAAAGGATGGTCTCCAGTTTGATACAGGTTGTTACAAAAGGTATTAGTTCACCATTTTTTATGGCTGAGTAATACTCCATGGTATACATATACCACATTTTATTAATGCACTCATGTCTTCATGAGCACTTGTGTTGTTTCCACATCTTTGCGATTATGAATTGTACTACTATAAACATTTGATTGCAAGTGTCTTTTTTATAAAATGTCTTTTTTTTCCTTTGGGTAAATGTCCTGTAGTGAGATTGCTGGATCAAATGGTAGGTCTACTTTTAGTGCTTTGAGGTATCTCCATACTACTTTCCATAGAGGTTGTACTAATTTGCAGTCCCACCAACAGTGTATAAATGTTCCTTTCTCTCCACATCCATGCCAGCATCTGTTGTTTTGGGACTTTTTGATAAAAGCCATTCTCACTGGAGTTAGGTGATATCTCATTGTAGTTTTGATTTGCATTTCCCTAATGATTAGAGACGTTGAGCATTTTTTCTATGTCTATTGGCCATTAATTTATCTTCTTTTGAAAAGCTTCTGTTCATGTCTTTTGCCCACTTTTTAATGGGGTTGTTTGATGTTTTCTTGCTGATTTGCTTGAGTTCTTTGTAGATTCTGGTTATTAGCCCTTTATTGGATATATAGCATGCAAATATTTTCTCCCATTCTGTAGGTTGTCTATTTGTTTTATTGATTGTTTCCTTTACTGTGAAGAAGGCTTTTAATTTAATTGGGTCCCATTTATTTATTTTTGTTGTTGCTGTGATTGCCTTTGGGGTCTTCTTCAAAAATTATTTGCCTAGGCTGATATCTATAAGAGTTTTTCCAATCTCTTCTTCTGGAATTCTTATAGTTTCATGCCTTAGGTTTAACTCTGTTATCCATTGTGAATTAATTTTTGTGAGTGCTGGGAGGTGTGGGTCCTGTTTCAGTCTTCTACATGTGGCTATCCAATTTTCCCAGCACCATTTATTGAATATGGATTCTTTCCTCCAGTGTATGTTTTTGTCTGCTTTGTCAAAGATCAGATGGCTATATGAGGATGGTTTTATATCTGGATTCTCTGTTTTGATCCATGGGTCTATGTCTCTGTTCTTGTGCCAGTACCATGCTGTTTTGGTTACTATAGCCTTGTAGGATAGCTTGAAGTAAGATAAATGATGCCTCCTGATTTGTTCTTTTTGCTTAAGTTTGCTTTGTCCATTCAGGGTCTTTTTCGGTTCCATACAAAGTGTAGAATTGTTTTTTTCTAGATCTTAACAAAATGACATTGGTATTTTCATGGGGATGGCATTGAATCTGTAAATCACTTTAGGTAGTATAGACATTTAACAATGTTGATTCTGCTGATCCATGAGCATGATATGTTTTTTCATTTGTTTATATTGTCTGTGATTTCCTTCCTCAGTGTTTCATAGTTCTTCCTGTAGAGGTCTTTCACTGCCTTGGTTAAATATATTCCTAGGTATTTTATTTTCCTTGTTGCTGTTATGAAAGGTAAAGAGTCTTTGATTTGATTCTCAGCTTGACTTTTGTTGGTGTATAGGAATGCTACTGATTTGTGTACAATGATTTTGTAACGTGAGACTTTGCTGAATTTATTTATCAATTCCAGGAGTCTCTTGGCAGAATCTTTGGGGTTTTCTAGATATAAGATCATATCATCAGCAAAGAATGATAGTTTGACTTCTTTTTTCCCCATTTGGATACCCTTTATTTCCTTTTCTTGTCTGATTGTTCTGGCTAGGACTTCCAGCACTATGTTGAACAGAAGTGGTGCCAGTGGGCAACCTTGTCTGGTTGCGGTTCTAAGGAGGAATGCTTTCCATTTATCCACATTCAGTATGATGTTGGCTGTGGGTTTGTTGTATATGGCTTTTATAATATTTAGCTATGTTCCACTATACCTATTTTGTTAAGAGTTCTTATCATAAAAGGATGCTGAATTTTGTCAAATGCTTTTCCCACATCTGTTGAGAGGATCATATCATCTTTCTTTTTGCTTCTATTTATGTGGTGAATCACATTTATAGGTTTTCGTATGTTGAACCGTCCTTGCATCTCTGGGATGAAGCCCACTTGATTGTGGTGGATTATTTTTCTCATGTGAAGCTGAATTCAGTTTGCTAGGATTTTATTGAGAATTTTTGCATCTATATTCATGTACTTTTCTTTTTTTGTTGTGTCCTTTCCTGGCTTTGCTATTAAGGTGATACTGGCTTCATAGAATGAGTTGGGGAGGATTCCTTCCTTCTCTATGTTATGAAATAATTTCTGCAGTATAGGTACCAGTTCTTCTTTGTAGGTGTGGTAAAATTCGGCTGTGAAACCATCTGGTCCGGGACTTTTTTTTGTTGGGAGATTTTTATTGCTGCTTCAATTTTGTTACTTGATATTGGTCTGTTCGGGAGTTCTATTTCTTCCTGACTGAGCCGAGGGAGGTTATGTGTTTCCAAGAATTTGTCCATTTCCTCAGCATTTTCAAGTTTATGTGCATAGAGATTTTTATTGTATTCAGAAATGATATTTTGTATTTCTGTGGTATCAGTTGTAATATCTCCTTTTCATTTCTGATTGAGCTTATCATGGTCCTTTCTTGTCTGTTTCTGGTTAATCTAGAGAGAGGCCTGTTGATTTTATTTATCTTTTCAAAGAACCAACTTTTGGTTTCATTAATCTTCTATACAATTCTTTTGTTATCAATTTCATTTAGTTCTGCTCTGACCTTAGTTATTTCTTTTCTTTTGCTGGGTTTGGGATTGGTTTTCTCTTCTTTTTCCAATTCCTTGAGATGATTCATTAGATTGTTGATTTGCCATCTTTCTGTCTTTTGGATGTAAGCATTTATGGCTATGAATTTTCCTCTTATGACTGCTTTTGCTGAATACCACATATTTTGGTAACTTGTGACCCATTTGTCATTTAGTTCAAAGAACATTTTGATTTCTATCTTGATTTCCTCCTTGACCCAATAATCATTCAGGAGTAGGTTGTTTAATTTCCATGACTTTGTGTAGAGCTGAGTGTTTCTGTTGGAATTGATTTCTAATTTTATTCCATTGTGGTCAGAGAAGATACATGGTATAATTTCTATTTTTTTAAATTTGTTGAGGCATGTTTTGTAGCCTAGGATATGATCAATCTTAGAGAATGTTCCATGAGCTGGTGAGAAGAATGTATATTCAGTGGTTTGGGGGTAGAATGTTCTGTAAATGTCTGTTAGGCCTATTTGTTCTAGAGTTCCATTTAAGTCCATTGTTTCTTTGCTTATTTTCTGCTTGGAGGATCTGTTCTGTTCTGTCAGTGGGGTGTTGAAGTCCCTGGCTATTATGGTTTTGCTGTTTATAATTTTGTTTAGATCAAGTAGGATTTGCTTTATGAATCCAGGGGCACCTGTGTTAGGTGCATAAATATTTAGGATTGTTATGTCTTCTTGTTGAATTGTTCCCTTCACCATTATATAATTACCATCTTTGTCTTTCTTTACTTTTGCTGATTTTAAGTCTATGTTATCTGACATGAGAATGGCTACACCAGCTTTATTTTGGTTTCCATTTGCATGGAATATTGTTTTCCATCCCTTCACCTTGAGTCTGAATGAGTCCTTATGGGTTAGATGTGTTTCCTGGAGACAGGAGATACTTGGCTTGTATTTTTTTATCCATTCAGCCAGCCTATGTCTCTTGAGTGGGAAGTTCAAGCCATTCACATTTCTTGAAAGAATTGATAAGTGGGTGGATTTCTGTTCATCCTGTTGAGTAGAACTTTATTGCTTTGTTTTACCACTTGAGCCATTATGGTATATGGGCTCTGAGCTTTAGCTTTTGGGTGATTTTACACCAGTGGGGTGACTATTGTGCTGATCCGTGTATAATGCAGTTCTAAGTACTTCCTGCAAGGCAGGTCTGGTCTTGACAAATTCCCTTAGTGTTTGCTTGTCTGAGAAAGTCTTTATTTTTCCCTTATATAAGAAACTTAGTTTTGCAGGATACAAAATTGTAGGCTGGGCATTATTCTCTTTGAGAAGACTGAGAATGGGGGCCCAGTCCCTTCTGGTTTGTAAGGTCTCAGTTGAGAAGTCTGCAGTTAGTCTGATGGGTTTTCCTTTGTAAGTTACCTGACGCTTTTGCCTTATGGCTTGTAGGAGCGCCTCTTTCGTGTTTACTTTGGCCAGTCTGATGACTGTGTGTCATGGTGATTGCCTCTTCATGATAATCTCCCAGGGGTCCTTTGAGCTTCTTGTACCTTGATATCTAGATTTCTAGCAAGGCCAGGGAAATTTTCCTCAATTATTTCCCCAAATAGGCTTTCCAACCCTTGTGTATTTTCTTTTTTGCCCTCAGGGATGCCTATGATTCTTATGTTAGGCCTCTTTACATAATCCCATATTTCTTGTAGGTTTTGTTTGTTCCTCTTATTGCTCAGTTCTTTCTCATTGACTGACTTGTTTAATTCAAAGGTGTTGTCATCAAGCTCTGAGATTCTTTCTTCTGCCTGATCTAGCCTATTCTTAAGGCTTTCCACTGTGTTTTGTATTTCCTTGAATGAGTTTTTCATTTCCAGAGTTTCTGTTTGATTTTTTTTTAATAATTTGATTTCTTTAGTAAATTTTTCATTCATTTCCTACATTGCTTTGTGGCTTCTTTGTGTTTGGTTTCTATTTTTTCTTGTATTTCATTGAGCTTCTTTACAACCCATATTTGAAATTCTTCATCTGTCCTTTCAGTCTTTTCATTTTGGTTGGTATCCATTGGTAAGAAATTATTGTTTTCTTTTGGGGTGTCCTTCTGCTCTGATTTTTCATGTTTCCAGAGTTCTTTTGCTGATCCCTTCTCATCTGGCCTCTTGGTTGAGACCTGAGGGTGCTAGGCCTGGCTTTAGGGCCTGTCTCCAGGTCCTCAAAGATCAATCCCTGAGCATGCCAGGGAGAGGAGTGCTGATCCTGAGTTGCCCATGGGGTGTTCTATAAAGTTTGGTGTACCTCTTGGGTTACCTCTGACCTGCTGTCTTCACCTTTTCCTAACAGTTTGTAGTGAGTTAGGTCCCCTGGCTTAATCTCGGTGATGGTGGGTGGTTCTTGTGAGTACGAATCAGCTGCTCCCTGTTTGCTTGAGTTAGGAGGCGCTATGCTTAGCTATGGGGTTGTTCCCTCATCATTGATTGATGTTTGCATGGAAGAGCCAGCTGCCAAGATGGTCTTTTGTGCCCATGGTAAGCTCTGGTCCCCCAGGTGGGGCATATTAATGCCCCAAGCTTTAGGAGGGACCCTATAGCTCCCAGGCATTTGCTTGATCTCTACTCCTCCCCCTGGGGTCGGGGGAGGAACAAGACAAATTGTGGCTGGATTGCAGGAGCCTGAAAGGCTTTGCAAAGCCTCAGCAGGGCTGAGAAGTTGCTTTTCTGGCTAGTAGGGGGAACTGCTGGTAGGAGGGTCAGTATAAGCTCTCCAAACCAGGAGGGCTGTTCACGGGCAAGGGGCCTAAACATTTGTATGGTAAGTCCCCAGGAAGGGATCTTTCCACCTTTATCCAGTAGTGCAGTTTTTCTGTGGGGAGGGGTAGATGCTCCCCCAAATGGCCACTCCTTGGACCCACTCACACCCTATAAAATTGAGTCAGTAAATGCTGTAAAGGGCATGCAAATTGACCTCCCTGTCAATAGGTGGTGCTTGCCAGAAAGAACAAGCTGCAGTGTTGTTTTTGGGTCCTGTGACCTGCTCTAGTCCCTCAGAAGCACTCGAATGCCCCAGGTGGTGGATGGGGCCCTGGAACTTCCAGGTGAGTCCTTATTCTCTGCCACAGCACAGGCAGGTGGGGGAATGCGGCTGGGCAGGGCTGGGTTGGGTGGGCTTGCCCTCAGGCTCTACAAAAGCTGGCAAGGTAGCTGTTTTGGCAGGGGTCAAAGGTCTGCTCCCAGCTTCTGGTCAAAGCCTCCAGGGAGGGGCTGAAGTGGACCCACCCAGCCAGAAAGTCTGCTTATGGAGGAGGAGCCATCTGAGGTTCACAATCTGGCAGTCTGGAGTGGGCCTCACTCCTCTCCCCCCTTTTCTGTTCCACCGTTTTCCTCCGGTGTCTGCTGGCAGGCAGGAGCTCAAGCCAGCTGAGCTTCCCCACAGCTGTGTTGCGGGCCGGGCCAGGAGGTTCCCTGCCCAGGATGCTGGCCTGAGCTGAGAGTGCAGCCCTCCCGGGGGGAAGGGATGCCCAAGGAGCATGCCGCAGCTAGGACCCACACTGCACTTTCCCCCCTCATCTGCCCACACGGTCTCCCTTGCCTCCCAAGACCGAGAAGATCAATCCCTGACCATGCCAGGGAGAAGCACACTGATCCCGAGTCACCCGCAGGGTGCCAGAGCAGGATCAATGTTCCTCCACCTCGGGGCATGCCCTGCCTTGAATGAGCCACCAGGCAAGCAACACTAGGGAGGGCCAGCAAGCAGGGAGCTCACAGACCGAGCATCCCTCAGTCTGCTGCAGGACCCCAAGAGGAAAGGTCTGAGCCCCACTCTCTGTGGAAGCCTCGGTGTGGTGGCTCAATTGTCTCTCTCTGCAGCCATGGGTGGGGGAGAGGAAGGGGAGGAAAAGAGTCTTGATGGAAGAATGCTAGCACTCTGATCATCTCCAACCCTCTCTCCAGGAGGCAGTCCGCCCAGAATGTCCAAGCTCTGGAGTCACGCAGATCACCTGGGACCCACTAGACCCCTGTGGCTCCTGCAGTCTGGGCTGGAGATGGGAAATATCTGTGTGGGAATGAACAAGATGAAACCTAAGGAGTTGAAGCCCCCTGGGGAGGACAAAGGTGCATGGTTAGTAGAGATGCAATATGGCGCCTCGGATCTGTGGGGCGGGAAGCACCCCAGGAGGGCTGGGAGCCTGGTGCCCTTTCCACAAGAAGTTCCCAGCTCACTGGCGGCAGCAGCCTCTGGGCTTGTATGGACAGAAAGTCGCTCCAGCAGCTTGGGAATCCACCAACTGTCAGAGATGTGAGGGAGGGAGAAACAAATCGCTCCACCTACCCTTCTCACTGGACTCCAAGCCTCTCAGGGGTTGATCTTTGCCGATACTTTGCTCCTTCTTGTTCTGCTCCACAATTTCTTCCCATGGAGTCTCCTGAAGGTTCTGGCACCCTGCCTGCAGACCCGCATCCAATCTATGTTTGTCTTTTTGTTCATTTTTTCTCTTTCATCTAAAACTTCTCCTTAATATTGAGATGCTCTGGTCAGCCATCTTCCCTATGTTGAAATCTTAACCTCTCAGTAATAATTTTTATCTTTTTTTTTGGTTTTAACCTTCCAGGTTTTAAAAATATAAACAAATACAACATGTATATTACTTTTATCCCCCTTTCACAGGTAAAAGGTGGTATATTCTATACCATCACTGTCCAATATACATTTCTTCAGAGATAGAAATGTTCTGTATCTGCACTATCTAACACAGTATGCACTAGTTACCTGAGTATTTTATTCAGGAATTAAACATTGAGTACATAAAGTGTGTCTAATATGATAGAGTAACTGAGTGTCTAATTTCATTTAATTTTAATTGAATTAAATTAAAATAGCTGCTTGTGGCTAGTGGCTACCATATTATTGGACAGTAGCAGCTCTACACATTTTTCTGCACTTCACTTTATTCACTTAACAATATATCCTGGAGATCACTATACAGCAATACAGAGAGGGAGTCTTCATTGCTTTTTATGGCTGCATGGTACTCTAGGATATAGGCGTACCATCGGTTATTCAACTAGCCCCCTATTGGTGGACATCTGTTTTGTTTCTACTCTTATGCTGTTATGAATTGTTCTGCTATGAATGGATTTCTGCTTATGCCTTTGTGTTGTGTTGTGTTTTGTTTTGTTTTGGTTTTGTTTTTTTGCACTGTTTCCTTGGGATAGATTCTTAGAAGAGAGATTACTAGTTCCAACAGCAAATTTACCCGTGTTAATTTTACTAGATAGTATCAAATCCCCTGGATAAGGGTTGTACCATGTTATATTACCGTCAGCAATGCCTGTGAATGCTATGTAATTGGTGAGAAGAGGTATCTCATTTTTTCCTTTGCATCTCTTATCGAGAGTCAGGTTGAGCATTTTTTACGTGTTTTCTTAAAGATTTTTTTGTTTTTAATTTTTATGGATATATAATAGTTGTACATACTTATGGGGTGCATGTGATATTCTGATACAAGCATACAATGTGTAATGATCAAATCTGGGTAATTGGGATATCCATCACCTCAAACATTTATCAGTTTGTTGTGCTGGGAATATTCCACATCTACTCTTCTAATTATTTTGAAATTTACAGTAAATTATTGTTAACTATAGTTGCCCTATTGTGCTACCAAACACTAGATCTTATTCCTTCTATCTAACAGTATTTTTGTACCCATTAACCAACAACCCCTCTTTATCTCCCGCCCCCCGTTACCCTATGTTTGAGGAACATTTTCAGTGAAATACCCGTTTGTATCTTTTTTTTTTTGGTAGCTTTTTTTCTGTCAGGATGTTGTTTATTGCTTTTGCATTTTCATTAGCTCTCTACATATTAGAAATATAACCCTTGCCTGCAATGTAACTTGTATTTTTCCCAATTTGTAATTTTTCATTTTATTTTTCTTATGAGTTTTGTTTTTGCCAAACTTTTTATGTAAAATCAAATGCATCACTCTTTCTCCTTATTGCTTCTGGATTTTAAGTCATATTTAGAAAAGTTTTCTCCACTACTGTGTTATAGAGGAATTTTTCTGTGGTTATACTTTTTTGGACAGGACTGAGGGGAGAGAAATATGGGTCATATTGGTATGCGTGTAAGAGGAGTCTTGAGGAAAGGTGACCATCTTGTGAAAAATCTTTGCAAAATATTTCACTAAATCAGGCAAATTAGATGTTCATATGAAGGTTTTAGTCCTATGCTTGTCTTTGAGAACTCTATCTCTACTCGTTTCTGTCTATCATGGATCTGGGTTTGGACCCACCTACCTTCATGTAGAGAAGGTCTTACATGAAGCAGAAACTCTATGTCACCTCAGATGGAGCCCTCAGATGGCTAAATGGGAAGGACCACACTCCTAAGAATAAGGCAGATACAAAACCAATTCAGAAATCTACCACTCTGGCTTAATGAAAAACTAAAGAGAAAATAAAACCTCTAGTTCATGCCCATGAAAAGAACCAAGACTAAAACCACATAACAGTTGCCTCATCCTTCATTCTCTGTCTTTCCTATTCTGGTGGGAGAAGGTAGTAGCTCTTTAGCCCCATGCTAAAGATGAAAGTGTGCGTTACAAGGTGCCTCAGTCTCCCAAGGTAGTGACTTCTCCCCATTCGACTCTATCATTTCCTGTTTTGATGCTGGATTTCCAGGACTCAGAGTCAAGCTTGGACTAAACTTCCTTGTAATGGAATCCATTTGAGGTCATGTATCATGGGGTGGGCACTAATATCCATCTTGCTCCCTGTGGATATTTCCAAGTATGTATATATAAGGAAAGTGTGGGACACAGATATGGAATTGGACTGACCATGCCTGGCACATAGTAGACACCCAATACACATTAATAAATTAATGAGATACAGGAATAAGCAAGATAGAAAACTACACGTGTCCTTTCAGTTTTTTTATACACATATGAATTTTTCAAAGATAGTTGGGGCCATAATAAATTTATTATTTTGTAATCTGCTTTGAAGAAACATTTTGTTTTTGTTTATTAAAATTATGCCTTTTCATGGTGGGGGGAACCTGTAGAAAGTGGAGAACGATGCCACCTGATACTCAGAGTCAGAATTACAGATGTGAAAATCTCAACTAGGGGGCTTGACAAGGGGTAAGGGAATAGAAAAAGGTGTAGTGTTGTTGGGGAGAAATGTGTGAATGGATGCTATCCTATAGGCCAAATTTTCTGGTATTTTCCACACACTGGCAACAGTCCTTCTATATTAATGTCTATCCTGGGATCTTCAAGCTCTAGAACTGGAAATCCAACCCCTGAGTGAACTGAGTAAAAAGCTGAGTGAGTTCATGTGTAAATAATTGGTATGAAGAAGTTTGAGACAAAGAAACACACACACACACACACACACACACACACAGAGAAAACTGTCAAATAAATTACTTTGATCTGTTTCCAAAGCAATGAATATATGAGCATCATACTTGTAATCATTTTGCAATTATTTTATGTTTGTAACATTTTCTTTAATAGTTTTTATATTTAAAACACTATAGAAATTGGAAATGCAAATTTATAAAATAAAAGTATTTTCTATCACCCACCATGTGAACACACTGAATTATTATTGAAGAAATCTTTTTAATGTGCTGCTTTCACACAACAGCATAGGAACATGTTTCTAAGTCAGTGTATCCTAAGCAAATTTATTCTACACTATTATTTTATGACTCAGCTTTACAAAACTTTATCTCAATACTTTATCAGATTGCCAATAGTACTTTTTGTTGTTTAACGTGTATCAAACAATGTAGAAATCTATATTTAGAAACTGAAATTATTTCATTGCTCTAGTCTGTCCCCAATTTCTGCCCAACATGATACCAAGATAGTCTCTATTAATTTATTAGTAAATTCTCCATATTCTTCTCTGTATGTAATGCACTAACTTGTATTTATTTGTTTATTTATTTAAAACTTTTTTATTAGAGACATAAAACTTTTTTATTAGGGTCTTGCTATGTTGCCCAGGCTAGAGTGCAGTGGCTATTCACAGGTGCAATCACAACTCACTGCAGCCTCAAAATTCTAGGCTCAAACGATCTCCCTGTCTTGCCTCCTGAGGAGATGGGACTACAGACATGTGCCATTGTGCCTGGCTTAACTTATATTTAATCACACACATGCACCCATGTTGATATATATTCTTTTGTAGAAATGAGGTCACACTTTACTTTATATTTTATGACATCCCTGTTTCACTTAATATGATTTATTTTCTATTTATGCATTTATTAATTTTGACATGTTACCAAGTATTACTGGCAATTTATATTCCTTATATGCATTCTCTTTTGAGATCATTGACTTATTTCTGTTTTTTAAGAATATTTTGTACATTGAGGATATATACATATGTCTGACATAATTTCAGAATAATTCTAATTAATTTCTCAGCTCTTCATACAGCTTTTACAGTTTGTTGTACAGATGGCATTTGATACTTTATAGTGATTTTTAATATTTTAAAAGCACTTCAGAAATGGGGAATGACTGCTAAGAAGTATGGGGTTTCTTTTGGGGCTGAAGAAAATGTTCTGGAATAAGATAGTGGTATTGGTTGTACAACCTTGAGAATATGTTAAAAACCACAAAGTTATACTCTTTAAAATGGTGAATTTTATGGTATGTAAATCATATCTCAATAAAACTGTGTCTACTTAAAAAGCAAAAGGATTCTAATAGATACTTTAGTTTTTCAAATAAAAAAAGTACTTTAGCACCTTGTTTTAAAAAGAATAACTGAATAACAGTGCTTTGAAGTATGTTGAATGTTAGCTCACAGGAGGGGAGGAAGCTTAATCTTTTAAATAATCCCAGGTTTTTAGTCCTAGAGCAGTAATTTATAAGGTTGGTTCCCTAGGTTAAGTTACCTAACTTTTAATTTCTGTTCCCTGATCCACGTAATGGGGATAAGTATTGGTCCTGGATGAGTCATTAAGATTAAGTTGAAATGTAAAATACTCTTCATGTAGTAGTTGTGTGCATGCTAATAGTCTACCATTCAGGTTCTCTTTCCAAAGACTAACAGCTTGTGCCGCTGCTTCCTGGGTCCAGTTTGACATCTCAGGAATCAGCCAGTCCATGTGGTGCCCACACCTAGGCCTCTTGGCCCACGGGGCAGGATTTCATATTCATCATCATCTTCATCAACAAAAGGGGGGTGATTACCAATTGGGGCATGACACAGCCCAGGTTTCATATTGGGGAGTTTCCCACAATCAGTCCTTAAGCTCTGGAAAACCATCATCTAAACAGGAGGCTGCTGGTTAGTGTATACAGAGGGCAAGGCATAGATTTTTTTAAATTGTAGTAATATACACACAACAAAATTTACCATTCTAACCATTTTAAAGTGTAAAGTTCAGTAGTTTTGAGTACATTTACATTATTGTGAAACTATACCACCATCCCTCTCCAGAATTCTTGAATTTTACAAAACTGAAACTTTGTACCTACTGAAAACTACCTACCTATTCCCTCCATCCCATCCCCAGCTGCTGAAAACCATCAATCTACTTCCTGTCGTTATGAATTTGACTACTGTAGGTACCTCAGGTAAGTGGGATCATACAATATTTGTCTTTTTTGTGATTGGCTTATTTCACTTAGCATAATAAAATCCTCAAGATTCATCCATGTTGTATGAATCAGAATTTCCTTTCTTTTTAAAAAGGCTGAATAATATTCTGCTGCATATTTATACAACGTTTTGTTTATCCTTTCATCTGTTGATGGACACTTGAGTTCCTTCCACCTTTTGGCTACTACGCATAATGCCGTGAACATGGATGTACAAATATCTCTTTGAGACCCTGCTTTCAATTCTTTTGGTTAAATGCCCAGAAATGGAATTACTGGATCGTATAATTATATGTGTACTTTTTTGAGGAATTTCCCATGCTGTTTTCCACAGCAGCTGCACTAGTTTACATTCCCACCAGCAATGCACAACAGTTTCAATTTCTCCACTTTCTCACCAACACTTGTTATTTTCTGGTTTCTTTAATGCTAGCCATCCTAATGGGTGTGAGATGATATCTCACTGTGGTGAGGGGTAGGTGTCTGATCCTGAAAAATGTACATACCTTCCATGAGTCTAACCTTGGTTGTCTGTCAAATGGGACTAAGGGTGCCTTCTTCACAGACTTGTTCTAAAAAACAAAGGAGAAAACCTCAGAATGTCTGACACATAGTAGGACTTCGATATATGTTACTCCCAGCCTACTCTGCCTGCTCTGTCCCATAAAATGGAATATTTGAAACAGTTTCTGGAATTATGGCAGCAAGAAGTGAACTTTGGTCCCATCTCATCATTTCTTTTTTTCTACATGTTTTCCTGTCTCCTTATTTTCCTACTAGTTTGACATGGGTGAAGCAATTTCTTAGAAAGCCTCAGTAAGAAGAAATCATATCGAAGAGCAAAGACTAGTAATGGGTCAGCTAGACAAAATGTGGGAGTCATCAAATATGTATCTCAGTTGCCACACCCATCAACTGACCACAGGACCTTGGGTGAGTCCTTTCCCCCGTGCTGAGCTCTGGCTTAACACAGAAAGATACTCAAAACAGAAACAGTCGTTGGGGCTATGGGCTTTGGGGTGAGAAGGACTGGGATTTTATTCTGGGAACCATTACTTGCTCATTGCATAATATTGAGCATGAAATTATTCTACTATGTGTGCTATAATTGTTGGCATCTTTTATTATTGTTATTGTTGGAGCTGTTTGCATTTATTATTTTTTTAATTAAATAAAAATTTACATATTTATCATGTACAACGGGATGTTTTAAAATATGTATACATTGTGAAATGGCTAAATCAAGCTTATTAACATATATATTGCCTCACATACTTATCTCTTTTGTGGTGAGAACATTTAAAATCTCTTTTAGCAATTTTCAAGAATATAATACATTGTTATTATAATATTATTATTATAGTCACCATGTTACACAATAGATCTCTTAAACTTATTTCTTCTATCTAACCAAAACTTGTATCCTTTAACCAACATCTCCCCAGCCCCTGGTAACCACCGTTCTGCTCTATACTTCTATGAGTTCAACTTTTTTAGATTCCACATCTAAGTGAGATAATGTGGCATTTGGCTTTCTGTGCCTGGCCTATTTTATTTAACATAATGTCTTCCAGATTCATCCATGTTGTTGCAAATAACAGGATTTTCTTCCTTTTAAGACTGAATAGTATCCATTGTATGTACATATACACCATATATTCTTTTATCCATTCATCTGTTGATGGACACTTAGATTGATTCCATATTTTGCCTACTGTGAATAATACTGCAATGAACATGAGAGTGCAACTATCTCTTTGACATAGTGATTTCATTTCCTTTAAATATATACCCAGTTGTGAGATTGCTGGATTATGTGATACTTCTATTTTTAATTTTTTGGGGAACTTTCATACTGTTTTCCATAATGGCTGTACTTATTTGCATTCACACCAAGAGTGTTCAAGCGTTTATTCTTCATATCCTCCCTAGCATTTATCTTTTACCTTTTTGATTACAGCCATTCTAATAGGTGTGAAGTGATATCTCATTGTGGTCATAGAATCAACCTAAGTGTCCATCAATGGATGAATGGATGAATATATATTATATATTTATATATATATATACACACACACGTACACATAATGGAATACTATTCAGCCTTTACAAAGAAGAAAATTCTGTCATTTGGGACAACATGGAGTAACCTGGAGGACATTACATTAATTGAAATAAGTCAGACACAGAAAGACAAATACTCACTTAGATGTGAAATCTAAAAAAGTTGAACTCAGAAGTAGAGAGTAGAATGGTGGTTACTAGGGGCTGGAGAGATGTTGGTTAAAGTATGCAAAATTTCTGTCAGAAAGGAGGAATAGGTTCAAGAGATGTATTGTGAAACATGGTGACTATAGTTAATAACAATGCATTATAATCTTGAAGATTGCTAAGAGACTGTTAAGAAAAAAAGTTCTTCAGAGAGAAGGAAAATTATGTAGGTTAGAAACTCAGATCTGCATAAAAAAGAAAAAGTGTTAGAGAAGGAATAAATGAAAGTAAAATAAAATATTTTTCTTGCTCTTAATTGATTTAACAAATAATGGTTTGTTCAAGCCTATTAATAGCACAATGTATTTGATGGTTATAGCATATAAATAAGTAAAATGAATGACAGAAATATTGTAAGGAATGGAAGGAAAGAATTGGGAATACTCTGTTATAAAGTACTTACACTACCTGTGAACTGGTATAGTTTTATTTGAAAGTGAACTTGAATTAGTTATAACGTGTATTGGCAAATTCTAGGGCAATCTCTAAAAAATGTAAAAAAAAAAAGGAAGTATAATTGATATGTTAAGAGGGAATAGGAAATGGAATCATATAAAATCTTCAACTAAAACCAGAGAAGGTAGAAAAAGAGGAAAAGACAAAAAAAAAAGAATAAGGGTAATGAATAGAAAACAGTAACAAATATGGTAGATATTAATCCAACTATATCGATATCACTTTAAACAGCAATGGTTTATATATACCAATTAAAAGAGAGAGACTGTCAGAGTGGACCAAAAAACAAAAAACAAGACCCAACTATATGTAGTCTACAAAAAAACCTACATTAAATATAAAGACAAATAGATTAAAAGTAAAGGGATGGAGAAAAAATACGACATTAATAATAATCAAAAGAAAGCTAGAGTAGCTATATTAATTTCAGACAAAATGGACTTCAGAGCAAGGAAAATGATCAAGGATAAAGAGAGGTTTTCATAATGATAAAGGGTCAATTCTCCAAGAAGGCATAACAATTCTTGATGTATATGTGACTAACAACAGAGTATTAAAATATATGAGGCAAAAAATAATAGAACTGAAAATAGAAATAGATGAATACACCGTTATAGTTGGAGAATTCAACACCTTTCTATCAGTAATAGATCCAGCAGGCAGAAAATCAGTAAGAACATAATTGTTATGATTAACAGCACCATTAATCAACTGGATCTAATTGGCATTTATAGAATACTTCATCCAATAACAACAGAATACACATTCTACTCAAGCTCACATGGAATATTCATCAAGATAGACCACATTCTGGGTCACAAAACATATTGTTACAAATTTAAAAGAATAGAAAGCATACAAAATATGCTCTCAGACTATAGTGCAATTAAACTAGAAATTAATACAGAAAGATAGCTGGAAAACCCCAATATACTTGGAGATTAAACAACATACTTTTAAGTAACACACAAGTCAAAGAAGAAGCCTCAAGAGAAATTTAAAAATATTTGAACTAAATTAATATGAAAATACAACTTATTAAAATTTGTGGGATGCAGTGAAAGCAATGCTTAGAGAAAAACTGAATGCATATATTAGAAAACAAGAAAAATCTAAAATCAATAATCTATGCTTTCACTCTAGAAAAATAGGAGCAAATTAGATCCAAAGTGAGCAGAAGAAAATAATAACAATTAGAGCAGAAATCAGTGACATTGGAAACAGAAAATCAAATCAATAAAGAAAATCAATGAAACCAAAAGCTGATTCCTTAAAAAGATCAACAAATTGATAAATCTCTATCCAGGTTAACTAAGAAAAAAAAAGAGAAGATATAATTTATTAATATAAGAAATGAAAGTCAGGCCATCACTACTGATCCCACAGACATTAAAAAGATGATAAAGAAATATTATGAGTAACTCTATGCCTACAAATTTGACAGCCTACATTAAATGGACTAATTGCTTGAAACACACAATCTACCAAAAGTCACACAAGGAGAACTGGATAATCTGAATAAAACTATAACTTTTAAAGACATTGAAGCAATGATGAATAACCTTCCAAAACAGAAAGCAACATTCCCAGATAGGTTCACTGGTGTATTCTTCCAAGCTTTTAATGAAGAAATTATACCATTTATCTATTATCTCTCCCAAAAAAATAGAAACAGAGGGAATACTTCCTAATTTACTCTGAGGCCAGGATTATCCTGATATAACAAAAAGATAAATAAAAAACAGGCAAAGACGTTACAAGAAAGGAAACCTACAGATCAATACCTCTCATGAACGTAGATGCAAAAATACTCAACAAAATATTAAATCAAATCCAACAATGTATAAAAAGAATTACACACCATGACCAGGTGGGATTTATTCAAGGTATGCAAGGCTGGTTCAATGCTCAAAAATGAATTAATGTAATCTATCATATCAAAAGCTAAAGAAGAAAAATTATATGATCTTGTCAACAGATTCAGAAAAAGCATTTGACAAGAACCCCACTAATGACACAAATTTTAATAATACTAGTAACATAGGGGAATTCCTCAATTTGATAAAGAGCATCTACAAAAAAACCCCATAGCATCATACTTAATGGTGAGAAACTAGATGCTTTCCCCCTAAGATCAAGGCAAAGATCAAAGAACAAGGGAAAGATGTGTCCCCTCTCATCCCTCCTATTCAACATCATACTGGAAGTCCTAGCTAATGCAATAAGACAAAAGAGAAAATATAGATATAAAAATTGGAAAGGAAGAAATAAACCTGTCTTTGTTTGCAGATGATATGATTATCTATGTAGAAAATCCCAAAGAATCAACAACAAAAATCTCTCTGAACTATTAGGTGATAATAGCAAGGTTGCAAAATACGATGTTAATATACAAAAGTCAATTGCTTTCTTACTTACCAGCAATGAATGATTGGAATTTGAAATTAAAAACACATATTATTATTATTATTAAAAACACATAATATTATTTATATTAGCACCAAAAAAATGAAATACTTAGGCAAAATATGTACAAGAGCTATATGAAGAAAACTACAAACCTCTGATGGAAGAAATCAAAAAAGATCTAAATAAATAGAGCAATATTCCATGTGCATGGATAGGAAGACTCAATATTCTCAGGATATCAGTTCTTCCCAACTTGATCTATAGGTTCAATGCAATCCCAATCAAAGTTCCAGCAAGTTATTTTGTGGATATCAACAAACTGACTCTAAAGTGTATGTGGACCCAGAATAGCCAATACAATATTGAGGGAGAAGAACAGAGTCAGAGAACTGACACTACCTGACTTTAGAACTTACTATAAAGCTACAATATTCAAGACAAGTGTGATATTGGTGAGAGAATAGACAAATAGATCAATGGAATAAACTCAAGAGCCCAGAAATAGACCCTCACAAATATAGTCAACTAGCCCTTGACAAAGGAGCAATGGAAAGGGATAGTCCTCTCAACAAACGGTGATGGAATAACTAGGTATTCACTTGCAAAAAAAGGATGACAGACCTAAATGTATTAATAACATGCAAAACCATAAAACTCCACTGGAAGATAACAGATGAGAAGATCTAGGTGACCTTGGATCTGGCAATGACTTTTTTTTCTTTCTTTCTTTTTTTTTTTTTTTGAGACAGGATCTCGCTCCGTCACCAGTCTGGAGTGTAGTGGCATCATCATAGCTCACTGCAGCCTTGAAATCCTGGACTCAAGCGATCCTCTTGCCTTGGCCTCCCAAAGTGCTGGGATTACAGGTATGAGCCACTGCACCTGGCCAAATTTTTCGTAGAGGTGGGGTCTCACTATGTTGCCCAAGCTGGTCTCCTGATCCTCCTGCCTCGGCCTCCCAAAGTGCTGGGATTACAGGTATGAGCTACTTTTTAAAAAAATGTAATACCAAAAACACAACCCATGAAAGAAAACATTGATAAGTTGAATTTCATTAAAATTAAAAACTTCTGCTCTTCAAAAGACACTGTTAAGAGAATGCAGAGATAAGCCACAGACTGAAAGAAAAACCTTTGCAAAACACATATCTGATAAAGGACTTGGATCCAAAATATACAAAGAACTTTGAAAAATCAACAGTGAAAAAATAAACAATCCAATTAGAAAGTGGGCAAAAGATCTGGATGCCTCACCAAAGAAGATATACAGATGGCAAATAAGCACATGAAAAAAATGCTTAACATCTTATGTCATTAGGGAATTGTAAATTAAAACAACAATAAGATACCACTGCACACCTATTAGAATGGCAAAAATCTAAACACCAAATGCTGGCAAGGATGTGAATCAACAGGAACTCTCATTCATTGCTAGTGGCAATGCAACATGGCACAACCAGTTTGGAAGATAGTTCAGCAGTTTCTTATAAAGCTAAACATACTTTTACCATAACATCCAGCAATTGTACTCCTTGGTATTTACTCAAATTAGTTGAAAACTAATGTCCACATAAAAACCTGCACACAGATGTTTATAGAAACTTCGTGCACAATTGCTAAAACTTGGACAAAACTGAGATGTCCTTCAATAGGTGGGTGGTACATAAGCATAAACAAACTGTGGTACATAAATGGAATATTATTCAACTCTGAAAAGAAATGAACTTTCAAGCCACGAAAAGACATGGAAGAATCTTAAATGCATATCTGTAAGTTAAAGAAGTCAATCTGAAATGGCTACGTACTGTATGATTCCAACTATATGATGTTCTGGATAAGGCAAAACTATGGAGACAGTAAAAAGATCAGTGGCTGCCAGGGGTTTGGGGGAAGAGAGAGAGGGATAAATAGGTGGAGCACAGACGATTTTTAGGGCAGTGAAGTTATTCTGTATGATACTACAATGCTAGATACAGGACATTACCCATTTGCCAAAACTCATACGATATATAACATAAAGAGTAAACTGTAAAGTAACCTATGGATTTTAATTAACAACAATGTATCGGTATTTGCTTATCAATTATAACAAATGTTCCACACTGATGCAAGATGTTAATAATAGGGGAAGCTTTGGGGGGTGGCAAGGGGGTATATGGGAATTCCCTGTATTTTATGCTCAATTTTTCTGTATATCTGAAACTCCTCTAAAAATAGTCAATTAACTAAAACGATTTCTATTTTTGGCATCATCTAAAATAGGAATTATGGCATAATTTCTAAACATGTTCAAGCCTAACTCCCAAACTAAAGCACTGCACTTTGAAATGACATTTATCTTTCATAGCATCTAAATTTTGAGTAAATTACTTCAAAAAGAAAGATGGACATTGGACAGTCTTAAATTTCTAGATCTTTGACATGGCAAGTCACCACACATAAATCATTTTGCCTACTTTTTATAATGGCCGTATGACAGAGAGTATGAATTTTCTATTTTAAAGATGAGAAAGCTGAGTATCAGGAGAGAGAAGCAACTTGGCAGTGATCACACAGTCAGCAAGTGGCAGAGCTGGCATTAAAATCCAGGGCCTTCCACTCAAATTTCCAGTGTCTTCCTCCCAAATTGCTTCCTGCCTGTGAGGAGTGTCTAGTCTTGTTTATTTAAAAGGTCTCTAAAGATAAGAAGAGGGAAATATGTGCTCCTCTAGAATCTCAAGTGAAGTGTTCAGTAGGAACTAAGGAAGGCATAGTTCCTTCATGATCAAAGGTAGAGAGGGTCATTGTGGAAGGCTTCACAGAGTAGGTGGCATTTGAGTGGAGCCTCACCAGATGAATAGGATTTTGATAATCAGGGAGAGATGTATACAGGTATTGCAAGATGGATCAATAGCGTAGTGGTGAGAATGTGCCCAGTGTGTTTGTGGTGCAGCTGAAAGACTGTCCAGTGTGGCAGGAATGCAGGGTATTTGGAGGGATAGTATGGGAGATTAGTGGGGAAGCTTTGCGTTTTTGAGGGAGAGCCATGAACCTTGTTCCAGGGAATCTGGATACTCCCATACAGATCAATGGTTCCCAAACCTGGCTAAGCATCAGAACCACCTGAGAGCAGACAGTGGGGATGGGTTTTGCTTGTTTTGTCTTTCATTTAGTGTGTGGAGTGGGGAAGGGGAGCCAATTCCACAGTATAGCAGTGACTTGTATGAATATATCTCTATATTTATCTTGTTTCCCCTTGATGGATGTTTAAGATATCACCTCATGTGTATAGATATATACATGCATGTATGTATAATGAGTTTCCAGGTGTTATGTGTCTAAGCATGAAATGTCTGAATCTTAGGATATGAATAGGCTCTGCTGGAAATTGTGAAATTGTGCCTTCAAACTGGTTGTACCTTTTTAAACTACCACCAGCAGTGGGTGAAAATTCTCATTTATACATCACACTCCTAACAAAAAACAAATAAAAAGAAACAAAATCCTTGGTATTTAGAGAAGTTAAAAATAAGTCTTCCTAATTGATGACTTTGAAATGTAACTTTTTGTTGTTTTTATAACCGGATTTCCCTGATTACCGGTGCAATTGACAACCTTTTGTGATATTTATTGATCTTTATGCATTAAGGATATTAAACTTTCACTTGCTCATGGCCTCATTCTTTCAGCATGCCCTTCTTGGGCAAATATTGTGTGCCAGGCACTGCCAGCTAAAATTATCAGAGAAGGAGGTGGGCTTTGAGCTGAATCTTACAGAAGTAGGATTATGAGAGGCAGTGGAATGCATATACAGACATTCCTGGCTGTGCAAAGGCATGGAGGTGAGAATGTGCCCAGTGTGCTTGGGGTACAGCTGGAAGACAGTCTGGCATGGCTGGAGTACAGCCTACATAAAAGGATGGGGTGGTTGGTGAAGAACTCTGACTCACTTTGCAGTGTCCAAAAACTAAGTGGCCATCTTTATCCTTATGAAAACAGAGCAGAAAGGGAACTTAGCAATTACCTAGTCCATCAACTTCAGTTTGCAGATAGGGTAATGAGGCCCAGAGAGAAAAAAGTCATGCAGGACCACCAAGCATATATTGGGCACCTAATAGGATTGTAACAGTGGAAGGGAGGCTTAGCATGACTACCTCTATTTTGCTTCTGACCCCCTGTGGTAATAGCCTTTAGGTTATAGGCCAGCTTATTATAGAAAGAATTTAGTTTGTAGTTAGTTCAACCCTAGAAGAAAGATGATAAACTGTCCTTTTCCTCCAACTAACTCCCAGGGAGATAAGGAAAGTATGCACACAAGTAACGATGTTATGTTAAAGATTTATAGGAACATCATGACCTCACCTATGTCATCCAAAGTTAACTGACCGAGAACAAAGAAGTTTCACAACCTCCTTGGACCCTTGCTGACATCCAGTTGTCTGCGGTTGTCGGTCACATCTTGCAACACCCCCTCTTCTTCCCCCTTCCCTTAACCTAAAAAGGAGCCTAAAGTTCGTATTAACTTAAGATGGTTCTTTAGGACATGAGTCTGCCATCTTCTCAGTTTTCTGCCTTCCTGAATAAAAGTTGCTTTCCTTGCCCCAACACCTTGTCTCTCGACTTACTGGCTGTCGTGTGGTGAGTGGTATGAACCTGGACTCAGTTACAGGATTTAGGCATATAAACTCGAATCCACATCTTCATCTCTGACTTCTCACATGAACTCCAATCCTCTGTATCTACTAGAAATCTTCAAATGAAGGAAGATAAATACTAGTTCAAATCCCCTGCTAACCTGCACCAGCCAGCATGGATCCCCTACCCAGAAAGCACAAACTCATTCGTTCCTCATCCCTAAAAGGCGACCATCTAAAAGGGAGGTCCCAGTAGGAGAGTGGTAAGACCATAGTCACTGGAGTCAGGTAATCCTTGGTGAGAATATCTCTTCAGCCTTTTATTAACCGTGGACCCCTGGCCACTGAAGGTAGACCTCTGACCTTCAGTGTTACTTGTTTTAAAGCACCAGTGTTGGGAACCTAGTGGGGCATTTAGGAGATGCCAGTTCTCTTTCCACTTTGCCTTTTCCATCTTGTAAAAAAGGTGTCCTGGACATGAACTGAAAACTCAATTTTTCAGTTGAAAGCTGGAAAGCTTTTCAAGTTTTCACCAGAAGGAATACTTGAAAGTGTAACAACATAAAGGGGTATGTATACAAATTCATTACATGTCCACATGCATTTCTGTAGGCCAATTTGTTGTGGTAGAATCAGCTGCCTCATGGAGTCTCAGAGGAAGAATGTCATTACATCATTTCCATTTAATTGAATGATCCCCTCCCCTCAACCAGAGTCCAGGATAGGGGAAAAAATCTCCCCTTCCCCCTCTATTTCACAAACTTCCCTATTGTCTTATTTTGACTTCTCGATTAACATCAGAGAATTTTGTGAACTTTGAGCCTGAGGCATAGAAGCTGATAAGGAAGTACAAGGTGTGATGTTGAGTTGGCTGGATGTATAGTTGAAGTGAGTCAGAAGGTCTTATCACCCAGGCACCTTGAGGAGGTCACTTTCCTTCCACCAGCCTCATCCATTAAACAAGATAAAAATATTGAGTCCTCCCAACCACTCAGGAATGTTTAGGACATCAACCCTCAGAATACCAGGACAAAGTTGTCATCATCATTTTGCCTTCTGGGTGCAAACTACCCATTTGATATTTTGTGTACTAAGTCACTTTTATGAATAATTTATAGAAGTAAAAATAAAGGGATAATGAAGGACAAATGAATCAGAAAATTTAGCAAGAGCTTAAACATATAAAACCCAAATTTTATTCCCCATTTTCCTGGCTTTGGTGGTATATATACACAAAATTGGCATCATCTGTTGATTGCAACTTACTCCTCAACTGTCATGCCTGAACCTAGAATACATCCATGTTGTAGACACAGATTCCTCACTTATGCCCTAAATAAGTTCTATCTTATTATTACTTCTAGTTATTTTTGTACTTACATTATCAAAATGGAAAACTTTTCAAAACTTTGACATCCCATAATTTTGTTGGAGTACAGCCATCTTTTTTGCTCCATAATTGCAAAACATTTTCATTTTTAAATTGATGAATACCAATTAGAATGACCAGTCCAATGACTTTTTTCATTTCTATATGATATATTTCCCTCTAATTGCCTTACTTCAGCATTTGTCCACTTAGACACCCTATTGCTTAAATATTGAATATATAATAAATATCCATTATAATAAAAGATGACAGAAAATTGTCCCATTTCCTTTGAGCAAAACAGGATGTTCCTAGTTCTCATCACAATATATTGTATGGCAAGCAATGAACTGGATGAGAATACCATTTACTGTTTTGGTCCCTAGAAGTACATTTTCACTCATTGATTTTTGAGTTTGAGAAAATTCATCTAGGATATATTATTTGAAGACTTATAATTTGAAATATCAATTTCACCATGAATAACAGAGTCTAGAGTACTGCTGTCACTGTACTTTCATCTTTTATTTCATCTAATAATTTTAAAATTTCTTCCTCTGTCAATTTTCTTCTCTTTGTCAGTATGGGAATTTTTTTTTTAAATTCTCACCTCTGTTCAATGAAAGCTGGATTTAAAAGTGCAAACATGGTGTCTCTAGATTTCTTTTATACTTTCTTGAAAAAGAAGTTGTGTAATACATTGGACAATGCAGTAAAAAAACTAAACGATAATGTGCTATTTATTACTTATTTCAGTATTGCATTTTTTTTTAAAGACAGGGTCTCACTCTTCTGCCCAGGCTGGAGTGCAGTGGCACGATCATAGTTCACTGCAGCCTTGAACTCCTGGACTCAGGCAATTCTCCTGCCTTAGCCTCATGAATAGCTGGGACTACAGGTGCATACCATTAGGCCTGGCTAATTTTTAAATTTTTTGTAGAGACAGGGTCTTGCTATGTTGCCCAGGCTGGCCTCGAACTCCTGGCCTCAAGAAATCCTCCCACCTTGGCTTCCCAAAGTTCATCACTCTTAATGTAGGTTATTCCATCATTCTTATGTTTTAGTCATTTTGGTATAGCTGGAAATAATTAACTAATAATGAAATAATTCTTAGTATGATGAATAGAAAAATATTTCAAGTTATAGGAAAAATAAGACTAATAAGATCCCATATGTTAATTTTACAAAAGGGCCAAATTGTTTTATGTGGTGCATGCAAGATATAATATGGTTTATTATATTTAAAAATAAGAAATGAATTTTCTCATTGTTCATTGGAAGACTTCTAAGAAAGAGTAGAAATCATAAAATAGCAATCCTTACAAATAGAAATGCTCAAATCTCAAAAACAAAAATTGCGTCCAATGGACCCTGATACTTTACCAGGAATTAAATGAAATTCCTTCTGGAAAAGCAATTTGAGGTCTTAGATGAACATTGTGTTTCCCAGTAAATTATACTAGCAGTCAAACTAAAGATATCATACAACTGTGCATGATAGGTTAATGGTATAGAAGCAATTTCCCCAAAATGCCATTCTAAAAGTATGTATTGTTTTAAGCATGAGCCATAGGCCACCTTTATTAGAATCATCTGGGGTCTTATTAAAATTGTAGCTTCTGAGACTTTACCCCAGAACCTGCTGAATGCTTTCCCTGGGGTTTGAGGCTTGGGATTCTGCATTTCAAACAATTTTCCTTATAGATTCTGACAGTTTGAGAACTGCTGAATAGATGATGTCCCAGATTTAAAAAATTTTTTGTATGCTGCAATCACTGGTTCCAATGTCAATTGGTTTTGCCACTCAGCTTTAAGTATCCATTTCTGCTTTGGTGTATGTGGTAGATAACAATTCATTCATCCAACACTCGTTTACTGAGTGCTACTCTTTGTAGGTTATCAGCGAAAAGCCCCTCCCCTCATGGGGCTTACATTCTCTTTTGAACACATGAAATAAACAATAACTGATGTAATTTCAGTGGAAGAAGAGTGCCATGAAGTAAATAAAACAGGAAAATGGGATAGAAAAGAACATTTTCGAGAGGGCAGTCATGAATGTTCAGGGCCACCCAGTTTAAGAACTCCAAAGAGCATCACGTACTTAGACTATGCCATGCATGATGATCCCTGGAGTTGTGCCCTCAAGAATGCCACAATACGGATCTGACTTTTGAGCTGAGATCTGGATGACAAGAAAGAGATGTGTGGGTGAAGATCACTTGACATTAGACTAGGGAACAGCACACACTGAAGTGGGAGTGATCATGACTTGTTCCAGGAAAACACAAAAGTCAGTGTGGCTGGAGACTGGTAGAAAAGTGGGGAGAGTTGTAACAGATGAGATAGAAGGGAAACTATTGCAGGGTATGGAGCAGTACTCTACCCCAGCTGGCAATCTTAACATATTTCCATAGTCAATGTACTTTCTCAATACCTAAGACCACTGTAGTACAACATCTATTCTCTCCTCTCTGCAAACTTTCAACACCCCATCACACCTCAACATTCTCAGCTGCTCTTTGGCTTCTTGTTTCTTTGGGAAAGTAGAGGCTATCACAGAAGAGATGGTCTATATGTTCCCACCACCAAACCTACCAACTTACCTTCATCAGCACCTATGCCCCCTACTTTCCCTCCTGTGACAAATCTTCCTGAATATGGCAACCCCTCTTAGTTGCAATGGATTACTCACTCCAGGACTGTGATCGTGCAATTATCCCCCCTCCCTTGAGCCAGCAATACTCCTCTCTCTACTAGATGAATGAACATGTGCATGAATGAACAAAAAGATTAATTCAGGAAAAATTTGAGAACTGGGAGGGGGGTATGAGAGGGAGGTGTTAATATGAGTCTCAGATGTTTGTTTCATCTGATCATCCATGTGATAGGTAGTGATGTTAACTGGGATAGGCAACACATGATGGATCCTTTTTGGAGAAAACATGATGGGTCATCTTGATTTCTCAATGCTTTTGTGTACTCCAGTGGGGATGTTAAGAATGCCACAAGATATTTAGATCAGAGACTGAGCTGGAGAAGGAAATCTAGGAATCACATAGGGGTGGATGGCAATTCAAGACCCAGATATGGATGAGATGGCTGTCTAAGGAGAAGATATAGGCATGAGAGGGGAAGGTGGCCAAAAACAGGCACTAAAGAACTCCCAACATAGGAACTTCAAGCATCCTCAGTGAGTAATTGGCAGAGCCTAGAATTGGCAGCCAGGCTGTATACCTCCTGATTCAGCTGTGCTCTTTTCTCTATGATGCTATCCAGGGATGAACCTCTTCAGGGAAGGCCCAGCCTTGGGTCTCATAGCCCAAAATAGAATTCTGTGGAGTACTTGCTTATGGGAGGAGTTCTACTCATTCTAGACAAGCAAGCTTCCCACTTTGCTAGTTATCCCCCATGTTTGTAATGGTGCTATAGTTTGGATAATGTTTGGATATTTGACCTTCCAAACTCCATGTTGAAATTTGATCCCCAATGTTGGAGGTGGGGCCTAATGGGGGGTGTTTTGGTCATGGGGGTAGATCCCTCACGAATGGCTTGGTGCCATTCTCATAGTAGTAAGTTCTTGCTCTATTAATTAGTTCCCTTGAGAGCTGGTGGTTTGAAAGAGCCTGGCACCTCTCTTGCTTCCTCTCTCACTTCCCTCTTGTCATGTGATCTCTACATGCTGGCTCCCCTTCCCTTTCCTCCATGAGTGGAAGTAGTCTGAGGCCCTCACCAGATGCAGGTATTGATGCCATGCTTCTTGTACAGACTGCAGAACAGTGAGCCAAGCAAACCTCTTTTCTTTATAAATTACCCAGCCTTAGGTATTCCTTTACAGCAACACAAATGGACTAAGACAAATGGTGTGCTTCCCTCAGCATATACCCCAGAAGGATGTAAGCCCCATAAGAACCTGGGCACTATTTTGTTCATCACTATGTTCTCTTTAGCCCAGGGCAGACGGATTCATCCTAAATGTCCATCAATAGAGAGTCTGGTTGAATACATGAGAGTACATAGATATGTCAGAACACCATGCAGCCATTTAAGAGAAAGGTGTAATTCTATACTCAGCAGTGTGGAATTAGATCTTAGATATATTATTATGTAAAACAAATGCAAAGAGCAGAACAGTATATTTGTTGTTTCCTGTTTGTGTTTTCTAATTCAGTTGCTATGGAAAATGTACTAATTAGGCAGAGCAGAATTATTCCAGCACTGGTTTCCAACCATGTGGGTGAGCCATTCTTTGTGTTCCATTAGTTGAGCCTCCAAATTGCTATATGCCCAAACAAAACCACAGGGAACAGAAAAATTGCTCTGCTGAGCCCAGTCAATCCACAGGATCATGAGAGATATTAATGTTTGGTGTTGTTTAAGCCATACCAAATATTACTGTGGTTTGTTACCTGGCAATAGATAACTGAAACACCCTAGTTTAATGTTGACACATTAGGCATTCTGTTCAACAGCTGAGTTCCCAGCATACAGCCAGCATCCACTGCCAAGAGGCCCAGCCCATTCAAGTCTTCAGATGCCTGCATCTCCAGCTGCCATCTAACTGCAACTTCATGAGGGATACCATAAGAGAAACACCCAGCTAAGCCCAGTCAGCCCACAGAACCATAAGAGATGATAATGATAACAACACCACCAATGATAATAAAATTGCTGTTTTAAACTACTAATTTTGGGCATTGTTTGGTATGCAGCAATAGATAACCAGAACAATGTAGAAGTGAAATAAATTAGTGTGTAGACTTAAAAGTGTTTTACTATGCGTATACCAAAAACACACATATCATATATTTATGAGTATATTTAGTAGAATCACATGATGTATACCAATCTTAAACTTATTTTCCACTTAAAAATAAGTCTTGGCTATAGTTTTTTCTCATTAAAAATACAGCTACTTCATTCCTTGAAATGTATGAAGACTATTCCAGTGAATTTTGAAGTAATTACATGACATGGATGTAGCTGAATTTGCCTCTCTTTCCATTCACCCCATCCTCTCCCCAGAGATAACCACACTCCTAAGTTGATGTGTATCTTTCCACATATGTTCCTATACTTTTACTAGATATGTATATATACATGAAAACATATATAGAATTACTTTTGGACATGCAAACATTTTGACAATGGTATAATAAGAAATTGTGTTTTCAAATCTGCTTTTCTCATGTAATACCATGTTTAAGATATTCATTCATATTGCTATATGGAGATATAGGTCATTCATTTTAATTGCCCATAGTATTCTATTGTATAAATGCACCATAATTCTTTATTTCCCTAATAATGGACTTTTTTTAACTTTTTTACACAGTGCTACAGTGAACAGATATGTTTGTGCATTGCTCTTTCCCTCCTTGTGCCAGCAAATTGGTTTTACCAATTCCGTCTGATCAGGGTTTCCCAAATCTGCCCTTACCTGACAGTCAGCCACATTGTGTGCTAAACACTCAGAATTCCAGGCCTATGTCCTCAAGGTTGCAGGTCAGCAAGCCAGTGAAGGGGTACAGAAATTTGTATTTTTCATTAGTGCTTCCAGAAAAATTGTGACAATTTAGATTCTCACATGCATTGTATCACAGTGTCTGTTTTCCCACACTCTCCAACTGTTACCATTTTTTAAATGTAATATGACAAACATATGCATGTGTGTAATAAAGTAGGGAATGATTTTACAGAATCCAATGTACCCATGACCCAGTGATTTACCACCATTGATATTTAGCACTCTTTCTTTGCAGTCCTCACACTATCTGTATCAGAACCATGTATTAGGACAAGTGACGTGCCATGGATGAACAGAGCACTGGGTGGTGTGATGATTAATTTTATGTGTCAACTTGACTGGGCCACAGGGTATCCAGATATTTGCTTAAACATTATGGATTTGTCTGTGAGGGTGTTTCTGGGTGATATTTTTAACATCCCAATCAGTAGACTGAGTAAAGCAGATTGCCCTCCCCAGCGTGATGGGCCTCATCCCGTACATTGAAGGCCTGAATAGAACAAAAGGCTGAGTAAGAAAGAATTCTTTCCTTCTGTCTGACTGTCTTGAGCTGAGACATCAGTTTTCTCTTGCCTTTGGACATATACTTGGACTGGAAGCTACAACAAAGGCTCTTCTGGATTTCTGGCTTTCAGACTCAGACTGGAAGTATACCATTGGTTTTCTGGGTCTCTAGCTTACTGACTACAGATCTTGGGACTTCTCAGCCTCCGTATTTGTGTGAACCAATTCCTTATAATAAATCTCTTTTGATATCTCTATCTATATACCTATATCTACATAGATACATATATGTATACAGATATATGTCCTATTGATTCTGTTTCTCTGGAGAACCCAGACTAAAAGAGGACAGTTCCTGCCAATGGTGGGGTTGGGGATTGTCAGTGAAGCTTCAAGAATGTGGTGCCATTTGAGCTGAGAAAGGATGAGTAGAGACTTAATAGCCAAGGAAAGGTCTCCAGAGGGTGTTCCAAATTTGATCCATGGCAGAGAGGAGAACACAACCACAGATGTACTTGGAGGTTATGATGGATAATCCAGTGTTGCTGGAGTGTAGGCTACTTGAACAGATGAGAAGAAATGATGGAGAGAGGACAGCCATGTCTCCAAGGGCCTCAAACACTGTGGTCAGGGAATTAGAATGTTACCCTGAGGGATGAGCATCTAAACCCCTGGGGGTTTTTTTGTTTGTTTGCTTGTTTATTTTTTGTTTGTTTGTTTGTTTAGTTAATTTTGGTGTTAATGATGGGGAAGAGGAGCAAATGTCAAGATGTGAGCTGGCATCTTCCAAAGAAAGTTCTTAGCCTACCATTAGGCCTGAAAAGTCCATGCCTGTGATTTCTGTCCTGAGATGACAAATTTAACATCCAAATATGAGAGGACTTATGAGCTTTACCTGAAATTTCTGGCCCTGTGCTGAAGAGGATGCACATCATTAGCACTAAGAAATTTTCATTCACCCTGTAAAGTACAAATCCTTAGCTGCAATCTTAATTTCCCAGAATCACAGGGTTATCAGGATTGTATGGAGCCTGAGTCCAACAACAGCATTAGTTTTTAAGCCACCATATAACCACAACCCCAATCCAGATATAGAACAGTACTAGCTCCCCAGAGGACTCCTTCATGTCCCCCTCCCAGCCATTACCGCCACCATCCCTATGCAAAGTTCACTACTGTTCTAAGTACTAACACCATAGATTAATTTTGCCTGTGGGATATCAAGGATGTACAGGGCCTGAGTCCAACAGCATTGGTTTTTATAGAACAAGGCTGAATTTCAGATCAAGTACAATACCTGCTCAGTTATTAACACTCAGCATAGGAACCTTCCATTTCACTGGTGGGTTTACTCTCCCTAGTGTGCTGTTGTTTCAGATTAACCTCCCAGAATGAAGTAAACTGGCTTTTCCTAAGTATATTTGAACCCCTAGAGGACAGATTACTGTGAGAGAGCAAAGTGGGAATTATTATTTTTATATACTTATTTACATTTTTCTGCATTCTCTATTTTTCTTTTATAAAAAATTAGCTATATTATAAGTCTTACTAAAGAAAAGCATAACTCCAACTCAAATGGAAAGCCTCCACTTCATTGGTGATAGCCTTCTACTTCTAAGAATTTAGCCTACAAAACACTTGTATAATTTGGGAACTATATAAGTAAAAGTAAGTCCATAACAGCACTAGTATAAAAACAAAGTCATGCTTACCACCACAATGTCAATCAACAAAGATGTGGTCCCATAAATTATCATATGTCCACACAGAGGTGTGGCATACAACTTCTAAAAGAAATGTGATTTAGTTTAGTGTACTGATAGGATAAGCTATCCAAAATCCACCATTAAGTTTAAAAAAAAGCATGTTGCACAGTATTACATATTATATGAACTCATTAAAATATATATATTTACCCAGTATATTAGTGCATGCATAGAGAAAAGTCTGCATTTACTGCCAATGCGATGGCCATTGACCTTAGTTATAGCAGTGTGCCTTGAGTGGAGGGGCTGAAATCAGATTGCAGGGACAGAGCAGTGAGTAGGGGGTGATGTGCAGGGGCAGGAGGAGGGGGTATAGAGAATTCCTTGCTGTAATTAAGCTATACAGAGAAGGGAGAGGGGGCCAGTAACTGGAAGTAGGAGGAGATCCAGGGAAAGAAATTTTATCTTTGATAGGAAGAAGTCTTGGCATGTTTAAGTGTTAATCGGAAGGAACCATCTTAGAGTTAACTTCAAAAAGTATGTGTAACCCCATTTCTACTCCTACCCACTTATTCTCTCCCTGGAGTGAGTTAAAACCTCTCCAAAGGAATAGTGTGGGTGTTTAAATCCATCTCTGATTGAATGAATAACTAATTGGATAGATGGCAGGATGGATGGATGGATGGATGGAAAGCTATGGAATGTTTTATCTTAAATGACTGAACTTCATTATTGCTATTAATCCTGTGAAAGAATGATCATGGATTACATTACTGTTTCCCACCTTGCTGCTCTTGTTCAAGTCACTAATTCTTTTGGCTTGTGGCTAATGGACTCATCTCAGTGTATTTTTTTTTTCAGGGAGATGAGAGTTATTACTAGTAACATGTGAATAGTGCTTATAATTTACAAGCATCTTTATATATACTGTCTCATACAATCTTTTCAAAAACTCTCGAATTTAGTCAATTTAATTATAAGCCAGAAAACAACTTGAGAGAAATTAAGTGACTTATTTAAGTACAAAGAGATAGTGGCAGAGTTGTAGACTCAAGTTTAGGTTGTCTGTCTTACAGGCCATGCCTTACCTATTAGGGGAGATGGAAAAATGTTGAAGGATATGTAATAACTTCATACCAGGCATCCTTGATATGAAGAATTGAACTGAGAAGCATCCTTGTGTAATGGAAAATATACCAAATTCAGAGTCAGAAAACTTGCATTTCAGTCTCTTTCCTACAGTTATGGCTGGAAAATGAAGTCCATGCTTCTGCAAAGTCAATTGGCTATTAATGAAATGAATCCTCACTCCCAAAATCTATGTGATCTATTTCAAATAGTAGAGCTCTGAGTTTTAGTTTTAATAGGCACATCCGTCTTTCATTTTCAGGGTTGGTCTTTCTAAAGTTCTAAGCCTTTTTAAATTTTAGAGAAGTTTTAGGTTCACAGCAAAATTGAGAGGAAAGTACAGAGATATCTCATATACCCCCATCCTCAAACATGCAGCTCCCCTGCCATTATCGACATCCCCCGCCAGACTGGTTACAGTTGATAAACCTGCATTGATATATCATTATCACCCAAAGTCCATAGTTTACATTAGGGTTCACTCTTGGTGTTATGCATTCTGTGGGTTTGGACACATGTATAATGACATGTATTCGCCATTACAGTATCATACAGAGTGGTTTCACTTCCCTAACAATCTTTTGTGCTCTGCCCATACATTCTTCTCTTCCCCCTAACCCGTGGCAACCACTGATCTTTTTACTGTCTCCATAGTTTTGCCTTTTCCAGAATGTTATATAGTTGCAATCATACAGTATGTATCCTTTTCAGATTGGCTTCATTTTTAAAGGGAAATTATTATTATTATTATTATTATTATTATTAGGGTGTACTTTTTTATTTCAGAATTTTACAGGGGTACGTACGTTTTGGTTACATAATTTTCTTTTGTACAGTTTGAGTTGAAGTTATAAGTGCCCTTCAGTCAGTTGGTGTGCATTGTACCCATTAGGTGTGAATTTACCCAGCTGCTACCTAGTGTGTACTTTTAATCACTAGAAACTAGAACCCTATCAGGAAAGGGTGCCTGACCTTTTTCTTGTGATTCTTCCAGTTCTTAAATTCATCAGGTCCAACCTAAAGGATGGAAGTCAAAGCTGTGTTAAGACATTGGAAGCTGTGCCTACAACAGTCCCCTTGGATATTCTGGGTACTGTGACCCTGAAGGTTTGTTTGCACGCACTGAGGTGGACCTGAAAAACTGAATTCATCTGAAGCATCTTGAAGAATGTAAGTTACACATAAAATCTGAGTGGCCAAGGAATAGACACTCAGATTTTTTTCTCTAGTTTCATCACAAAATGTTCTCCTTTTGGCCAGTTTTGGATGGGAATTCAAATAAGGCTCTAGGAGGTTCACATAAGACCTGGGATGTGTTGCGTGATGGAAAACAGGAAGACCTGGGTGATGGAAAAGATTTTTAAAAAGTCTAGGGGAAATGTAGCAAGAAAGAAAGAGGAAAAGCAATCTAGTTTAAGAGGTAAATTACAAGGATTTAGTAAGACAGGGAGATACTTCACTGTGACTGCCTCACACTGACTGAGAATATTCCTCTGTTCTTTCATTTGTGTTTCTTTTAATAAATAAATAAATAAATAAATAAATAAAACCTTTTTGATGACAGATGCATGCCCTACCACATCAAACCACGTGAAGGAATGGTCTTTAATATATTTGCTGTTTCTGATCATTGTCTCAGTCTCAAATTTCCTCTAATTATATAATTACAGGGATTCATTTGACCCTAAGGGTATTTTTCAATCTGGTAACTCGTGCCTGCATCTTACTCACTTTGTTAGCCTGCACGCCACTTTCTTTAGCAGATGCACTTAATTCTAATGACAGGCAGGATAGTTTGATGGAGCTGATCTGATGTAACTGTTTTTGCCAAGGCTGCTGCAAAACATATACATCAGAATATCAAATGACTATTTGTGGTAATCAAGGTCTTTGTGTGATGCCCCTCTTTGACCATGACCCTATCCTAAGCTTTCTTTACAGAGAACAAACCAGCTTTTTTTCGAAGTATTTATCACTAAAGGAATTTGAAGCCTCTGACACCTATCTCTATGACAAATATAAAAAACTTCTCAACTCCTAGCCAGATTAACATAAATCCTGACACTAAAGCCCTATCTACCTCAGTTCCTATTACCTGGTGTATGTCTAGCTTTCAACCAAAATTATAAGGCATGTCAAAAGGCAAGAAAAGACACACTTTGTAGAGACAAAGCAAACTCAGATATAACGCAGATGTTTTTAATTAACAAATAGGGGATTTAAAAAACTATGATTAATATGCTAAAGGGCCTAATGGAAAAAAGCAGACAACGTGCAAGAACAGCTCAGTCATTTAGCGGAGATCAAAATTCTAAGAATGGATTGAAAGCAATGGTAGATATCAAATACACTGTAACATAAATAAAGAATGCCTTTGAATTAAGACCTAATAATTTCAGCCATGGAGTGGAAGCCCTGGCTTTACAACCAAATCCACGGTAAAATGTTAAATAAGTAGCTTTAGTTACTGCTACTCACCAAGAAAACTTCTCGAAATATTACTACACATGAGGAAATTGGGAAGGAAAGAGGAAAGTGAAGATAATTATGAAAATGAAGAAGGAATTTTGTAAAAAGGCAGTGACTAACTGAAATAACTTATCCCAGACACAATCATGACCTACATTTCTGAGAATATTTTTATCAAGGTCCATTTCCTTGATAAAAAATTTTTCAAGCATTTAAAAGCAGTTGTCTTTGGTATTTAAAGGATGATTTGTTGGCACTTGGGGAGAGGGGAGGAAGATCAGCACCAAGTTACTCCAAAATAAAAAGCAGTAAAAATGTTTAATTATATTAACTCTTTAACAGTCAAAGAACTTAGAGCTTAATAGCAAAAAGTCAATTGAATAGGCATCAGGGAAGGATTCACTATTAGATTCCTCAACAAAAGGAAAGGAGCTTCTATCAAATAAGATTTCTTAACGCCTTCCCACCTGGTAATGCAGCAGCAGAGAGAGGGCAGTTTGAAGCTACTTTTCAACTTTTGGATCTTTTACTGCATGCAGTTCTCCTTTGTGAGATGAAAGGAGAAACTAGATTGCTTTTCCTCTTTCTTTCTTGCTACATTTCCCCTAGACTTTTTAAAAATCTTTTCCATCACCCAGGTCTTCCTGTTTTCCATCACCCATCCTTTTTTCCCATTTTGGTCACCTAGAAACGCTAGAATTAAAGCAATGGGAACAGACAGGTTAGCTTGAAGTAGTAAATTAAATGTCCAAAAGAGGTAGGTGGGAAAAGCAATTTGATTGATTTGTCACATTGTCCTCATGATCTCCTTTTCTATTGAGATGACAAAAGCAAATTGCTCCATTTGTCAATTTATTCTGTTCATTTTAAACTACATCCATTTTGCAATAGAACTTTCTCTTAAATACAGGAGCAGAAATCTATCCATTAGTCTTTCTGTTAAAACAAGAGGTCTCCCCTGTAAGCCATCAATTGTTGAGAACATCTCTTTTTCCTGAGGAGCCTTACTCTGGAATTTGGTTCTTATTTAAGTATCTGGGAAATGCAGGAACCCATCTGGGTTTTTTTTTCAAACAGGGCATCAGCTACACCTGCTCCCATCTGAAAGACAGACAGTGTCCAGAAGCACAAAGTTTTGTACTCAAGTCCAGCTTACAACCAATCAATCCTGTAAAGGGACATAGATTCCATCCCACAGTTCTGCAGTAGGAGCCTTGCTTAAATTTTCATTCTTTGGTACCGAGTTACAGGTTTAAGAAGATATTACATCCTACATTTAAGGTTCGGGTTTTGCAGGCTTAGAGCAAATAGAGTCATCCCCTGATATGAGTGTGTAAATGGGAGATACTGCCTCTGTGTGCTCAATGGTGGTGCATCTCATTGCCTTCTGTACCAAGAATGGTGCATGACTGGCATTTGAGAAGCATAGTCACATTTGAGAAGCTTTTATTTTTAAAACATTGGCCATTTGTGGCTGCCCATGATTGACTCCTGACCCACAGGGATTGGTGCAAAGCACTTTGGAGAGTGTTATTGTATGATGTGAAGTGTTCCAAATCAAAGAAAGATGATAAAAGTCAACATTTGGTACTCTCTAGTGTGAGACTGTTAGAAGTACATGTATTTAAATACATATCTCCTGCCCATTATGAGGCCATGCTGAGGTAGGTAGAAATTGGGTCAAAGAGGGGAGTCTCAACATAGTGAAAAAGGTCCTGGGTGTTGTGCGGAAGGAGAATAAAATGTTTCCAGGGAGCAAATGTGATAATTAGACAACAGTCCCTGTGTAGGTCTGATCTGGTCCGGTGGCAAGGATGGGGTGTAGTGAGATGTAAGGTCAGTTTATGTTTGGAGATACCCACTGGATTTGGATAGATAGGTTTGGGTATTGATATGCTTAAAGGAAATCTAAATAGCACATAGGTAAAAAACACTTTTGGTTGACAGTGACTTAACATTTCAAGAGTATTATTTTTAGTCACGAGAATCAGTCCTGTCTCAGAACCTGTGCTCTGTTGTGACTGGCAGGTGGCATTTGAGTTGACTGGAGCCCAGTGGCCTGGGCTGTACCCAAATGCACTAACTCCTCAATGCCCTCTTAAGTCTAACTTATTTGGGGAAACACATAACAAGGGTACCATAAACAGAATCTAAATTCTGTGTTGGACCAAAAAAGTTGCCATAATGAAGGCACTTTGCATTGGAGTTGTAAGAGAAATAACTTAAGATTGGCCCAGTCTGATTTATTCTAGTTAAGCCAAAGCTTAATTATTTAAGGAGGAAAGTCTTTTAGGCTTGAAGCAGCAGAATACTGTTTGTATATGTGTTGTCTTCCTCTTTGGAAGATTCTAAGATTGCTGTGTTCTGGTAGATAGTGAATGATATGCCAAAGTTTTAGGCTTGTTTTTCTGGTTTTTTTTTAAATCCAATGGTGCCAAAAAGTATTTAGGGTATATTTAAGGTATATTTAAAACATCACTCTTAATGAGTTTCCAATAGTCTGGGGCTGTATAAAAGTCAAACTGTGTACTCAAAGGTGATGATATCATAGAGCCAGGATCGCCCAATCTCTGTGGCTTTCTCTGGCTTCCTGTAGGGCAGGGACACAGGACACACAGAACCCCATACCACGCTGACTGCTTTTGTTGAGTTTCTACATCATTTTTGGTGAATGTCGTCCACCTCGTGTTAGCATCTGACAGGTATCGAAAAGAATAGTATTAATGCAGTAGGGAATGGGTGGGAGCAGGAAGCTACCTACCTCTAGAAGAAATGCTATCATAAATCTAGAACTGATTTCTCCCATGAGAAATGTTTGATCGACCTCAAAAGAGAAACATGAGGCAAATGTAGTCATAAATCCAAGTACAGTAGTTCTTACCAATCTGGCTTCCCCCCCACCCCAAAAAAGAATTATGCATGCCATTGCCATGTTGTTCAGTATTAGGAAACTACTGGTTAATCTGACCTATTGGAGGATTTAATTACAAATAAAGACTTTTAGTTCTCTTTTTCTCTTCAAGAGAAAAATATTTTAACTCTATTTTGAATATCTGCAAATAATACCCTTTTAAGAGCCATTCCAAAGGTCTAGTTGTTGGAAACCTCAAATTTTTGAAGGGAATGAGAATCCTTTCGACTTCATGATTGTATTTATAGCAGGATGTTCCTCACCATGATGTTGCAACAATCACTGTTTTTACTGAGCAGTGACTGGTGGAGTATGTGTTGCTCTTTTTTTTGTGTGTTTTAATTTTCTTTTCTACCAAAGATAACATGTTGACAGGTTTTTTTTCTTTACTTGTTTGTTAAATAATTGATAAAGTTGAGAAGCACATTACCAAGATATACTGTATTGATCCTCCCCCCCCCAGTTAATTTTTGGTTTGGTTGGAAGAGAGGAGGGTCCTAAAACCACCGTAGTTATCGTGAGTTGGGTTTAAAAATGTCATGGTGAAGAAATACCTCAGTGATGTCTATTTTTAAAACTGATCTTATGGGTTAACAAGCCAGCTTGGTGGGATGTTTTCCATCATCATTTAACCAATAATGGTTCTAAAACTTTTGTGTATCCACATGGTCTTAGACCTCCTTTTAATGATTGTATTAACTTACAAGCTCAGGTAGTATTTTTCTTAAGGCTCTATCTCAGACCACACTGACTGAATATCGACGTGTGTAGCAAAGTGTTTAGTTTCTTTAAATAACCAGTTCTGTAGTAGTTGTTTATGTTTCTAGCAGTCTGTGTAGTTGTCTTTCTTCAGAGGAAAATTTTTCACGTTTCTGGGGTTTTCTTGTTTTTAAGGTGGTAAGATTTCTTTATTTCTTTCCTCCCAAAATCAATGCAGGTGAGGGTGGGTGGGTAAGGGATGTTGGTTTTAACTAGCATGTTAGGTATACTTGGGTGGGTGGGAGGGTTGTTAGTATTTTTTTATGAATCCTGCTTAATACTGTCCATTAGCTCTCATGCCTGGTGAAGCAAAATGATTTAATTTTTAACTATAGAAAATATGACTCAGTTCAGTCTTATTTTAAAAAGAAAAGTACATGCAGAATTTGGGGAGTTAAAGTAAGCATGTTGCCTTATGTTAAAAAGACTAAGTGAAACCTCTTATTTTTATTTGTCCAAGGCAGACATGGTATAAGGAATATGCACTACCAGAATAACTCCCCTGGCCGCAGAAACCATGCTATAGCCCATCTGGGATGCTGTCAGCCTCTTGCCACTTTTTAAATGGGCATTGTCATGGTAGTGTGAATCCCATAAATTCAGTGGATGGGTGGGGAAATGAAGATTTTCCCCCAAACCTTTAGGCAAAAGTGGGTTTTTGTTTGGGTTTTTGGGGTTTTTTTGGCTTTCACTTTTAAATCTTAAATGTTAATATGTAGGCCACAGGCATGACAGGCAACGAGCAGGTGAATAACCAATGCAAAAGTGTTCAAAACTCCTGTGTAGCCAACAGGCTTCTGAACGTATCACTGTGGTCCACAGAGAAGGCTGGAGAAGGTAGCAAGGAAATGCTGTATCAGCTACTACAGCCTTAAAACAAAGTTGGTGTCTCTTTGAACTTTAAAATTGTTCCTATGCAGCTTAATTTATTTTTGTTTAATCAAATAAACAAGAGGGTTTTTCCATGGGGGGAAAAAAGAATGCCTTTGACAGCTCATCAGTAGACTAGACATGGTGGAGGAAAGAATCAGTGAGCTTGAAAAGTATGTCAATAAATCTTTCTAAACTGAAATTCAAAGAGAAAAAAGAATGAAACAACAACACACAGAACATCCAAGAACTGTGGGAAAAATTCAAAGACACAAATAGGTTGAAAGTGAAGTGATGGAAAAAAATATTCCATGCAAATAGTAGCCAAAAAGAGCTGGGGAGACTCTACTATTATCAGGCAAAATAGGCTTTAACTCAAAAATTGTTATAAGAGATAAAGACAGACATTATATTTTGATTAAAGGGTCAAAATATCAAGAATATGTAACAATTGCCTTTCTGCACTACCCAGAGAGAGGTCCATACAGTGTTGTTCTAGATTACCATTGTAACTTAAAGGGAAACTTTCACAATGTCTGGAGCCCTTGATGTTCTGCAAATGAAGGAAGAGGATGTCCTCAAATTCCTTGCAGCAGGAACCCACTTAGGTGGAATGAACCTTGATTTCCAAATAGAACAGTACATCTACAAAAGGAAAAGTGATGGCATCTACATTATAAATCTGAAGAAAACCTGGGAGAAGCTTTTGCTGGCAGCTCATGACATTGCTGTTGAAACCCTGCTGATGTCCGTGTCATATCCTCCAGGAATACTGGCCAAGGGGCTGTGCTGAAGTTTGCTGCTACCAGTGAAGCTAGTCCTATTGCTGGCCACTTTACTCCTAGAACCTTCACTAGCCAGACCCAGGCAGCCTTCCAGGAGCCATGTCTCATGGTGGTTACTAATCCCAGGGCTGACCACCAGCCTCTCACAGAGTCATCTTACATTAACCTGCCTACCATTGCCCTTTGTAACACAGGTTCTCCTCTGTGCTATGTGGACATTGCCATCCCGTGCAACAACAGGGAGCTCACTCAGTGGGTCTGATGTGGTGGATGCTGGCCAAGGAAGCTCTGTACATGTGTGGCAACATCTCCCATGAACACCCATAGGAGGTCATGCCTGATCTCTACTTCTACGGAGATCCTGAAGAGATTGAAAAGGAAGAGGATAGGCTGCTGCTGAGAAAGCTGTGACCAAGGAGAAATTTCAGGGTGAATGGACAGCTCTAGCTCTTGAGTTACTGCTACTCAACCTGAAGTTGCAGACTAGTCTGAAGGCATGCAGGTGCCCTCTGTGCTTATTCGACAGTTCCTTACTGAATACTGGAATGCTCAGCCTGCTTCTGAAGACTGGTCTGCAGTTCCCACTGCTCAGGCCACTGAATGGTTAAGATCAACCACTGAATGGTCTTAAACTGTTCTTCCATAGGCTCTTAAGCAAATTAAAATAAAGTTGATTGAAAATAAACATTAGTTTCTTAAAAAAAGAATATGTAACAATTATAAACATATATGCTCCTAACAGATCCCAAAAATACATGAAGCAAAAACTGACAGAATTGAAGGGAGAAATAGACAGTTCTACTCTCCAATAATAGTTGGAGATTTCATTTCCCCATGATCAACAATTAATAGAACAACTAGACAGTAGGTCAATAAGGAAATAGAGGATTTAAACAACACTATAAGCCAACTAGACCTAACCCTCCACCCAACAACAGTAAAATACGCATTCTTCTCAAGTTCACATGGAATGTTCTCCAGGACAGATCATATGTTAGATCACAAGATAATCATTTTTAAGTGATTGAAATCATACTAAATATATTATCCAACCACAATGGAATGAAACTGGAATTCAACAACAGAAAAAACTGGACAATTCACAAATATATAGAAATTAAGCAACACACTCGTAAGCAATGGGTCAAAGAAGAAATTACAAGTAGAATTAGATAATATGTTGAGATGAATGAAAACAAAAACGTAACATACCAAAACATACAGGATGCAGCAAAAACATTATTGAGAGGGAAATTTAAAGCTGTAAATGCAGGCCAGGTGTAATGGCTCACTCCTGTAATCCCAGCACTTTGGAAGGCTGAGATGAGAGGATCCCTTGAGGCCAGTAGGGCGAGACCAGCCTGGGCAACATAGCAAGATCCTATCTCTAAAAAAAAAAAGCTGTTAATGAAGAAGAATATTAAAAAAGAAGAATATAAAATCAATATCATAACTTTATACCTTACAAAACTAAAAAAAGAAGAGCAAGCTAAATGCAAAACTAACAGAAGGAAGGAAATGATAAAGATTAGAGCAGAGATAAATGAAATAATGAATAGACAAACAACAGAAGGAATGAAATCAAAAGTAGGTTCTGTGAAAAAGCAACATAATTGACAAACCTTTAATTAGACTGACCAAGAAAAAAGAGAAAAGACTCAAATTACTAAAATCAGACAGGAAAATAGGGATATTACTACAGACCTTACAGAATTAAAAGGATTATAAGAGAATGCTATGAAAATTGTATACCAACAAATTAGGTAACCTAGATGAAATAGGCAAATTCTTAGAAACACATAAACTACCAAAACAAACTCAAGAAATAGAAAATTTGAACAGATTTTATAACAAGTAAAGAGATTTAACCAGTAATCAACAACCTCCTAAGAAAGAAAAGCCCTGAACCAGATGTCTTCACTGGAGAATTTACTGGAGAATTCTACTAAACATTTTTAAAAGTATTAATATCAATTCTCAAACTCTTTAAAAAATGAAGAGGAGGCTTGGGTTCAGGACTAGGTCTTTAAAAAATGAAGAGGAGGGGACTCTTGTTAACTCATTCTATAAGGCCAGTATTACCATGATACCAAAGACAGATAAAAACATCACAAGGAAAGCAAACTAGAGACCAATATCTCTTATGGATAATGATGAAGAAATTCTCAACAAAATACTAGCAAACTAAATCCAGCATCATATTTAGAGGAATATACATCATGACCAAGTGTGATCTATTCTAAGGGTGAAAGGGTGGTTCAATATACAAAATCAACCAATGTAATACACCACGTTAATAGAATGAAAAAAAAAGATGCCTGATCATCTCACTTGATGCTGAAAAAGCATTTTTTTAAAAAATCCAACACCTTTCCATGATTTAAACATTCAAAAAATTTAGGAATAGGAGGGGACTTCCTGAACACGACAGAGCACATTTATTAAAAAGCACAGCCAAGACCATACTCAAATGTAAAAGATGAAAAGCATTCCTTCTAGATGAGAAAAAAGACAAGAATGTTCCCCTTTTACCATACCTACTCAACATTGTACTGTAAGTTTTATCCAGAGCAATGAGGAAAGAAAAAGAAATAAATGGCATCCTAATTTGAAAGGAAGAAGGAAAATTATCTTTATTCATAAATGATATGATCCTATATATAGAAAATTCTAAGGAATACACACACACACCATTGGAGCCAATAAATGAGTCCAACAAAGTTGCAGGATATAAGATTAACATACAAAATTCAGTTGTATTTCTATATGCAACCATGGAAAAACCCAAAAATGAAATTTAAAACATATTCCATTTCTAATAGCATTAGAAAAAAATACTCACTAATAAATTTAAGCAAGGAAATGCAAAACTTGTACACTGAAACCTAAAAAACATTGCTGAAAGAAATTATATCTAAATAAATGGGGGAAAAACCCACGCTCATGGTTTAAAGGACTTAAGATAGCAATACTACCCAAAGTGATCTACAGATTCAATGCACAGTGCCTATCAATATCCCAGTGACCTTTTTGCAAAAATGGAAAAGCTAATGCTAAAATTCATATGGAATTTCTAGGTATCCCCAATAGCCAAACCAATCTCAAAAAAGAAAAATGATGTTGGAAGACTCACACTTTCTTATTTCAAAACTTACTATTTAATACATGTATTCATTTGCCCATTGGCTGAAAAAACAAACAAACAAAAAAGAACTTACTACAAAACTATGGTAAATCAAAACAGTGTGGCACTAACATAAGGATAGACATATAGATCAATGGAATAGAATTGAGAGTCCAGAAAAATAACATACATATATGGTGAATTGAGTTTTGACAAGGATGCCAAGACCATTCAGTAAGGGGAAGAAGAATCTCTTCAACAAATGGTGCCGGAACAACTGGATATCCGCATGCAAAAGAATGAAGTTGGACACTTACATAACACCATATACAAAGATTAACTCAAAATTTATCAACCTAAATGTAGGAGCTAAAAGTATAAAACTCTCAGAAGAAAACACAGGGGTAAATTTTCTACACATTGGATTTGGCAATGGTTTCTTAGATATAACCCACAAAGCACAATAATAAGAGAAAAATAGATAAATTATCATTTATCAAAATTAAAAACTTTCATGTATCAAAGGACATCAGCAAGTAAATTTCAAATGTCTTGCCACAAAAAATGGTGAGATGATGGCTATGTTAATTAGCATGATTTAATCATTCCACATTGTATTAATATACATATATCAAAACATCACATTGTACCCCATAAATATATATAATTATGTTATGCCAATTAAAAATAATACTAATTTTAAAATGAACATAAAAAGACAACTCACAGAATTAGAGATAATGTTTGCAAATTATATATATATAATAAGAGACTAGCATCCAGAATATATAAAGAAGTCATCCCTAAAATCCAGGCTAAGGACGTGAATAGACATTTCTCAAAAGACGTACAAATGACCAAAAAGTATATGAAAAAATGCTCAACATCACTAAGCATCAGGGAAATGAAAATCAAAACCACAACGAGATACCATCTAACTCTAGTTAGAATGGTTATTATTAAAAAGACAGAAAACAATAAATGCCGACAAAGATGTGGAGAAATGGGAACTCTTATATGTTGTTGGTGAGAATGTAAATTAGTACAACCACTGTGGAAAACAGTATGGAGATTTCTCAAAAAACTAAAACTAGAACTACCATACAATCCAGCAATCCCACTACTGGATATCTATCCAAAGGGAAAGAAATCAGTATATCAAAGGGATACCTGCACTTGCATGTTTATTGCAGCACTATTCACAGTAGCAAAGATATGAAATCAACCTAAATGTCCATCAACGGATGAATGGATAAAGTAAATGTGGTATGTATACACAGTGGAATACCAAAACATATAGGATGCAGCAAAAACAGTATTGAGAAGGAAATTTAAACCTGTAAATGATAAAAAATGAAATCATGTCACTTGCAGCAACATAGAATTGGAGGTCATTATGTTAAGTGGAACAACCCAGGCACAAAATGATAAATATCACATGTTCTCACTCATATGTGGGAGCTAAAAAACTTGATCACATAAAGATAGAGAATAGAATGATAGATACTAGAGGCTAGGAAGGGTATGAGGGTGGGAAGGGGAAATGAAGAGAGGTTTGTGAATGGGTACAAATTCACAGTTAGATAGAAGAAATAAGTTCTAATGTTCGATAGCAGACTAGGGTGACTATAGTTAGCAACAATATGTTGTATATTTCAAAGTAGCTAGAAGAGAGGACTTGAAATATTATCAACATATAGATATGATAAATACTTGAGGTGATGAATACCTCAAATACCCTGACTTGATCATTATGCATTCTATGCATACTATGCATATAACAAACAATCACATGTACCCCATAAACATGTAAACTATTATGTATCAATAAAAGAAAACATTTTTAAAAATTTAAAAAACAGAAAAAAGGAAGTCATCCAACTCAACAATAAAAAGATAGATAACCCAATTATAAAATGGACAAAATATTTGAATAGCATTTCTCCAAAGAAGATATACAAATGGCCAATAAATAAATGAAAAATATGTTTAACACCATTAGTCATTAGGTAAATGCAAATCAAGACCAAAAAGTACTATTAATATTTCACACCCAGTAGCATGGCTATAATTTTTTTTAAAGATGGGGTCTTGCTATGTTGCCCAGGCTGGTCTTGAGCACCTGGCCTCAAGTGGTCCTCTTGCCTTCGCCTCCCAAGGCGCTGGGATTATAGGCATGAGCCACCATGCCTGGCCATGGCTATAATTTTAAAAACTTAAAATAACAAGTGTTGGTGAAGTTGTGGAGAAATTGGAACCCTCATACACTACTGGTGGGAATATAAAATGGTGCAGCTGCCGTTAAAAACAGGTTCACAGTTCATTAACAAGTAAAACAGAGTTACCAAATGAGCCAGTAATTCCACTCCTAGGTATATACCTAAGGGAACTGAAAATATACATTCACACAAAAAACGTATACATGAATAGCAGCATTATTCATAACAGCCAAAAAATGGAAACCACCCAAATTTCCATCAACTGATGAAGATAAACAAAATGTGATATATCCATCAATGGAATATTATTCAGCCACAAAAAAGAATGAAGTACTGCTACATGCTACAACATGAATGGACCTTGAAAACGTGGTGAAGTGAAAAGATGTCAGGCACAAAAGACCACATAGTGTATGATTCCATTGATATAAAATGTCCAGGATAGACCCATCCATACAGAGAGCAGATTAGTGGTTGCCAAAGGCTGTGGGGAGAGAGGAATTGTGACTACTAAGAGTTATCAGTTTTCTTTCTGGGGTGATGGAAATATCCTGGAATCATATAATGGTGATGGTTGCACAACATTGTGAATATACTAAAAACCACCGAATTGCACACTTTAAAATGGTAAATTTTTTATGTGGGATTATATCTAAATTAAACAGTGCAAACAAAAGAATAATATGATATCAGATGTTGAATTATGGGTAAAATCTTATCATTTCTGTTGGAATTTTAGGTCATAATTTCTGGAAATGGCTTACCTTGTGGCATAATTTAAGACTGATGACTCTCTCATCAGCATTTAAGAACTTATACTTTCACTGTTTCAGGTAAAAATGGGCCTGGAAAGAATGGGGGAAGAATGCACCAGTCTGAGCCTAAACTATTCCCCTATATTTAATTTGCATATGTTTTCAGCAAGCATTTCAGTGGTCTCCAGTCCAGCAGACAAAGCATATTCCTCACCTGGAGAGCAAATATTGGGCAATTCTGAATCAGCATGGCATGCTCAGTCCCCACTGGCTGAATCCAGTGGAGAGGGACACACACACACACACACACACACACTCAGTTGAAAAGACTACTATTCTAAAACTTCTGTTTGATATCAGGGCCCAATAAGCATCAGGGCAATACTCATCTGGGTAAGTGTACTGAAAAAACAGTTTTTCCTCTGCAGCAGACACCAGTTGGGTGTCCTCTAATTCTGCAGTTCCCAACCCCCGGCCACAGACTCAGTACCAGTCCTGTTAGGAACTGGGTCACACAGCAGGAGGTGAGCAGGTGAAGGATCAAAGCTTCATCTGTATTTACAGCCACTCCCCATCACCCGCATCACCGCCTGAGCTCTGCCTCCTGTCAGATCAGCAGCCGCATTTGATTCTCATAGGAGCATGAACCCTACTGTAAACTGCGCATGCAAGGGACCTAGATTGCACTCCCTATGAGAATCTAATGCCTGATGATCTGAGGTGGAGCTGAGGCAGTGATGCTAGAGCTGGGGAGCAGCTGCAAATACAGATTATCATTAGTAGAGAGGTTTGACTGCACAATACATGTAATGCTCTTGAATCATCCTGAAACCATCCCCCCCCCAGTCCATGGAAAAATTATCTTCCATGAAACCGGTCCCTGGTGCCAAAAAGGTTGGCGACCACTGCTCTAATCCAATTCAATTCTGATGTTATGTACCTGGAGATAGCGTCAGATCCCGTAGGTTGAGGGTTCAATCCCACAAGACTGCCCCCACTTCAGACATCAGTTGTAAATCCAGGCCTCTGGAACTTCTGATCAACTGGCTCCAGGTTGGGGTTCCCAGGACCCCCTCTTTAGGCTTGATTAATTTGCTAGAGCAGCTCACAAAACTCAGGGAAACATGCTTACTGGTTTATTATTATAAAGGGTATTTTAAAAGATACAGATAAACAGCCAGATGAGAAACATAGGGCGAGGTCTGGAAGAATCTCAAGTACAGGAGTTTCTGTTCCCATGGAGTTGAGGTATACCACCCTCCAGGTATGTGGGTGAGTTCTTGTTCACCTTCCTGCAAGTCTCCATGAATTGAGTTGTCCAGCGTTCTCTGTACCCATCCCCTTGGGCCTTTTATGGAGACATCATTGGATAGGCATAATTGAAGCATGGACAATTGTACAGAAATGTGATTGGACAAAAAGGGTATGACCTAATACTAGTAGACTTAGTGGGGAAACGCAGCAAGGCCTTTCTGTTCAGATTTTTCTTGGCCTCTCTGTGCAGCATTTCTTCCTCCCAGGTATGGGGCAGGACCCCTTCTGAAATGGGGGGGAGTCTTATGACCTACAATCAGACAAAGTAGGTCAGTGAATTCCTTTATGGCCAGTTCCAAGACAGAAAGGTGGGGGAAGATTAGACTATATTTTTAGTTTCTATGGCCTGTCTTGGGGAGAAAACGTAGCAGGTCAGAGAGGGAGAGAAAGGAGGGTAGAAGGTCAGAGAGAGAGATTCTGTTTTCTGAGGACTGCTTCTGAGGCCTAAAGCACCCCAAAAGCCTAAAAGTTTTTTACCTTTAAGGCTCTGAAGTTGTTCCAAAGCTACTTCAGGAACTAAAGACAAAAGGCCAAATACTTTAACAAAAGGCATGTTTATTGTTTTAGTCTCTTCGGAAATAACAAGACCTATGGGAGTTATGCACCAGGAACCATGGATGAAAACATATATATCTCATATTATCTCATCATCACAGTAACTTTAAATATAAAGTGAAGAGAGGGACTTTATCTACACTTCTTTAGGGACAGAGTGGGACTCTGGCCCAACAAGGAGTCCAGATAAATCAGTGGGACTTTGGCACTTAGAGGATTCTAGCACCTTAGGTCAGCAGAGCAGAAGAGTCCAGTAGAAGGGACAGCAGTACCGAGTAACCATGGAAGTGCCCAGGGAAGAAGGAGGGACGCACAGAAGTAGAGGAGTGGATTGGAGGCACCTGTCAGCCAACTGGACTTGTTCCTGAACACAATTTAGATAACCTACAGACACTTACACTCACGTCTGATGCTGTTCAGAGATAAAATCATTAAGAATTTCAACACAATGATAGCAAAGCATTAAACCAGGAGTAGGATTCTTCGGACCACAGGGCCCTGTGCTGTATCACAGGTCACATACCCATTAAGACTGCCTGGCTATGAATGTTGGCTGGTAACAACTCACATCTTTATCCCTTCTCCACAGAATTGTCCTCTGCCACCTTGCCCCAGAGACTATGATCTGCTCCACCTGCAGACTTTGATCTGTTACTGAATAACACTGGGATACAAAAAGCCTGTGCCTCGCTGTCAAGGTGGGACTTGTGTGTGTGTGTCAGAGTTTCCAGGTGGTATTAACTAAACTCCAGTTAAACCCATTCGCCACCACCACCGCCCACCCCGCCCCCAGCCTTGTGCTGCTTCCTTTACTCCCTTTAACCTGAGAGCATTATTTCAAACAATTACTTGCACAGGGATCCCTCTGTTCCAGGCTCTGCTTCTAGGAAGCCTGCCCTAAAATAGAAATATTCCAGCTAAAATCACAAAAACAGGAAAACAGAAAAAGAGAGTATTTGCCTCCTCTCGGAAGAACCTGAATTGAAATTGAACCTGAATCCAATCAAGCTTTTCTTGAATTAATTACCATTTTACAGGAAACAGAGTAAAGAGGCATATGTTAATGATGACACCACCAAGATCCAGACTGTAGGAAAATACGGGACAAACCAACTGTTTCAGCAACAAATTAAAGGGAAAATTAAAAAGTGAGAACCTAGAGATTAAAAGAAATTTAGGAGATATAGCAGCCAATAAAAATGTGTGGGTCTTACTTAGATCTTGATTCAAACAAACTTAAAAAACTGTGACACAACTGGGAATGTGAACACGGATTGGACATAAAATGATATTAAGAAATAATTATTAGGTGTGATAAGAGCATTGTGGTTATATATTTTAAAAAAGAATCCTTATCTCATAGATACGCACTTTGAAATATTTATGCCTAAAGTGATATTCTGTCTAGAATTTGCTTCAAAAATAATCTCTAAGGGTGGGAAGTGGGTAAGGATAAAGATGAAATAAGATTGACCATGAGTTGTTAACTGTGGAAGCTAGGTGATGAGTAGTACCTGGGTTTGCATTTTTGCATATGTTTGAAATTTTCCGTAATAGAAACTTAAAATACAGTTAACATAAAGAGTGCGTTTATTAAACGAAAAAAAGGAACCAAACAGGTATAAGAATTAGAAAAAAATCCACTCTCCTTGACTCATTTCCTGTTTCCTCAGTCATTCTGGTATAGAAAAAAAAAATGGTGAGCACCGGTAGCAAGGACCACCGTTTGGCAGTGGGGTTGGTGGGGCAGATGCTCTATTTAAAATTTTGACATCTTGCTCATCATAGATATTCTCGCATTAATTTTTTTAAAAATATCGCATTAAAAGTTATTTTTCTTGACTATTGAGGGTTTTTGCACTAGCTTAAACTCTGCGCGCGATTCCTGGGGTCAGCAGGGGAGGGGCGGGGGGGGTTGCGGATCCTGGGAGCGGAGGAGAGGGAGAGGCAAGTCCCCAGAGAAGTGGGAGTGGCCAACACCCCCCCACCCCCGAGAAGATACTGCCCTTACCCGACAGGCAGAGAAAGGCCCAGGAACACACAAAGAAGGGAAAGTGACAGCGCCCGGGCCAGGGATGTTTAAAAGGACTTGGGGTGAGGATGCGGAGCGGGCCCGCGGCAAGCCCCGCCCGACTCCGGGCGGCAGGAAGGGCCAAGGGCCGGGGGCGGGGCCGCTGGCGATGACGACAGCCTCACGTGACCTGCCAGCGCTGACTCGCGCGCCCCGCTCTGGTGTCAGACCCGCTGTCGCTCGCTCCCTTCTCTGCTGCGGTAAGTGCTCCTGGTGGCCCTGAGGGCGGGCGGGCCAGGGGCGGCCCCGAAAGTAGGAGGCGGTGGAAGAGCAGGTAAGGGTCCCGGAGGGGGTCCCTGAGGTTTGCGTGGGAGAGCGGCCCCGGCCTGCGGACCCCAACCCCTGGGGGTTCTGGCGGCCCAAGGGCGGAGACGCAGCTGATTGGCGACTGCAGCCCCCACCCCCCGCCGCGGGCCCACGGGTGGGCGCAGAAGATGACAGGCCTTTCGCGTGCGGAGGGGTGCACGGCCCTGCCGGAGCAGGTGGTCCAGAGGCGGAGACCAACGGCGCAAGCTTTTCCGACAGCCCTGCCCCGCCCCCGTCCTTCTCGGTGCAGAAAATGGTGGTCAGCGCGGAGGGCGGGGCGGCTGGGGGTGGGAGACGGGAGACGGGAGATGCGGGGCTAGGGCGGCTACGGGGGCCGGGAGCACTTGGCTGCAGCAGCCCCCGCTCCCCCCACCCCGGCCGTCTGCAGGTCTGCGGGGCTAAGTGTCGCGGCGAGAATCGAGAATCGGGAGGAGAGGAGACTGCGAGGATAGGCCCAGGTCGGTGCGGGGGACAGTGGTGGGGGCGGGGGGAGGGATGTGTGGAAAGCCCAGTGTGAGACCCCAACCCCCCTCTCCCCGGCACACTCCTGCTCCCCCACCCTGTCACCGTCATCCTCATCCTCCATTTTGGTTCCTGCAGAGACCTGGAGGTGGATCTGCAGGGAAAATGGTGGGCTTTGCGGGAGGGAGGGGCTCGGACTGGGGGCCCCCTAGAGGGCGCACGGGGCCTCTCAGGTGGGAAAAATGAAATTTTAAAAAGGCCTTTGAAATCCAAGGCTCTGAATTTTGAAAGGTGCATAGTAGGGCCTCTGTCCTCGGTGCTGATTGGTCTACCTTTTCTCTCTCTCTTCTCATCTCCTAGGAGTAATGGAGTCCAAAGAGGAACAAGTGGTAAACAACCTCAACGTGGAAAATGCAAAACAAGAAAACGAAGGAGGGGAGCAGGCCCCCGTGCAGAATGAAGAGGAATCCCACCATTTGGGAGGGGGTGAAGGCCAGAAGCCTGGAGGAAATGTCAGGCGGGGCAGGGTTAGGCGACTTGTCCCTAATTTTCGATGGGCCATACCTAATAGGAATATTGATCACAATGAAGCAGGAGATGATGTAGAAAGGTTTGTAGGGCAGATGATGGAAATCAAGAGAAAGACTAGGGAGCAGCAGGTGAAGCACTATATGCGTTTCCAAACTCCGGAACCTGACAATCATTATGATTTTTGCCTCATACCTTGAATCCTAAGGTTTTCCCTGAGGTTAATGTGGCCACTGCTTTACAAGCTTGTATTTTTGTGATTTACTTTTCCTGTAAACCTTTTGATGTTTCCATTTAATCAGTTTCTAATTGAATATTGTTTTGTCTCAGTTTCTGTCAGCATGGCAATTTCACCTATTTTAGGAAAATATTCTTTTCCTAATATGAAATTAATAAAGCAGTTTAAAAAGCAGTCTACATTCCATCTTCCTCTTCCACCTCCTTACTTGTCATTAATATTACCTTTCCCCTCCTAGCTACCTGGACTCAAAATCTCAGTTTTTCTTGACAATTATTTTTTTCTTTCCCACAACCAATAAGGAACGATCGTATGCATAATTCAACATCTGATATCATTTTTAGAATGTATGTCCAGTGTTTTTCAAAGAGTATGAGTACCATCTGTATAAAAGCACCTGAGGAGGGTTGAGAATGTGGGACCTCTGTCCCCTATTCTCCAGATCCACAGAGTAGGGCTCCAGAATCTCCATTTTTAACAAGCTCCCAGGTGATTCTGATGTACACTAAAGTCTGAATGCCACTGGTGTGTGTACATATCTATCTATATACATATATATGTGTATATCATGTGCCATTAAGTATAAACAAAGAATAACAGGATGAATATCTGAATTTGGTGGGCAAAATATTACAAAGGAAAAGTACAAGACCTTGAGACAGACTGATTATAGGAGTGGTAGGGACAATGGCAAACTGGAGGGTATTCACTGTGTAGGATAAACAAAGCATACCTTGAAGGTCACATTCAGCCTGAGGGACCCAAGGTTCTTCCTCCCTGTTAACAGTTTCACATCCAGGATCTCATTTTATCCTTATGACAACCTGTGAGGTCTGTGGTGTTATTCCCCCTTTACAGGTGAGGGCACTGGGATTTAGAGATGCTATGTACCAGGGCTAACCCCTGCTATATATCCTGGGGGAGGTGGGAGGATCCAGCCTGGGCCATTTTCTGTAGGACCTCGTCATCAGGAGATGAGGAATGTTTGACTTTTGTAACTTGATGATAAGCTGAGGATGGACAAAGAGAGACTCAGCAAGAATGAGGCTTTCTATATATTGTTTTCCTATGTCTGCAATAGACACTTTAATTTTTAGAATGTTGGGGCATAAAAAAATCTTAAAGCCCCCCAGTCCAGTGTTCTTCAAAGTAAGGATTGCCACTCATGGCTCTTGAAGTGAGTTTGGTGGGTCACAACAAGCAATAAAAAAAGAATAGAACAAAAATCAGAGTCTATCACCCATGGGTAGTGTTAAGAATTGTTTTGAGAAATTAATGTTTTAGTTTTATACATAGGAAATATTGTCACCTTTAAGATGTATTTCTAGCTGTAGATCACAGTAAAAAAAAAAATTGAAAGTCACTTCTTGGTCCAAAGTTGGTTTCCCAAATGGGGAAATGGTAGAAAAGTGATTTTCCTAAGGTTATATAGCCAGTTAGTGGAAGAGCTGTGACCACAGGCCTACTCTCCCAATTCCCAGTTCAGGGTGCTTGTCTTCTCACCACAGTGTCTCCACAAAGCATTATTTGGAAATTTTTGCAATATGTACTGATTACCAATAAGTGTGTATGAACAGACATTTGCAACTCACACAAAAATCACTGTTTATTTGATGTTTGCACTGTTTAGTCATTAGAGTCCCTTCATGTTCAGCTGAGAAACACGTTTAAGGAAAACTATTTGCCTCATATCATGTTGAAACTGGAATGATCTCTCACTTTCTGTCCTAGAGGGAGGGGATGGTAGAGAGTCTGATGTGAAAGTGCACAGTGGTGAACTCATAGGTACTTCATGAAGACTAGCTTACTGAGTGAAGTTCACAAATGGCCTTTTGTTTTCTCTGAAAATCAGTATTGTGCCTTCTTGCAACCACCAATTCTGGATTTCCCAAGGTAGTCTCAATTTTAAAAAAACGCTGGTGAGGGCTGAGGTCAGAACATTATTAGTTAAAGGAAAACTGAACCCTCCTCGCCAGGATTTTTGGGGGAGGATGAAGGATGAAGACAGACTTTCTGGAAAAAGTTAAGAGTCAATGAATGTTTGGATTCAGAATAGGGTTTTTTGAAGTACTGAAAAAAGCCCTGTCCCCTTGGTATTTCTGGGAGAGTGGAATGATAAGGACAGAATTTTATGGAAGTAGTAAAGGTCAGGGAATAGGGTCACAGTGTGATTGGTTGAAGGAGAACCAAATTAAGACCTCTGTCCTGGGAGTTTCCGTGATGGTAAGGCATGAGTACAGAACTTTCTAGAAGAACTAAAGTTGGTGACCATGATCAAAATATTGCTTGAAAAAGAATTGAAGGAAACTTCCTTTTCTGGGTGTTTCTGCAAGGGTGGAGGAGCAAAGACAGAATTTTCTGGAAAAAGTAAGAGGGGGCTGGGTCAGAAGGGGATTGTTGGAAGGAGAACTGAGCTACCACAGTGAACACTTCCATTAATTTATAAATCCCATGCAAGGGTCAATTTTCCCTGATGTTGGTGGGCAATACAGATTTTTTTAAGGTGGCAACAGAGAGATGGCAGTGTCTCCAAAGAGACCAGCAAGGAAACAAAATGAATCTTTTAAGAAAACCAACAAAAGTGAATAAGCCAAGAATCAAGAAAAGGGACTACTACATTTATCCCTGTCAGTTTTTTATACATTCTTGTTTGTAAATTTTTAGTTTCTTAAGGAAAATGTGTATATTTTTATAGATTTTGGAGCAAGGCTTGGGATAGATGCCTGGTAATTAAGAAGAAAGACTGAGGAGACCTCTAAGAAGAGGAGAGTCAGCCTAATCTACATAGCAGCATATGCTGCTGTCTTCAAATTACACGAAGTGGAGATATCACTGAGACAGTCATTTAAAAAGCCAGTGCTATGGACTGAATATTTGTGCGCCCCCCCCAATTAAAATGTTGAAATTATAACTCCCAAGATGATGGTATTAGAAGGTGGGGCCTTCAGGAGGTGATTAGGTCATGACAGCAGAGGCCCCATAAATAGGATTAGTGTCCTTATAAAAGAGACCCCAGAGGGCTCCCTCACCCTTTCCATGAACCAGGAAGCAGGCCCTCATCAGACACTGAATCTGCTGGCGCCTTGATCTTGGACTTCCCAGCTTCCAGAATTGTGAGAAACAAATTTCTGTTTTAAGCCACCTAGTCTATGGTATTTTGTCATAGCACCCCAAAGAGCCAGGACGGCCAGCATAGAAAATGTGAACTTATAATGAAAAAAGTAAAAACAAATAAACAATCCAAATACTGCAAGAATAAAACATGAAAACAGATTACCACTTTCAGTCCTTTCAGTCTGTATCTTCATGTGAGTAATTATTTTAGATTTATTGAGATATAATTAACGTTTAAAAAGCACATATTTAAAGTATTCTATTTAGTCCACTTTACATATATTTAAACCTGTGAAACCATGACTACAATCAAAATAGCAAAACTAAAAAACTAAAAGAATAGCAAAATAGCAAATGCTTTCATCATCTCCAAAAGTCTTTTCTTTCCCACTTGTAATCCATCCCCCCTCCATCCTCATCTCCAGGCAACCTCTGATCTCCTTTCTGTCACTTTAGTTTGCATTTTATAGTATTTTTTATTTAAATTGAATCATAGAACATGTACTCTCACATTTTTGTCTGGCTTCATTCATTGAACACAATGATTTTGCATGTAATAATAGTGTATTCCTTTCTATTGCTGAATAGTATTCCATGGTATGGTGAATGTTTATCCATTCACGTGTTGATGTACATTTAGATGCTTTTCGATTTTTGGCTATTACAAATAAAACTGATAATACGCACATGCAAATTTTTATGTGGACATATGTTTTTATTTTTCTTGGGTAAATACCTAGGAATGAAATGGCTACATTGTATGGAGGTTGTATGTTTAATTTTTAGGAAATTGCCAAACTGTTTTCCAAGTTTTATATCCCCATCAGTAGAGTAGGGAAGTTCCATTTTCTCCACATCCTCACCAACACTTAATGTGATCAGGTTATTTTTGTTAATATTTTAAAAGTTTAACCATTCTTAAGGGTGTAGTGGTATCTTGTGGTTTTGATTTTCATTTCTTTGTGACTAATGGAGTTCAGCACCTTTTCATATACTCATTAGCCACTCACATATCTTCCTTTGTGAAATATCTGTTCACATAGTTGGTTCTTTTTCAATTGGGTCGTTTGTCCTGTTTTTACTGAATTGCATGAGTTCTTCAGAAAATATAGATTCAAGTTTTTTTATCTGATATATGCATTGTGAATTTTTCTCTCAGCCTTGCCTTGCCTTTTCATTTACTTGACGGTTTCTTTCAAAGAACAAAAGTTTTAAATTTTTATGAAGTCCATTTTATCTACTTTTTCTTTTATAATTATGTGCTATCTAAAAAATATGCTTCCTAATCCAAAGTTATGAAGATTTTCTCCTGTTTCCTTCCCATGGTTTTATATAGTTTTAGGCCTTCCATTTTGGTCTGTGAACCATTTCATGTTCATTTTTGTGTAGAGTGTGAGGTAAACCCTGGTGTGCATCTTGTTCCACATGGATATCCAATTGATATAGCACCATTTGTTGAAGACTTTCTTTTCTCCATTGTCTTTGCACCTTTATCAAAAATCAAGTGTTCATATATATGTAGATCTATTTCTGTACTGCCTTTTTCCCCCACTTATCTATATGTCTATTTTTTTCATCAATACCAAACTGTCTTGATTACTGTAGCCTTATAGTAAGTCTTGAAATTAGATAGGGCAAGTCCTGCAACTTTGTTCTCTATTAAAATTGCTTGTGATATTCTGGGCCTTTTGAATTTTCATATAAATTTTAGAATCAGCTTACATAATATATATCTGCAGGAATTTTTATTGGGATTGCTTTAAATATGTAGATCAATTATGAAAATAGCTATATGAATAATATTGTGTCTTTCAATACATGAACGTGGTTTATCTTTCCATTTTATTCATATCTTATTTAAGTTTTCTCAGCAACTTTTTGTAGTTGTCATTGTGGAGGTCTTCAGCATCTTTTGTTAGATTTAATCCTAGGTATTTTATGGTTTTTGTTTCTGCTATAAACAAGATTTTTAAAATCTCATTTTCCAATTGTTTGCTGCTAGTATCTAAGAATACAATTGATTTTTCTATATTAACCTTGTAGCCTATGACAAATCTATAATCAGCTGCTAAAACTAATGAATTTTCATTCACTGATTATAGATTCCATGCAACTTTCTACATAAGCATTCATATCATCTACAAAGAGGGACAGTACTTCTTACAAGGAAAAATACAAAAACAGGAGTGTTTTCACAGGACTCAAGGGCAAGGGTTAGGTCTTCGTGAAGTAAAAGAAGCTGAAAATTATGTGAGTCTTTCACACAGGATGTCTTCTCTCCTTTTCTCATTTTTGAAAGTTTCCCATACTAATCACAATTAATCAAGTATAATGACCTATTCAGATCCTTTCCCATAAGGAGATCTAAGAAAGATGCCAGAGCCCAGGAATTGCATTTGGAAAGCAGCAGGACATGATCACACATGCCTAAGATGCTTCTTGCTGTTTGGAAAACAATGTAAAGTGCAAGTGGCCCCTGACCATTAGGCCAAACATTTCCAAGTTGATGACAGAGTCTAGTACACGGGTAAATCTGTCCAGGAGACCAATTTCTGCAGAAAGGTCAGACAAGGGCGGAACTGCTAGGGAAGTGCCCCATAGGCACTTCACATCCACTAGCTTGGCTATAATCAAAACAAACAAACAATAACAAGTGTTGATGAGTATATGGAGAAATTGTAATTCTCATACATTGCTGTGGAAATGTATAATCGTGCAGTTGCTGTGGAAACAGTTTGGCAGTTTTTCCAAAAGTTATACATAGAATTATCACGTGATATAGTAATTCCACTCGTGGGTATATACTCAAGAGCATTGAAAACATATGTTGACAGCAAACTTGTACACGAATGTTCACAACATTACTCACAATAACTGAAGAATGCTAACAACCCAAATGTCAATTAACTGATAAACCAATAAACAAAATGTGGTGTATCCATACAATGAATCATTTAGCAATAAAAAGGAATGGAGTACTGATATATACTACAACGTGAATGAGCTTTGAAAATGTGCTACTCGAGAGAAGCCAGACACAAAATGCCACATATTGTATGAATCTATGAGGGTCTTCAAAAAGTTCATGGAAAATGCATATTATGAAAAAACTATGCATGGATTTAAAAATTTTTTGCACCAAAATAAACTCAAACTAACTTGTTATAACATGTCTGAACAGGATCTGTTTTGAGGCACTAAGAAGGATAAGATACCAGTTTGGAAAGAGCCCCTATCAGAGCAACATGAATTCTGCTAAAATTGAAGCAAGACCACACATCAAACTTATGGTGAAGCTTGGATGAAAGAATGGCAAAATCACTGATGCTTTACTGAAAGTTTATGGAGACGATACCCCAAAGAAAGCAGCAGTTTACAAATGGATAACTCATTTTAAGAAGGGACAAGATGACATCGAAGATGAAACCTGCAGTGGCAGACCATCCACATCAATTTGTGAGGGAAAAAATTAATCTTGTTTGTGCCCTAATTGAAGACAACTGATGATTAACATCAGAAACAATAGTTGACACCGTAGACATCTCAATTGATTCAGCTTACACAATTCTTACTGAAAAATTAAAGTTGAGCAAACTTTCCATTTGATGGGTGCCAAAACCCTTGTGCCCAGATCAACTGCAGACAAGAGCAAAGCTTTCAATGGAAATTTTAAACAAGTGGAGTCAAGATCCTAAAGCATTTTTTCAAAGAGGAATTAACCATGGCTTTACCAGTATGATCCTGAAGACAAAGCACAGCACAGCAATGGCTACCAAGAGGTGGAAGCGGTCTAGTCAAAGCAAAAGTGGACTGGTCAAGAGCAAAGGTCATGGCAACCATTTTTTTGAAATGCTCAAGGCATTTTGCTGTTTGACTTTCTGGAGGGCCAAGAAACGCTAACATCTGCTTATTATGAAAGTATTTTGAGTAAGTTAGCCAAAGCTTTAGCAGAAAAACACCTGGGAAAGCTTCCCCAGAGAGTCTTTCTCCACTAAGACAATGCTCCTGCTCATTCCTCTCATCAAACAAGAACAATTTTATGAGAGTTTTGATAGGAAATCATTAGGCATCCACTTTACACTTCTGATTTGGTTCCTTCCGACTTCTTTTTGTTTTCTAATCTTAAAAAAATCTATAAAGGGCACCCATTGTTCTTCAGTTAATAATGTAAAATGACTGCCTTGACGTGGTTAAATTCCCAGGACGCTCAGTTCTTTAGGGATGGACTAAATGCTGGTATCATCACTTACAAAAGTGTCTTGAACTTGATGGGGCTTATGTTGAGAAATAAAGTTTATATTTTTATTTTTATTTTTATTTTTTATTTATTTTTTATTTCTGAGGCAGAGTCTTACTCTGTCACCCCAGCTAGAGTGCGGTGGCATCATCATAGCTCACTGCAACCTCAAACTCCTGGGCTTAAGTGATCCTCCTCCCTCAGCCTCCTGGGTAGCTAGGACTACAGGTGCACACCACCACACCCAGCTAATTTTTCTGTTTTTTGTAGAGACGAGGTTTCACTCTTGCTCAGGCTGGTCTCAAACTCCTGGCCTCTAGCAAGCCTCTTGCCTCAGCCTCCCAGAGTGCTAGGATTACAGGCATGAGCCACTGTGCCCGGCCTATTTTTATTTTTAATTCAATTTTTCCACGAACTTTTTGAAGTCCCCTTGTATGTACATGGAATGTCCAGTATAGACAAATGTTAAGACAGAAAGTAGATTAGTGGTAGCTAGTGGCTGAAGGGAGCAGGAATGAGGAGTGACTACTAAGTAGTATGGAGTTTCTTTATGGGGTAATGAAAATGTTCTGGAACTAGATAGTGGTAATGATTGTGCAACCTTGTGGATATACTAAAAACCACTCAATTATATACTTTCAAAGGTATTTATTGTATATGAGTTATATCTCCCCAAAATTGTTATTAATAACAACATACTGTTACAAAGAAGAACATCAATAGCCAGACAGGACAAATTACTATAAATAAAAGTTTGGTTATCTCCCAATAACACAAAAATATATAAGGAGTAGCAAGGAAAGTATAGACATATTTAGGTATAAAAAGTCTTTTAATATATGATGAAGTTCGTGTGTCAAATCAAAAAAGAAAAGCTGTGTCACTCAATAAATTTTCTTTTTGTTCTACATTGTGCTGACTTGGGAACCAGACAATGCGGCCCCCAGAACTAGGCTTCTCAGCCCTCCAGGGAAGCATTTCATGTCCAACATCCCTCTTTATTAAGAGCTGTTGCTGAATAAATCTCCACCTCCATATGACAGGGCAAATAGTCTTATCATCTAAGAATTAGGAATATAAGCTACAATACCAGGTCTACCATTTATTAGTGTGTGCTCTTGGAAAAATTTTCTCAGTCTCAGTTTTCTTATCTGTTGATTGGGATATTTAACTGTGGCTGCAGGTTATTTGGGGAAGACTATTTCCACTGCTTACTTGTAATGTTATAGCAAAGTCTTTTCTCAAGGGGCTCTGGGTATGATATCTGAACTGACTTGGGTCTTGTAATTAAGAGAAAACCTAGACTATCTAGTGGCTCATATCGGGCCTCTGTTTTCCATAATCAGGGGTTTTTGGTAACCCAAATCATGTAGGAAATCAGTGGGCCACCTATCCATTTCTCTTCTGGTAATACATATATGTTAAGGTGGGCTAACTGCTATAAAAAACATTTCCAAAATTTCAGAGGCTTAGCAAACTGAAATTTTAATTCTCACTCAGATAACAGTTCAATGAAGGTGGGAGGGGGTGGGATCTGTTGCATGCAATCATTCAAGGACCATGGTGGCAGGAAGCTCCACTATCTTCAGCATGTGACTTCCAAGTTTGCCTTGGGTGTTTACATCCAGCTGGAAAATAGAGGAAGACAGAAGGCTCATGGGATATTATGCTGGAATTTTCATATGGGTGAGGCATGAAATTGGTAAAAATAACTTCTGCTCATATTTCAATGGCCAGAAATTAGTCACCTAACTGCAACACAGCCTGGAAGAAGCAGTCCATGAAGGTGAACCTAGGAGAAAAATGGAACAGAATTTGTTTAACAAACATACTGTCTCTGCCAGGATCCTGTCACAGGATCAGTTAGCTACTGACAAAAATTCCTCCAACTCAGAGCATTCTATCTACTATGACTTTCCTGATGCATATTAAGGTAACCAGGCCCTCCTTGTTTTTGGTGGTTGAGTGCAGCGTCTTGGTTTATCTTACCTGAGATCCTGGCACCACTACTGAAATCAAGGGGACATGTCAAGTTTAAGAGTTACTGTCAGCATCCTCAGCCTAAAGAGAATATCCATTATAAGATTTTGCCTACTCATTGCTCAATTTCTTGTTAGAAGTAACATCTTCTGGCACCCTCTTCAGACATAGGACGTAGGTGAGTAGATAATACATGATAAGTACACTCCAACATTCTCTTTTCCATGATTTTTTTGGATTCTTGCCTCTACAGCATACTATTCAATCTCTGGTATACCAACCTTGTTTAGTATGACCCATCAGGAGGCCACATTTCAGTCTACCAGCTGAGCAAACATTTAGAATACAGCTGCATGAGATCACACATTGAATTTAGAGTCTCTGCTGTGTACACAAATATTGATGAATTCAGCTAGGTTTGTTAACAAACTACTATTAGGCACCTACTATATGCTTGGTGCTATCCTAGGTATTGGGGATTACAGCAGTGAACAAAATAAACAAAAATAACCTCAGTCTTCTTGGAACTTGAATTGGAGAAACAAGAGAAAGCTCACAAAGAAACCTGTGAAGGAGGTAAGGGAGTGATCCAGGTGGATATCTGAGAGTAGAGTTTTCCAGGGAGAGGGAATAACAAACACAGTGGCTCTGAGTTGAAAGCATGCCTGACAAAAGGAGCTAAAATTATATTCCTTTCCACCTTTTTCTCATATCCTCAGAACCTATTCTCACACATATTCTCAAGATTGTTGCCAATGTGATAAATACATTAAATAAGCAGGATACAATAATATAACACTTTTTTTTCTTCCTGCTGCCTATGCAAACTTGCTCTTTGGAACTAGTTCTACTCCTGTCCCTTGGATGAAATCTAGGATATGTCCCGTAACTTTTCTGCTTACTCTTGTAAAGTAAAAAATCCTCCTGTCAATTCTAGTCATAAGACAGTTTCCATTCAAAGGGGGCAGAGAGGAAGTGAGAAGAAATTAAAGTCTTATATAACTGACAGTGTTATGGCCATCCAGTATTGGCACTTTCTAGGCTGGGAAGGTATTTAAAGTTGACTCCTTCTCTTGTGAGATAATTTTAAGAGTGCTATAGGGAGTCCTCCATTGTTGAGAAGCTCTCACTTGCTGTTCTCTTAAAATGGGCAAATATATATCTTTGGGCTAGTCACTTGTGACTCTTTCATCCTTTAAATGTTCAGAAGTATATCTCCAGGTTGTTTCTGGTAAGGTTTCCTTGCTCCTCCAGAAGACCGTCTATGACATAAATCTATGACATCCCCAAACTAGTTCTATCTTCTGTATGGCCCATATCTATGGGAACCATTCACACATCCTTTGCTCGATGTGATCCCCAAATTCATGGAGTCCAGGCTCTCCCCAAACTTTTCACTCTGATGTCAAGGTAGCTGGCAAGCCAGTCTCTTGCCTTTTAGATCTCTCAGGGGTGATTCAGGCACCTACTATGTTACCAAGTTCCAGGAACTCTGAATGATCCCATTGAAGATTTTTGTCCTAGGCTTGAGGTGAAAGAAGAGCCTCTACTCCTTTTTCATGTGGGGGCACTCATGAAATACGAACAACTCTCACTAGAAATCCTCTTCTAATCTCCAGCAATCTTCTCAGCCTCTCAAATGTCTTTTGTAGGCTGGAAGTGAGTGGTTATTTAAGGGTAACAAAATCAGTATTCATTCAAGTCCTTTGCAAGATCTGCTTTCATCACCTTACTCTCCACTTTGGAATTTGGCAGTAGTTGACACCAGTTGTCTTGGGATCTCAACCAAAAATGACACTGAAATAGGTAAGGTTTTATTTCCCATTATAATAGCATACATATTAAAAAGCTTGCAATTCATCTGTTGTGTGATCTATTTGATTCTCTAATTTCAAGTTTCCCACTCCCCCACATCCCAGCGTACTGGGATTTGATTCTAGTTATAGATTTGGATAAAATGAGTACGTCTGAGGGGCAATGGTGAGGGAATGAGGACAATTGGTCCCCCTTGCAAGGTGCCTTCAGGCAGGTTGCTATGGATCTTCAAACAAAGTAGGAACACCCTCGCCCATATAGGGGAAGAGAAGCTAATTTGGCTGGTAAGGAAGCCCCAGTAAGGGTTGAAACTAGGGGTATTCTGAATCAGATTTCCATTTTCCCCTTCCTATCTTGACTTCCTATTCCTCATACTGCTCATTTCTTAAGGCTCAGTCCCAATCACACAGCATCTGAGACCATGCCAGCTAGAAACAATTTCTTCCATTTCTGTCATTGATGCATGGCACATAGAGCCTCAACCCCTCTAGTGGCCTTTAACAAAGGCTGGCCTGTCCCTTTCTCTTACCTCTGTGTTTGTGTATGTGTGTGTGTGTGTATATGGGGTGACTATCTCCTCAGAAAGTTAGGTACTAGGTTAGCAGGCAGGTGCCTACTCTCATTCTACTTTAGCTTCTGTAATGTTTAATTGGTGCGTCTCCAGAAATCTCAGAGGCTTGAAAAGAGCTGTTTGCTGGTTGGCTCACAAATATACCTTCTTTCTTCTCGCAGTTAGGAGCAGAGATTTTATTGACTCCTTTGCTGCTCACTCTGCTTATGTGTAGTCAGAGGCAACCTTAACATCATTTTAATGGAGTTATTGACAGAGAACATCCTCAACTGGGTGTGTAGGTGGTGCTCTGTTTGTGATCAAGTGCTGTTTTCTGAGCATCATTAATTTTTGTGACACAAGTTAAACATATTCTTTTGGAAAAATGAGAAAATACAGATATGAAAAAAATACAAAATAAAAAAATTTCCATAAATCTGCCCCTTAGAGAGAAACTAGTATTATTAAGCTTTTCATGTACATCTTTTCCAACTTTTTCTAAGCACACATGTAATGTAAAAATATACCTATTTTAAATTGAGATATCATATGTGTGTGTATATATATGTGTATTTGTGTGTATATATGAGACATTTTTTCTATGCAAGTGGGAAAAAATCCCCTATTAAAATGCAGACTTGTGTATGGAATCGCAAGACAGAATCTAACGAGATATTGGTGACAACAGGGACATCTAAAACCAGTACCAACAAAGGGTTAAAAATAAGAAGATGATCAAAGTTATGACTAGAAAATGCAACCTAAAATAAAAGTAGGGCTCTAATAATATAAAAAAAATTCAAGACTAAAAGCACTATATGGGATAAGGCCACGTCCTGGACTGTCTTTGCATTCAATGTATTACTCTAAACTTATTTCTTAAATTTTTTTTATCTCTTTCAGACACCTTTCTACCTCTCTTCCTCTTCCTCCTCCTCCTCCTATCCCTTCATTGTTGGCATGCCTAGGCTCATGCCACCTCTGTTTTCCTGGATAAGTGGTACTTGTTCTTGGTTTTTATTTCCTCTAGCTTCCTGGCCTTCAATTTCTTCCAAAGGTAGCTCTCACTCTATATTCTGAACCCTTTCTTCATTTTCCTGCTGGGAATTTTCCATGTTGAAATTCATTTTTCCTTTTTCCTCTTTGAATGCAATTACTCCTTGGAGAAAAAAGGGAGGAAATGCTGAATGTGTGCTGTTCATTTCAGCACCCATCTTCTTCCCCAAATCAAGGAGATGGGTACAAAGGGTTCATCTTTCCTATAATTCCTTCCTCTATTCCCTCCAAGTTCTTGTCCTTCTCCCATACCCAAAGGGCACATATAGATTCTTTCAGTCTCTCTCAACAATTTTTCCTTTAGGCCATTCTGTTGGCCTCTCCCTTGACGGAATGAGAGGTACGTAGGAGCAATGTCTCCTCCCAGTTATGTTCTGGCCTAGGCCATCTCCACCCTTTCATCTCTTACCCCCAGGAGTTCTAGTCCATAGCACTGCGCATAGCAACCTGCCCAAATCCCACCCAGTTTCCTTCTCCATTTCCTGTTCTTGGGCTGAGACAACTTATAGACATTTGGACCTGCAGACAGAAGAGGGACAGTGGTACTAAAGTGCTTGGTGGATAGACCAGTGTACTAAACAAGGCCCTCTTTCAGGATTGGTTACCCAACCTCCTCAGGTCTCAAAGCTCCCCTTTCCCGTCCTTGCCTCACCCCCATCTCTGGCTGTGAAATGCCCACCATTTTGGGTTAAGGGAATTAGTTTCAATGATTTCTTAGTCTCCATTTATCCATATCTGTGCCTCCTATATAACCACCATTTCTTTTACCTCCTTCCCACTTCATCTCAAGGCTCCTCATCCCAGTGCTTATGCAGCACTTCCCTGCAAGCAGGGTGTAATAGAAGTAGATTATTTAAAAACTACCCCCAGGTCTATGTGTTCTCTCCCTGACCCTCTTTCTCCAGCCCTGTCCTCCATCCCAAGGCACATTATTTTTGTTTCAAAATGTTGAAGAGGTGTCCAGCAAATAGATCTGGACCGCTTCAGTCTTTGCCCTCCTTCCCCTCCACATACACCCCTTACACCATCACCACCAATGCAGAGTTCCCAGTCCAGTTGCTCACATAGACCTGCTCCATTCTGGGGAGGTGTCTTCCTCCTATTCCCCTCTGGGTCAGATGCCAGCCTGACTAAATGGAGTGCTGCAAAGGAGAAAAGACCTGGACAAGAGGGATTTATGTATACCTTGGCTCCTGGTCACATGAGGGTCTCACCTCACCTCTGAGCTTGGCTCCCCACCCCCATGTCCCCACCTCACCTCTCAGCTGGCAGGCAGTGCAGCAGCAGCACTCACCACACTCTTGCCACATAACATACACTTAGAGACCCACCTCCACCCCTCTATGCACAGTGACCCAATGGAGCACTCTCTGTCACTCATTCTGGTCCTAACCAATCCAAAAGGCCACAAGTGGCATCACCACCTTAAGGTTGGAGTTTGCCCTCCTCTGGTCATTAGGGAAGGTCTACACCCCCCCTATGTCCCCAATCCTACTGCCCCTTTACCCTGTCAGGACTTGCTTCCTGTTACCTGCTCCTCCTGCCACCACCCTTCCTCCCCACCTCACCCCAAGCCACCAGTGCCACAAGCACCTTGCTTTTGTCATGCAAGGTGGCAGGGATGTATAGTGTGACTTTTACTAATTCTCAATACTATCCTGAATAGTTTCTTTTAAAATTATAAATACAACAAAACGATTTCCATTTGGGAGGAGAAAAGGGTCTTGTTAAGGCTTTCATATAACATTCCATTAGCTCCAGATTCAACTTTTGCATTACTCCTTTCACATTTCTTGTTTATTGTTTTAAATTTTACTTTAGAAACTTTAGAAAGAAGCAAGAGTTTTGAAAAAACAAGTTCATGCTCTTAGGAGGAGGTAATTTATCATTAACATTGTAACTGTAATCACTTCATCGTAAATACCACCTGAAAATTCTAAGGAGATCAGAAAGAAGAAAGATCTTAATAGAGAATGTGGCATTGTTGTTACAATCATTAAGTAACTATTAAAGTAGGAAAAGATTTTGCTGGTGTCTTAAATTCTCAACAAGCTGCATTCTGGTCTGTTTGGTTCCAAAAGTATATATGCAGCCCACACGTGCACACACAGAGAAGTTCAGATAGATGCATTCTTTCATTCTTTACTAACAGTTCAGGCTTGGGTCTCAAGCTGCTGGGCAATTGGTGTGGCATGGGCAATGGTAGTACCAGTGGTGAGATGCTTTTCTGAGTCCCAAGTGCTACGAGCTTGTGTTGGCAGTGGTTGCAATAGGCTGTGCAGGCTGTCCTCTAGGCCTGTAGGTGACACTTGCAGGTAGGAGCCAGCTGAGGTGGTAGCAGTAGGGTGTTTATGTCCAACCTCAGTCTCCCAAAAGGAGTGCTTGGTGTCCCAGGTGGTAGATTGGGTTGTACAACCTCCAGGACCCTGGATCTCACACTCTGTCTCAGTGGGGGAGGGGGGCAAAGCTGGATCAGGCAAGCTTGCACTCAGACCCCACAGTGGCAAATGCATGCACCAGCCATGATGTGTGGGGGCAGGGTGATCCTCAGGCCACTGGCAGAATTCTTGAGTGAGGGGCAGCTGCTGTTGCACTGAGATCCTGCTATGGGGAGGGTGGGGCTGGCCCCAGCAGCCACAGCCTTTGCTGGCAGGTGAAGGACTTGCATCCCTCTCATGCCCCAGTCTCAGTGGGGTTGAATCCCCAGTACACTGTTACTACAACTGGCATCCAAGAAAACCACCCAGAGGCCCAAGAATTGGCCCACCTGGAACTGCCAACACAGGTGCCAGCATACACTACCTCAGGGTACAAGGATAGACATGCTTAGCCCATCACTACTACCACTGAAACCTGAAAAACCATCTGGCATTCCAGTCCCCAGCACAACTTCACCAAAGCCTCCACCAATAACTGCACCCTAACACACTGAAGAAACCACAGATACCACTAATGCTGTTTCTAGCCAAAGAAATCATACAGTGGCTTCAGAGACTTTGATACTGCATGCACCCAGAAGCAAAGCCAAAAGGCTCTACCCAACCAACATCTTCAGGAAAAAGTACCCCCCTATGAAAGTAAATTCAAAAATAGGAAGAAGCAACTGTTACAACAGATGTGCAGAAATAAATGCAAACACACATGAAAAAGCAAGGTAATATGATACCCTCAAAGGAACACAATAGATCTTAACTGAAAAGAGATTTTCAAAATTCCAGACAAAGAATTCAAAATATTGATTTTAAAGAAACTCAACAAGATGCAAGGAAATCTGAAAACCAATACAAAGAACTCAGAAAAACAATTAAGTATATGAATGAGAAATTTACCAAAGAGATAGATATCTTAAAAAAAAATCTGGAACTGAAGAATTCATTGAAGGAAATACAAAAAATATTCAAAAGCTTAAAGAGTAGACTGCACCAAGCAGAAGAAAGAATTTCAGAACTTGAAGACAGGTCTTTTGAAATAATCCAGTCAGACAAAAATAAAAAAGGATAAAAAAGAATGAACAAAGCCTTTAAGATGTTTGTGACAACATAAAGTGATCAAATTTACAGGTTATTCCTCTAGGGTGACAAGAGATCAAAAGGTTTAGAAAACCTATTTAATGAAATAATAGATGAAAACTTCTGAAGTCTGGCAAAAGATTTAGACATCCAGATACAGGAGGCACAGCAAACCCCAGGAAAATACAATGCAAAAAGAACTTCACCACAGCACACTATAATGAGACTGTCTAAAGTCAAAGTGAAAGAGTGAATTCTGAAAACAGCAAGAGAAAAGCTTTTAGTCTCCCATAAAGAAAATCCCATCAGAAAAGAATATGGAGATACCTCAAAGAATTAAAAGTAAAATTACCATTTGACCCAGCAATCCCACTACTGGGTATTTATCCAAAAGAAAAAAAGACATTTTATAATAAAGACATCTGCTCTCGAATGTTCATAGCAGCACAATTCACAATTGCAAAGTTGTGGAAACAACCCAGGTGCCCATCAATACACGAGTGGATCAATAAAATGTGGTATATGTATACCATGGAGTATTACTCAGCAATAAGGAACAATAGTGAATTAACACATCTGGTATTATCCTGGTCGGAGCTAGAACCCATTCTTCGAAGCGAAGTGTCACAGGATTGGAAAAACAAGCATCACTGGTACTCACCATCAAACTGGTACTAACTGATGAACACTTACATCACACAGGGCAATAACATTCATCAGAGGGCGGGCGGGCGGGAGGGGGGTGGAAGGGATGGGAAAAACTCTCACTGAATGGATGTGGGGAGCACAGTTTGGGAGACGACCACGATTGTGGCTCTGACACGGGCAGAACAGGGGCAATGTGTATGGCCAAAATGTTGTACCCCCATGATATTCTGAAATTAAAAAAATAAATTATAAAAAAAAAAAAAAAAAGAAAATCCCATCAGACTAACAGCAGTCTTCTCAGAAGAAACCTTACAGGCCAGAAGAAAATGGGATGATATATTCAAAGTGCTGAAAGAAAAAAACAAACTACCTGCTAAGAATTCTATGTCCAGCAAGATTAAACTTCATAAATGAAGGAGACAAGCAAATGCTGAGGGAATTTATCACCACTAAACTGGCCCTACAAGAAAAGCTTGAGGGAGCCCTAAACTTACTATTATTATTTTGTTTTATAGCTCATTTTGGTTTGAAGGAGTCCTAAACTTAGAACACATAAGACAATTTTTACCATAAGGAAAACACACACAAGTACAAAACTCACTAGTAAAGTAATCACACAAAGGAAGAAGAGAAAGGAATCAAATGGCACCACTCCAGAATTCCACCAAAACACAATGACAGTCAGAGAAAAAGAAACAAAAATTTATAAAACAACTAGAAAACAATTAACAACATGAAAAGAACAAAATATCACATATTAATATTAAACTTGAACATAAATGGATTAAATGTCTCACTTAAATGATATAGATTGGCTGCTTACACAAAACTCACCTCACCTGTAAGGACACATATTGACTGAAATTAAAGGGGTGGAAAAAGACATTCTATGCAAATGGAAACCAAAAGTGAGAAAAAATAGCTATAGTTATGTCAAATAAAACAGACTTTAAGTTAAAAACAGTAAAAATAAAAAAGATAAAGGTCATTATATAATGATAAAGGGATCAATTCAGCAAGAGGATATAACAATTCTAAATATATATGCACCCAACACTGGAGAACTCAGATTCATAAAAGAAATATTACTAGACCTAAAGAGAAAGATAGACAACAATACAATAATAATGGGGGACTTCAACACCCCACTCACAGCATTAGACAGATCATCTAGATGGAAAATCAACAAAAAGACATTAGACTTAAATGGGATTTTAGACCATATGGACCTAAGAGACACAGAACATTCTACTCAACAATTGCAGAATATGCATTCTTTTCATCAGCACATGGAACATTCTCCAAGATAGGCCATATGTTAGGCCACAAAGCAAATTTCAACAAATTTTTAAAAATCAAAATCATATCAAATATCTTCTCAGACCACAGTGGAATAAAACTTGAAGTCAATACCAAGAGGAACACCAGAAAATAAACAAATACATGGAAATTAAACAACATGCTTCTGAACAATACTTGGGTCAACAAAAAGTCAAGATGGAAATTAAAAAAAAATTTGAAACAAATGGAAATGAAAACACGACATACCAAAGCCTGTGGGATATAGCAAAAGCAGTGCTAAAGGAAAGTTTATAGCATTAAATGCTTACATCAAAAAAGTAGAAAGATTACAAACTAGCAATCTAACAATGCACCTCAAGGAACTATAAAAGCAAGAACAAGACAAACCCAAAATTAGCAGAAAAAAAGAAATAACAAAGATCAGAGCAGAGCTGAATGAAATAGAGATTAACAAAACAATACAAAGTTCAATGAAACAAAAAGTTGGTTCTTCGAAAAGATAAACAGAATTGATAAACCACTAGCTAAACTAATTAAGAAGAGAAAAGACTCAAATAAACAAAGTCAGAAATGAAAAAGGGTACATTACAACTTATACCACAGAAATACAAAAGATCATTAGAGACTATGATGAACAACTATACATTCACAAACTAGAAACCCTAAAGGAAATGGATAAATTCCAGGAAACATACAACCTCCTGAGATTGAATCAGGAAGAAATAGAAAACCTGAACATACCAATAACAAGTAAAGAGATTGAATCCATAATAAAAAATCTCCCAATAAAGAAAATCCCAGGACCAGATAGATTTGTAGCCAAATTCTACCAAATGTATAAAGAAAAGCTAATACCACTCCTCCTGAATCTATTCCAAAAAATTGAGGAGGAGGAAAGTCTTCCTAATTCATTATATGAGGCCAGTATCATCCTGATACCAAAACCAGACAAGGACATAACAAAAAAGAAAACTACAGACCAATATCCCTGATGAATATAGGTGCAAAAATCCTCAACAAAATACCAGCAAACCAAATCCAACAGCATATCAAAAAGATGATACACCATGATCAAGTGGGTTTTATACCAGAGATGCAAGTATGGTTCAACATACACAAATCAATAAATGTGTTACATCACATAAACAGAATGAAGGACAAAAACTGTATGATCATCTCAATAGACACACAAAAAGTATTTGATAAAATTGAGCATCCTTTCGCGATAAAAACCCTCAACAAACTAGGCATAGAAGAAACATACCTCAAAATAATGAAGGCCATATACAACAAACCCACAACTAACATCATACTGAATGGGAAAAAGTCAAAAGCATTTCTTCCAAGAACTGCAATAAAATAAGGATGCCCACTTTAACCACTCCTATTCAACAAAGTACTAGAAGTCTTAGCGAGAGCAATCAAGCAAGAGAAAGAAAGAAAAGCCATACAAATTACAAAACAGAAAGTCAAATTATCCCTGTTTGTTGATGATATAATCTTATGTCTTGAAAATCCTAAAGACTCCACCAAAAAAACACTTAGATTTGATAAATGAATTCAGTAAAGTTGCAGGATACAAAATCATTGTACAAAAATCAGTAGTGTTTCTATACACCAATAACAATCTAGCTGAGAAATAAATCAAGAATGCAAACCCCTTTACAATAGCTACAAAAAATTAAAATATCTATGGATAAATTTAGCCAAAGGAGGTGAAAGATCTCTACAAGGAAAATCACAAAACACTCATGAAAGAAATTGGAGATGACACAAACAAATGGAAAGACATCTCATGCTCATGGATCAGAAGAATCAATATCTTTAACATGACCATACTGACCAAAGCAATCTAAAGATTCAATGTAATTCCTTTCAAAACACCAGTAATTTTTCACAGAATTAGAAAAAACAATCCTAAAACTCATATGGAACCAAAAAAGAGCCCAAATAGCCAAAGCAATCCTGAGCAAAAAGAACAAAGCTCAAGGCATCATATTGCCTGACTTCAAATTATATTACAAGGGCCAGGTGTCATGGCTCACGCCTGTAATCCTAGCACTTTGGAAGGCCGAGGCAGGAGGACTGCTTGAGGCCAGGAGTTCAGGACCAGCCTGAACAAGACCCTGTCTCTACAAAAAAAAAAAAAAAAGAAAAAAATTGTATTACAAGGCTATTGTAACCAAAACAACATGGCACTGGCATATGAATAGATACACAGATCCATGGAAGAGAATAGAGAACCCAGAAATAAAATAATGCCACATATTTACAGCCAACCTACCTTTGACAAAGCCAATGAGAACATATATTGTGGAAAGGACACCCACTTCAACAAATGGTGCTAGGGAAACTTGATATCCATATGCAGAAGATGAACGAAACTGCACCCCTATCTCTTACCATATTCAAAAATCAACTCAAGATGGATTAAAGACTTAAATGTAAGACCCAGTCCTACAAAATTACTAGAAGAAAACCAAGGGAAAACACTTCTGGACATTGGTCTAGGCAAAGAATTTATGAGTAAGACCTCAAAAGCAAAACAAAAACAAAAATAGACAATTGAGATTTAATTAAACCAAAAAGCTTCTGCACAGCAAAAGAAATAATCAACAAAGCGAAGAGACAACCTTTAGAATGGTAGAAAATATTTGCAAACTATTCATCCAACAGGGGACTAATATCCAGAATATACAAGGAACTCAACAACAACAAAGAACCCCAAATAATCACATTAAAAAGTAGACAAAGGGCACGAATGGACATTTCTCAAAAGAAGACATACAAATGGTCAACAGGTATTTGGAAAAAATGCTCAACATCATTAGTCATCAGAGAAATGCAAATTAAAACCACAGTGAGATATCATCTTACCCAGTGAGAATGCCTATTATTAAAAAGACAAAAAAAAATAACAGATTTTGGTGAGGATGTAGGGAAAAGGGAACTCTTATACACTGTTGGTAGGAATGTAAATTAGCATAGCCTCTATGGAAAACAGTATGGAGATTTCTCAAAGAACTAAAAGTAGACCTACCATTTGATCCAACAATCCTACTACCGGGTATCTACCCAAAGGAAAAGAAATCAATATATCGAAAAGATACCTGCACACATATGTTTATCACAGCGCTATTCAAAATAGCAAAGGTTGATATAGACTCAAACTAAGTGAGCCATTAAAGAAGGATTGGATAAAGAAAATGTGATATATATACACACAATGGAATACTATTCAGCCACAAAAAGAATGAAATCATGCCATTTGCAGCAACATGGATGGAACTGGAGGTCATTATCTTAAGTGAAACAATCCAGGCACAGAAAATCAAATATTGCATGTTCTCACTTGTAAGTGGGTGCTAAAAAATGTGTACACATGGACATAGAGAGTGGAATAATAGACAACAGAGACTCAGAATGGTGAGGAGGTGGGAGCAAGGTGGATGATAAAAAATTAGTTAATGGGTACAATGTATGGTATTTAGGGGATGGACATCCTAAAAGCCCTGACTTTACCACTACGCAATCTAGGCATGTAACAAAATTGCACATGTACCCCATAAATTTGTACCAAAAAAGACTTATACAAGAATGTTCATAGTGGCTATATTTATAATAGACAAAAATGGATACAACTCATATGTCCAACAACATGTGAATGGATAAACAAATTGTTGTATATTCACACTGTGGAATACTACACAGCAATAATTTTTAAAAAGAAACAACTAATACACACAACTACAAGGATGAATCTTAAAAACACTATATTGAGTGAAAGATGCTAGACATGAAAAAATACATACTGTATTATTCCATTTATCTGAAGTTCTACAACAAATAAAGGTAATATAAATTGATAGAAATATCCTGGGTGGTTACTGGAAGAGAGGTGGCTGGGAAGAGGGATAGGAAACTTTCTGGGGTGATGGAAGTGTCCTATTTCACACTCATTTACTTGCACACTTAATATCTGTGTATTTCCCTGCATGTAAGTGTTACCTCATTTTAAAGAAAAGAATGTAAATCAAAATATTAGCATTATTAAGGCAGAAACTTTGTTTTATACATTTCTATGTCTCAGGACCTAACTAAGAGCCAGGGCAGTTAGCAGAAGCTCAATCAATGTTGAAAAAATAAAAAGCAGACTTTGGAAATCACTTATGTGAATGGTTGTCAAATGCATAATGGAGATGTTTTGGCTCTCAACCCTGGAGAATATAGGCACGTTTTGTATTTGAAACCCAATATCATTAATCCACTTCCTAAGAATCCTGTTGATCAATTACAAGAATTCTGAAATAGGAAAGTGGCTACTTCAACACAGATTTTTCTGACCCTAAAACCTATGCTTTCCCTGATTTTTCATACTGCCTCCACTTTACATGGTGAGCCCCCAGGATTAAGGGATAGATTGGCTAAAAGTGATGAGGGTGTGTACATGCAGGGTCATAGCCATATAGTTGAATAATATTTATCTTGGTCCAAGTGGTCAATTCCAGCAGTCAATTTAAAAGATAGAGTGTCAGGAGAACAGTCTAAGATTGGATAAATAGATTTTGGCCAGCGCAGTCTGACACATAGTAAGCTTCCAGTAAATATTTGTTGAATGAGTAAATAAATGAAATGTGAATTTGAGAATCACTAGCAAATGCAACTGAGGGCATACCCTTCCAGTATTTTTCTATGCCTATATAGTTTTTAAGCAAAATTGGGAATTTCACGATGTTCTTTGAAAGTCATATTTATAACTACTGTATTTTTTTGCAAAATTAACATAACTTTATTGTAAAATATTTAGAAAGTAGCTATGAAATGCCACCATGTGACCAAAGACAGAACTACAGCATAAATTTAATTGACAAGGGAGAGTGGCAAGGAGGTAACATGCAAGTTCTCAGTCCACAGAGATCTGACACTTACCTCAGGTTCTTCTCTGAAGTAAGATGGAACAGGAAGCAAATGAGGAATTGAAAGAGCCAACAGCCCTATATCAGCTAAAGAGAAAGAAGAAATGGAATTGTACCTTCTTCACCTTTATGACTTCTTTCTAATTATAAAACTCCATATACTCATTGAAAAAATTAAAACTAGAAATACAGAGAAGGATAAAGATGAGCCTACAAATGTCCCGTAATAATGTCATCTAGAAATATTCACTTCAAATACTTTGATATTTATCCTTAAAACTGTGTGTGTGTGTTTGTGTTTTGCAGGTGCCTTTTTCATGAAACAGTATGTCAGGAACTGCTTTCCACATCAATGATATATTTCTACATCATATTTCGTAATTCATGACAGTAAAATTTTTCTCTGATTTCAAATTTTCTGGCAGGTAACTAAACAAAAAAGAAAGGTGGAGGGAATTTTTTTTTTTCTCATTCTGCAATACAGAAACAGCACCAGAGCGTATAAATAATGTAAATGTATATAAAATTCAATTATTGCTTTTACAATTCCAAATTAATGACTGTTTTCTATTTAGTTAGTATGGAAGTCACTTCTTCTTTGCAAGGGAGAATGTTTTAAAGGAACGAGCTTAGGTTTTTGTTTTAGAAGGGTGGTGTAGGGCCAAGGATGCATAGACTTTTTGAGTTTCTGTTTGAGTATTATTTTAACATCATCTAATGATAATGATGATGAAGAAGATGATGATGATGATGATGACGACACTGACAATAATCATGACTCCAGACCTAACATTCTCTGAAGGCCTGTTACATGCCAGGCATTTCACATAGTTTTCTGCATTTACTTCCCGCAACCCAGTCTTGTAGGTTGTATATGGTTATATTCATTTTATAGATGAATGAACTAATTTGACCTCACATTTCTTATAAGCAGAAAATCCAATTCTAGCCAGTGCTTTCCCATTATACTGGGTCCACCATTTTACATAATGGATCTCCAGAGCTTAGTAACTGATTATGTCAAATCTTCACAGTATGTGACCTGTGCCCAACCAGAATCCATTGAGTATTCACTGAACACCACTCCCTGATCATGATAATGATGATGATGATGATGACAGCAATGACGGTGGTGGAGAGGAAAATTTCTGTTTGATCTAAGAGTCTTATGTCTGGAGATGCCATGAATGGCCTAGTTTCCAAGAAGGTGGGTGTTCTCTGAGAAAGAGGGTAAGTGATTTATACAAGTTCACATACCAGTGGGGAGAAGAGCCCAAATTGGAAACCAGGTTTATCTGACTTTAAGGCCATATAATTAACCACTTTTTGCCTTCCTAAAACTAAGGATTTGAATTTCATCTTCCCCTTATCGCTCAAACAATCCTTTAGGATGTCAGAAATGTGGTAATGTTTCCTCAGATGACAGACCTGAAGGGCAAAGCTCACAATTGCATTGCTTCCTCCATCATCAATGCCTTAAAAAGGCATCTTCATACCAATTCACAGCTTGACTGCCCTGGCTCCCAAATCAAGGGCTGGGCTTGCAATGCATGGGGGTGCTCAGACAGGAGGTGATATCCCTTTTATCCTGAGTTGTAGGACTATATGTCTTTGCAAGTTCTGTTTACCTGGGGTCTCCTGTACTTCTATTCCCTTTCTCCTGGGGCCTGGACTGACTCAGACATCAGATGCACTGCACCAGGCAGACACAGATCTAAAGTCATCGCAGAACCACCAAAACAGGCCAGGGCACATCCGAGGCCCTTCTGGGAGTCTGAGCAAGGTGGGTGGAAGAGGGGTGGGTGAGGTTTTGTGTGCTGTCTAACCCCATTTTTTGCCCCAATTATTTGGGGGCTACTTCACTGGACTCAGACAAGGGTCAGCCCTTTTTGCTTCAACTCCATGTTACCTGGTCAGACCCATTCAGACATCTGCTTGCTCAAAGACTATCCCAACCAATGCTTCCAGTTAGGAAGTTTTGGGGGTTTATCTACTCACCTACTAAATGTACCCCAAAAGAAAAAGGGAAACAGAGAGAAAGGCAAAGTGCTCTGATCTGCAATGGGACAGTCGTCCTTCTCCAGGTATGTCTACCCAGGACAGCCTGGCCATCAGCTTAGAAGGGCCTGGTGCCTGCTGTAGGCCGGAGCAGAGAAACCAGTCAGATCTATCCTAGAAAAGAGTGTGGCTTGGGTGAGCCCTTCCACGTCCCACTTGAACACCACCCCTGAGAGGGCCAGGAGGATGGATTTATCCTGTCTTGTACAACTGGTGCAGTGAGCCTGGAACCTTATCTCGTTCCAGCCAGAACTGCAATCCAACCATCATCCATCAGGCTGCCATAACCTTGAAGAATGATCTAGAGACATGAAAACCCCTCCCCTCAAATAACATCATACAGTGAAAAAATGAAAACAAAAACAAAACCAAGGGCACAGAGCTGGCTCACTGTTTTGTGAGTTAATCACAGAAGGACTTGGGATTTATTTCTGATACATTTTACTCAGATTGGAAGGAGGCAATACACGGCTAAACATGGTGATCAGTGAAGAAAAATGCATCTTATATTATATTCCCTCCCTTGGCTTTTTACCTTGCCTTTAACAGGAATCTTTTATATTTTATGTATAGATCTGTCAATCTTTTCCTTTAAAAATTCACACTTTAAAAAAGTAATGCTTGCATAGGCCATCTACTTTTTAAATTTCAGTATGCATTCACCAATATTTCATTCTAATTATTTTATGGTCAATATTTGTAATAATGTAAAGCATACTGTATGTACCAGTGGTCCTTATACTTTAGTGTGTACCATGATCATCTGTAAGAGCTTGCAAGCTATGCTACTTTTACAGCCCACCTCCAGAGTGTGGGTCAGTGGGTCTTATGAAGGGCCCAGAAATCAGCATTTTCAAAATGCTCCCCAGCTGATTCTGATGCAGGTGATTATGCAAGATACTTTGATTAAAAAAAAAATTTTGGAGTACATTCCATTCTCTGCCCTGTTTCTTTTTGGGATTGTCATAACTCTAAAGAAATAAAAAGACTTGTACCTTAATCAGTAACATAATTTGGACAAACCTACTGGTTTCTTAGTAATAATCAATCAAAAAATCAATTAAATATTAAAACATGATGTGCCAGTTAAACACCTACATGTATGTGGGGATATGAGGAAAAGACAGTCTTTGTTCTACAGGAGAAATATCCCTAACATTTACATAGTAGCCATTCAACTTCAAGTACATTTATAACGTTCTTATTGCCTTTGCAAGTCCCCCCCCACCCCACCCCCACCCCCGACACATTTCTTCAGCAGGGGAAGGGATGGAATGAAGGGGGCTGTTGCTTAGATCTGTTCCCTGCATCAGTTTGTGCAATTTACACATGTCCCCAGAGAGTCTTCTGAACCAGTAAGGCAGGCCTGCCAGGAACTCTCAGGGAGATCATCCCACGAGAGGAGCACAAAACCTCATTCTTTAGACTTCCAGCAGCAACTCTGACTATAGCATGATGTCTTTCACGCAAATTTGTACCCCAGTCCAACTCCCAAATGGACTCATAATGTCTGACTGCTACGGAGAGGAAGGGTCCTGTGATTGAAAACAGAGGGGCTGTTTTGCTAAGGACTCTGCAAGACATTGTGGCCCAAGCAATCCTAGAGCAGTCCCACTTCTGTTAAGTGCCACCATAAAGCAGAGAGACAGGCTTTAGAAGACAGTGCGGGAGACAACCCCCTGGGGGGCTTCAACTCTGTGGGATTTTGGCACTAAAGGACTCCAGTGCACCAGCAGCAGGGGAGCCAGCAGAGAGCAAAAGGCCCAGCAGAAGAGGCAGCAGTGCCCAGCAGGCATGGCAGGACCCAGGGGTAGGGCTCAACAGCAGAGGACTGGCATGGAAGCCCCCACCTCTGCCAAGTGGACTTGTTTTTGAGTACAAGTTGAGTCACATCAGGCCCTCCCTCAAATAATTGGTGGTTCTATACTATATTGTTTTGGGGGTTCTGTATGCACAGGTGGGGACAAGATCCCACCAAGCACAGCTGAGTTACTGCCTCATTTCTTCCTCACAGCAGCCCCGTGAGGCAAATATTTTCCCCATGAAAAGACTGAGTCTTAAACATGTGTATCTGTAATAATTGCCAATTTATTCCTCTGGCTATGAGAACCAGAGGTAATTTGGAGTTTACATTTCTTTTTTATAGTTCATTCATTTAAGAGTTTAGGTGCCCCCATTGCCCTTTATAAGCTGGTTGCAAATTATTTCACCGACTCTTACTTATTAAAAAAATCCTTAATTCTTTGTGTGTGAGACACGTGTTCATTAAAAAATACATACAAGCAAAAAGCAAAAAAAGAAAAAAAAGAAAAGAAAAAAAGTTCACATCACACAGAAATAAGAATGGTTAAGTTTTTGATATGTTATATGTATGTATACACACACACGCACACACACAATTTGGAATTGTAACCTACATATGTGAGCTGATACTAAATATGCTGCTTTGTAACCTGTTTTGTTTTACTTTACAATATGGAATGAGGATATTTCCATGCATATGTGTGAAACGTCCCAATTGAAAATTAGACCTGGAAAATGGGTCAAAATCCAAAATCCATTGAGATGCTGGTAACAAGGAAACTACCTAACACAAAATTCCACCAGATGATTAAAAGTAAAATGAAGGTCAAAATACATAAGAAAACGCTAACAGAAAGAAAGCCGGGGCCAGATTTTCACATCAGGCAAAAACGAATTCAAGGCCTAAAGCACACAGGATAAGGACGGCTGCGAGAGTGTCTTTGCTTCCAATGCATCATCACAAACTTGTTTCTTACTCTTCTTATCTCTTCCCTAAGCCTTTCCAGCTCATCTACTCCTCTTATCATTTCTTCAGGGTCCAAATGCCTAACAGGAGTGTCCTCTTTAAATCCCTGGCCAGGCGGAGTCGGCCCTCCTCTGGGATTTCCTTCTGCTTCCTGGCTTACACCTTCTTCGGAAGGTTGAGGATTCCCTTCTGCCTCCTGCGGTACATCTTCCGAAGGGTGGTCTTCCTCGACCTTTGGCATGTTCTGTGTTTTTCCTTCATTTTCTTCACAAGACTTTTGCATATTGAGTATTTTTTATTATTTCCTTTTTAAATAAATTAATCCTAGAAAACAAAGAAACAAAACCACTAGGTGCCGGGCAAACAGACGAGCAGCGAGCATGGGTTCCCACAGCGACTGGCCTTTTCTGATTCAGGTCCCTAATTGTCAAAAGTTTTCCAACTAGAGAAGGCTAGATCCTCCAGCTCAGAACTCCTCCGACTCCACCTCCTACTCCACCTCCCTTCCCTCCCCTTCTCGTTTCAGCTCCATCTTCTCTCCTCCCGTTCCTGCCCACCATCTTCCCAGCAGGCCCTGCTACAAGTCTCTCCTAGCACCGAAATGGGAGCAGCGCGGAAGCAATTAACCCTTCCCTCGCCTCTGGTCTCCAACACTCCCGCCCTTTCGGACTTTCCCAAGCCACCCCCACCTCCAGCCTCTCACCTGAGAGGCCCGTCCAGTCCCAGGCCTCCCCTCCCCCTTCCACGTCTCTTCAGCCCCCTGCCCCCCGCCCCCGCCCCATTTCCGCTGCAGGCTCGGCACAGGCCTCTGGCGTTTAATCCGGATGGGGAGAGGCTGCGGCGACCCTGGGATGTGCTTTAGTGTCATTCACACTTCCGCTCCCACCCAAAGGGACCTGAAGCAATTGCACCTTTACACTGACCTGCAGGGATCCGGGAGATTTTCCTCTGTCTTCCCTCACCTCGATTTGTGTCGCGCCCAAAATACCAAGAGTCCTGCAGACAGACGGGTGTTGCTCGGTGAGCGAACTAGTACCTGGATCATGGGTCCCCTTCACGTTTCTAGGCCTTGTTGCTCTAAAGTTTCCCATGTCCTCATCCTCTCCCTCCTTTTATGGTCACCCCGCCCTCCCCCGTGCCCACCGTTTCTCTGCAAGCAGGGAGTGGGAGAGGCAAGTTTCTTCCACATTGCTTCTATATCTCTCCCTCAGGACCCTCAATTAGCTATCCTCTCCCTCTCCACCGCCCACCCGTCACCACCCACCAAACAGCCAAATTTTCCTGCACAAAATGGGAATTTGGCGGAACAGTAGCGTAGGGAAAGCAGCGCCGGCCCCGCTTGCTTTCTGTTCTCAGCCTCCTCGACCCCAGGGTCTCCAAGTCAGCGCCCACCTTTATACTGACCTGAAAGGATCCGGAGCACTTTTCTCCTTCTCCGGCAATAAGGAGCTGCTACAGGGAAACAGGCCCTGGACTATAAGGACTTCTGCACACGTCGACTCCTGGTCACGTGAGGGCCGCGTCATCAATGAGCTCGAGTCCTCGGTGACCCCTCCCATTAGCACTGCAGCCCGCCCCTTGCATTCCCTCCACTTGATACTGTCAATCTATTTTCGTATTTGCCAATCAGAGACAATAAAACTGGTATCTTCCTTCTGAAGTATCTATTCTCCTTTCTCAGATTACCAGGGAGAATCAGCCTTTTAGGGTTAATCGACCATTTCTCTTTCTTTGGAAAATCATCTTTCTCCTCCCAATATGCCCACCTCCCCTCCCCCGAGACCCTGCAGTTCAACATTCCCCCTGGAATCCTACACAGCATTAAAATGGGCAAAGGTGATAGATGGGAAGAAGTGGGGCTTGAAACGAATCTAGGGATGGGAGCGAGGGATTTTACTAGTCCTCTCGCATATTTTTCTGCTCTATGTTTTAAATAATCAGCATATTTAAAAAATATTGAAAGAGGGATGCCTCATAAGCAATATTAACACTTAATATGGAGCACAAATTAGTTATATAAATTTTTAAGACTTAGAAAAGTTTTCTTTTTTTCTTTTTCCCTCCTCTACTCTGAAGGAAAGAAAAGTTTTCTAATGGTTGCAAATGAAATGACAATATTCACAACAAATTGATGTGTTAGACTTTTTTTTTTAGATCTTACTAAAACAGCACCTTTAAAAAATTGACTCCCAAATTAATCTGTGGAAAGAGGCCTAGTCTTCTCTTGTTAGCAATTTTGCACAACTAATCCACTACTCTTTCTTTTTCTGGCTGAACTCAAGTTATCAAGGGTTCGATATCTGACTTTTTTCATTGATGACTGCTGGTGGCTTCCACTCAAGTGTCACATGGATGCTTCAGACAGACCTCTTCCCCTCATGTCCTCTGCAGGATCTAGTACCTTGTTAATCAGATGAGTCCACAGAAAAGCCTGCTTTCCACTGAGTGAAATTCCTTTGGAACTGAAAGAAACATGTTTGTTGGGAAACATTTTGTTGTTGGGAAAGAAATATGTTTGTTGGGAAATAACTCTCATACACTCATGAAACACTCAGAAAGGAGAGAGTTCCCTATATCTCATCATTGGTCATGAGGTTTATTAGCAGGTAGAATTTTTATTCATTCAGGGCACTCTTGAGATAGTCCGGTATCACCCACTGTGTCCCGTTAAAAAAAAGAACTATTAACATGCATAATTGTTACTACCAGAAAGCAGAAAGAACATCATTGCTGTAAAAAAAAATATTAAAGAGGAAACTGATGTTCCTGCAACTCAGAATCCACTGCTACTTGGTGGTACAGTGGTTCCTGGAATGGCAATCTGGCCAGTGGATCGAGCTGGAGAGTCAGGGAGAGGCTGAGGGGGTCTTTTGTCTAGGGTGGTCATAGGAGGATGCCTCAGCCAACAATAGAGCCCACCAGAGAGAAGAAAGGGTTGGCAAAAAATAAATATTTTTGCTGACTTAATTTTTTATAGTTTATATATTTAAGCATGACAAATTTATTCCACAGTTGAGGGATAAATTGTCTATTATTTGAGGGAGAGTTTTTAATATAAATATAGCTAGCAAATTATAAATATTTAACCATTGCCTACCACCAAATGCTTCCACTTTTTCAGATGTAACCATTTAGTGGGGAGCAATTCTGATCTTTTTTTAAAAAAAAATTAGCAGCAAAATGGACTTTGTGTGTATTTGTACAGTTCTATGAAGTTTAACCAATGTATAAATTTGTTTAACCACCACTACAATCAGAATACAGTTCAATCACCCCAATAAATTCCCTCACGCTACATCTTACATAACTCTCATAAACTCATGAAACACTCAGAAAGGAGAGTTCCCTGTATCTCATCACTGGTCATGAGGTTTATTAGCAGGTAGAATTTTCATTCATTCAGAGCACTCTTGAGATAGTCTGGTATCATCCACTGTGTCCCGTTAAAAAAAAAAAGAAGCTATTTTTTTGCCCATTGGCTCACAGATAAACCTACTCTTTGCCCACATAAAAATTGAAGCAGAAGTTTCATTGTTCTCTCTTCTGCTTATTCTGCTTATATATAGCCACAGCCCCTTCCCTAAACTCTGGCAATCACTGATCTATTCCCCCATTCCTATAGTTTTGTCTTTTTGAGAATATTATATAAATGATTTAATACAGTATGTGACATTTTGAGACTGGCTTCTTTCACTCAGCATAATGCCCTGGACATCCATTTAAGTTGTTATGTGTATTAATAGTTCATTCTTCTCTTTTTGCTGAATAGTATTCTGTTATTTGGATATTCCACAGTTTATTTATCCATTCACTTGCTGAAGGACATTTGAGTTGTTCTGAGTTTTAAGCAATTATGAAAAGAGCTACTATAAACCTTCATGTACAGATTTAGGCCCCTATTGCTTCACATGTGCCTCCAGAGCTTCCCTCTCCCCCTTCAATCCATTTTATACATTACCGTCAAATTAAACTTCACTCTTCCCTGCTTTCAACTATCATTCTCCTGCTCAGAGGCCCTGGATGGCAACCTCATCACCCACAAAATAAATCCTGCATTCCTCATTTTGACATTAAGCATCCATCAGAATCGAGCCTCAGGATACATGTTCCCAGCCTTGTCATCTACTTCTCTGCCCCATCCAAAAGAAACCCTCCCTCACTGTGCCCCAAGTATGCCTTATACTTCTCTCTCTTTGCCCTTACTTGCCATTTTCTTCCTCCTGATTGCCCTCCTCGTCCTCCTAGATCCTGGTTCTGTTCATTCTTAGAGGCCCAGACCTCATCACCCAGCCTCTGAAGCCACTCCAGCTGGAAATGACCTCCCTCTCCCCGTTGCTACTGCACATAGGATCTGCACCCCTCATGTAGCCCTTAGCAAAGGTTGCCTTGTACCTTTCCCCTTTCTTCTGTGTGCGTGTTGGGGGTGGGAGGTATCTAACCAGGCAGATGGTCAGATGTGAGTTGAGGGTGGAGAGCGGGGATCAGGCTCCAGCTATCATGCTTCTTTAGTGGCTTAGTAATGTTAAATGGTCTGTCTCCCAGAAATCTCAGAGTTTCAGAAAGGGCTATTTGCCCATTGGCTCACAGACAAACCTTCTTTTTGCCCACGTAAAAATTGAAGCAGAAGTTTCGTTGTTCTCTCTTCTGCTTATTCTGCTTATATACAGCCACAGCAACCCTAATACTATTTTTATGGAGCTATGGGCAGAGGATAGTGACCCTGTTTTCCTAAATATGCATAGAGAGAGCTCGGTCAGTTCACTGGTGCACACCTGACAAAGAACCAGGTGATACAAACCTTCACCTTCATCCTTGTCCCTGGCAGTTTCCATTTCAGCATCAATATAATACTCAGCTACCTTTGAAATTAAGTTAATTGCTTAAATATAAGTCGATTTTTGAAAATAATAGTATTCTATTAAAGTAAAAACTATATCTTTTAAAAAGGAAAGAAAAAGGTATACACATTAGTTATAACAATGAGGACGTGGGTTCTGGAAAGTAGAAACTCTGGGCCTGTGAGCCAATCAATGTCCTGTGTTTGTGCACCAAGCAGGCACTAGAGATAGTTCCAAAGCCCAAAGTCCTCCAAGTTATGTGAAGGGAGGAGAAAGGAGGCAGCATTTTACCATCCAAGATATCCAGAAAGCTCTTATACAAGACTATAGTGTCCAGAATAGTGTTTTCTATGTTCCCTTTGTAAGTTACTTCCATAATCTTGTGTTCTGAGACTCTATATTCACAACTCTTGCATATTTATTCATTGCTGTTTCAAAGCTCATCTCATAGAAAAACTTGAGCTGACCATTGTTCTCCATGACTTTTCTAGCATGCTCTGTATGGCTTGAAAACATCCCTCCCAGCATGGCAAAACCTGCCCAGATCCAAAGGTTTAGCTATACAGTGTGGACTCAAACAGCCTTCATCTGAGATTTGGCCCTTCAGAGGGCAAGCAGATTCAGCACATTCCATCACTTTGCCTAACTGAGTGTAGCCCACCCATGTTTTGGTGTGAGTGGCACACACAGAGCCTGGGTTGATTTCCACTTAGATTGTTTCTGCTCCAGAAAGAAGAAAACTCTTCTACCATCCCTCCTGTCACCACGTTTCCTGACATAATGGTATATTCTGCAATTTTGGCACCAATATGTTTCAAAAATTTGCAAATTATTCAGAATAGCCATTGGCCACATTCAGGTAAATGAACTTAACTTGAAGCACCACTTCAATGATACTTCTTGTCTCTTCCACATAATTCTGTCCACTGCCTGAACTCACAACTAAATGCTGCGCACATTGTAGGTGATTGTGGCAAGGACTTTCTAGTTACCCAGGGCATGGTGCTTATGAATTGCTGTGAACCCGAAGTGCTGCGTAATAACCAGAAAATGTCCCTGAGTTGGTCTGCTTAGACTTTCAATATGCAGCAGTATGTTCAAGATCCACCTCGGCAAGATTCTTGAGATTGTTTTGCTTAAGGCTTGAGGTCTGCATCTATGTAGAGCATCTTGCTGGGTTGGTGGGGAGGCATGCCTCAACTTTTTCCTGTGGTAGAAACATAGCTGTGGGGGAGAGTGTGCTGTTGCTGCAGGTCGGCTACTTTTAAAAATTGAATTTATAATGGAAAGAAAGCTTTTGCTGACCTTTTGACTCTGCATTAGTTGCCTGTGCTATCTGATCCTTTAGGCACTGTCCTAACACTTTCACCCTGCTTTGTTGGCTTTCTACTTTGTATCCCTCACTCATCTGGAAGTGCCATAAGAACAAAAACCATATCTGGTTCAACTTTGTAACTACTCCAAGGTTGAAATGTCAAGTTGGTGGAAACAATTTCAGTTTTCATTAATGCGAGAATGGTTACATAAATTATCCATACTGTGGAAAAATTTTGGATATAAAAAAGAATGAAATTATGCACACACAGTGACATAAAATTATATTAAAGCTATATTTTTGAGTGAAAAAAGTGGCAAAACACTATTTAGAGAATAGTTCCATGCACATACATAAATGTATATATGGATGCAACTAGTTTATCAAGTAGTTCCAATTTTTCTGGTATAAACATGAGTTGTTTTATTTTTTGTAGTAACTGCTGTTGGCTGTGATCTGTTAAATCCCCTATTTCTCACTGAATAATGAATTTCTTTAATGACATTTCAGTTTGTTTCCTCAATTATTCAATCACTTTCACGCGTTAAGACTTTTATTTTGAGTTCTTAAGATTCAGTCTGGTCTATTTTCTAAATTTTTTGTTTTGAAATAATTTTAGTTTTAAAGAACAGCACAAAGAGTTTCCATATACCTTGCACACAGCTTTGCCTAATAATTATGATACATTTATAAAAACTAAGAAGCTAATATTTGTGCAATGCTATTAACTAAATTAAAGACTTTACTCAGATTTCAGCAGGTTTTCAACTAATGTCCTTTTTCTGTTCTCACGATTCAATCCAGGATGCAATGTTGCATTTAGTTTACACATCACTTTAGTTGATTTTGTGTTGGTTTCTTAGTCTTTACCTATTTTTCATGACCTTGACACTTTAAGAGTGAGGTATTTTGTAGAATGTTCCTCAGTTTGGGTTTTCTGAAGTTTTCTTGTGATTATTAGATTGGGATTATTGATTTGGGGGAAGAATGCCACAGAGGCAAAGTGCCCTTTTTATCTAATGTCAGGGTTATATGATATCAACATGACTTATCACGGGTGATGTTAACTTTGATCATTTGGTTAAGGTTATCTGCTGGGTTTCTCCACTTGTAAAGTTACTATTTTTCCCTTTCATACTCTATTTGTTAGAAGCAAGTTTCTAAGTCTAGCCCACAGTAAACAGGAGGGGAATTAAATTCTACCTCCTGGAGAGAGGAGTATAAAAGAATTTGTGGAAATATGTTTGAAGACAACCACAGTAATTAGTAAATATTTGGGGGAAGATCATTTAAGACTATGCAAATATCTTGTAGATTTGGCCTGCAGTAATTACTACTGTGATGTCCTGATGGTGATTTTTTTATATCCTTCATTCCTTCTACCTTTAATATTTCAAATTATCCTGTAAGAAGATTTTCCCCATCTCCTGCACCTCATTTATTTATTAATATAATTATTTGTTTCTATCAGGATGATTCATGGATTTTTTAATTCTTTGGGCTATAATCCAATCCTATCATTTGTTGTTGTTGTTCTTGCTCAAATTGTTCCAGCCTTGGCCATTGGGAGCTCTTGAAGGTTGACATTTTCCCATTCTTTTTCTGTTTCCATGCTTTCTGGCACTACGAGATGTTCCAGGTTCATCTTGTATTTTCCTTTTTCCAGCCCCAAGATCAGCCATTTCTCCAGGGAGTCCTGGTTACTTTTATTGGATAATCATATTTAGTCATCAAGATCTGGGTGCTGATTGTGCTGGTTGCTACTGGGGTGTCATTGATTCAAGGACCTCTCAGCTGGTAGAGCAAGGAGATACATATGAGCATGTATACAATTTATATATATACAAAGTATTTTATATATACATGTACATAAGTTCAAACTGACACATTGACTCTAATCCATTACCACAGATATTCATTTAGCTTTCTCTCCTCTTGCTTATTTTTAAGTTCTTATCTATCATTTATTTACTTATTTGACTCTAGTATATAGATAAGTAGTTTAAAAATGGCTATCACATACCCCTATGAGAAACAAATTTCCCAGCCAGAGTACAGCATTTATGTACAGTTCTGAATTGAGCCTCACAGTATCCAGTCAGAATAGTGGTTTCCAAAGCAACCTAGATCAGCACATTTTCCCCCCATCCTTTTCAGTGAGGTTGTTATATACACCTGTAATACAGTGAGATTCATTTGCCACAGTATGCTTTCCATTTTCAGTTCCCCCTTCAACTTGATTTATATATTTTTTAATTGACATAAAGCAAGTCACTCTTTGTGTTGTGCAGTTCTGTGAAATTTGACACATTCATAAAGTCATGTGTCTACCACCATAGCACCATACAGAAGAATTCTATCACCCTAAAATTTCCCTTGTGTGATGCTTTTTTTTTTAAACAAAAATGATGAGCTTCATTTGGGATTTCAAAGGCCAAACTCTGTGTCCAACTCTCCTGGAGTCTCAGATTGAAAGTCAGTTATACATGATGTAAAACAGACATTCTGGTACCTGCTTATTTTATTTATTCTTAATCAGTGGCATCACAGAAAACCTAACTAAGGAATTAATTCAGACAGAAAAAGCTAGTATTTTTTAAAGTGGCTTTATGTCTGTCTTTAAGCAAATGATTCCAAAACACAAGAATATTGTTGTGTCAAAATAAGTAGGCTGTGGAACAGAAGGAAACAATCTAATTATTTTGGACAAAAAAATTTCAAATGATCTTGGCAAGAAAGTGCTTCTTCCTTCAGGTTAATTTTCTTTAAGCTTAATTATTTTTTATTTATTTACTTATTATTTATTTTTTTAAATTTATTTTTAAACGTGTGATGCCTTTATAGTCAACCACTCTCCCCATCCCTACCCCTGACAGCTTCTGTTTTATATTTCTATAAATTAGTCTTGTCATAATGTCATATAAATGGAATCATACAATACACATCCTTCTGAGCCTGGCTTCTTTCACTTAGCAAAATACATTTGAGATGCACACACGAATTAGTCGTTTGTCCCTTTTAATTACTGAGTAGTATTCCCTTGTACAGATGTACCATGCTTGGTTTATATTTTTAATGGTTATAGAACATATGGGATGTTTCCAGTTTGGGGCAATTATGAGTAAAGCTGCTATTAACATTTCTGTACAGGGCTTTGTGTGAACATAAGTTTTAAATTGACTTCTTTAAATACCTTGAAGTGGGATTGCTGGATTGTGTTTGTAATTGTATTTAACTTTATAACAAATTGCCAAAATGATCTCTAAACTGTCTGTAACATTTTGCATTCCTAGTAGCAATAAATGAGAATTTCTTTTGCTCTATATGCTCACCAGTGTTAGCTATTGTTTCATTTTGGGTTTTTTGTCTGTTTGTTCACTTTTTGCCATGCTAGTAAGTGTACATTAGTATATAATTGTGGTTTTAATATGTATTCCACTCATTACTAATAATGTCAAGCATCTTTTCATGTGCTTATTTGTTGCCTGCATATATTCTTTGATGAAGTCTCTGTTCATATCTTTACTTCCCCCACTCTTTTGGGGGAATTGTTTTTCTATTGTTGGGTTTTAAGAATCATTTATTTCTTCTGGATAAAAATATCTTATTAGATATGTGATTTGCAAATATTTTCTCTAGTCGGTGGCTTGTATTTTCATTCTGATAACAGTGTCTCTCATAGAGCAAAAGCTCTTAATTTTTATGATGTCCAATTTTTAAAGTTGTTACCTCTTGGTATTGTATCTAAAAATGCATCACCAAACCCAAGATCATATAGATTTTCTCCTATGTTTTCTTCTAGAAGTGTTATGATTTTACATTTTACATTTAGGTCTATGATATATTTAAGTTATTTTTTGGCAAAACAATTGGAAAGCATTTATTATACTGAAATGTGTACATCCTACTATTAAAAAAATCAAAGTAATAAATTTGCTGGTGCTATAATTTATTTACCTTGTTTCACTTGGGACAGACTCATGTTCAATGCCACTCAGTGTAAGTTCAAGTTTGATGAGCTTGTACGAGCTAAGTATTTTTATCTCAATTCTAAAACCTGATGAGGAATTCAAAATAGCACACAGCATTAAATGACATTTATTGTTCCATAAATCTTGAGACTGAAAAAGGAATGCTAAATAAACAAGCAAAACTCTAGAGCAAAAGATGAGCTCACTTCTTTCCCTTGAGTTAATTTTTGTATAAGATATTAGGTATGAATTAAGGTTCATTTTTTTGCAGATGAACATTTAGTTGTCCCAGTGTCATTTATTGAATAGACAATACTTTCTGCATTAAATTACCTTTGTTCATTTGTCAAATATCAGTAGACTGTATTTGCATGAGTTTATTTCTGAGCTCTCTAATCTTTCCATTGATCTATGTATCTATCATTTCTCTGTTACCACATTGTCTTGGGTAATGTAGCTTTATAGAAAGCCTTGAAATTGGGTGGTGTGTGTCCTCCAACTTTGTTCTTCTTTCTCAGAATGTTTTGGTTACTCTAGTTCTTTTAAATTTTCATTTCAATTTTATAACTAACTTGTTGAAATCTATAAAAATGCTTGCTCTGATTTTCATTGGGATGTGCAACAAACTGAAGAGTATTGACTTCTTAACAATGTTGACTCTTCTAGTCCATGAACATGGAATATGTTTCCCTTTTAAAATATCCTCTTTGATTTCTTCTTATTGGTGTTTTATCATTTTCAGCAAAGAGATACTGCACATATTTTGTTAGAGTTACACTTAAGTGATCCATTTTTGGGTGATATTGTTAATGGTATTTTTAAAATTCCAAATTCCAGTTGTTCATTTTTGGTATATAGGAATACAATTGACAAGTTGACCTTGTATTCTGTGACCTTGCTAAACTCACTTAAGGGTTCTACAATCTTTCAAGAATTCCTTAGAGTTTTCCACATGAACAATCATGATGTCTGTGAACACAGACAGTTTTATTTCTTCCTTTCCCATATGTACAATTTTACGTATTTTTCTTTCCTTACTTCATGGACTAGGACTTCCATTACTATATCCAATGAGAGTAGCAGGAAATAAAAGACATTCAGATTGTAAAGGAAAGAGAAAAACGATGTCTATTGGGAGATGACATGATCTTGTCATCATAGACAACCATAAGGAATACACTAAATCTATTGACCTACAGATTCAATGCAATCCCTATCAGAATCCCAGCTGGACTTCTTTTTTTTTTTAAGAATTTGACAATCTAATTCTAAAATTCATGTGTAATTGCAAGGGACCCTAAATATCCAAAACAGTATGCAAAACAAAACAAAACAAGACAAAACAAAGCAATTAATTTTGAGGAGTCACACTTCTGATTTCAAAACTTACTACAAAGCACAATAATCAAGACAGTGTGGTACTACCATAAGGATGAATATTTAGATCAATGGAATAGAATTTAATCTGTAAATCAATAGTGAATATTATTATCTTAACAACATTAAGTCTTCCCATGCTTAAACATAGATTGCCTTTCCTTTTATTTAGATCTTCAATTTCTTTCAACAGTGTTTTGTGGTTTTTAGGTTATAAATTTTGCACTTTTTTGTTAAATTTATACCTAAGTATTTTATGCTTTTTGATGCTATTGTAAATGGAATTGTTTTTTAAATTGCATTTTCAGTTTGTTCACTGATCTTGTATACAAATACAACTGATTTTGTGTATTGATGTATCCTACAATATTACTGAACATATGTATTAATTTTAATAGTTTATTAGTGTATTCCTTGCTATTTTCTATATACAAGATGATGTCATCTCCAAATAAAGATAAGTTTTCTTCTTCTTTTCCAGTCTGAATGCCCTTTATTTCAATTTCTTGCCTAATTGTCCTGGCTAAAACCTCCAGTACAATGTTGAAGAGTAGTGAGAGCAGATATTCTCATTTTCTTCCATTTTTTAGGGGGAAACATTCAATCTTTCACCACCAAGTATAATGTTAGCAGTGGGTTTTTTGTAGATGCCCTTAATCAGGTTGAGAAACTTCCCTTCTATTCCTAGTTTGTTGTGTTTTTTTAAATTATGAGAGGTGTTGGATTTTGTTAAATAATTTTTCTGCATCTGTGGAGATCATGGGGGGTTTGTTTTTATTCTATTAATGTAATTAGTTTATAGCATTCTTCAAGTCTACAGATTTTCCTTTTGATTTTCTGCCTAGTTATTCTATCCATTATTGAGACTGAATTCTCCAAATATTACGGTAGAATTGTCTATTTTTTGCATAAATTCTGTCGGTTTTTGCTTCATATATTTTGGGGCCCTGTTGTGAGTTGCATATATGTGTAATATTGTTTTATCTTTCCGATGGATTGACCATTTTGTTATTATAAAACATCATTCTTTATCTCCTGTAATATTTTTATTTTAAATTCTATTTTGTCTGATAATAGCATCACCACTCCAGCTTTCTTATTTTTGTTGTTTGCATAAGATATATATTGTTATCCTTTTACTTTCAACTTATTTGTATCTTTTTTTTAATTTCAGAATATTATGGGGGTACAACACTTTGGCTATATATATTGCCCATGCACTGCCCGTGTCAGAGCTACAATCATGGTCATCCCCCAAACTGTGCTCCCCGCATCCATTCAGTGAGAGTTTTTCCCCCCCCCCCATCCCCCTCCCGCCTGCCCACCCCCTGATGAATATTATTGCCCTGTGTGATGTAGGTGTTGATCAGTTAGTACCAATTTGATGGTGAGTACCAGTGGTGCTTGTTTTTCCATTCCTGTGACACTTCGCTTCGAAGAATGGGTTCTAGCTCCAACCAGGATAATACCAGATGTGTTAATTCACTATTGTTCCTTATTGCTGAGTGATACTCCATGGTATACATACACCACATTTTATTAATCCACTCGTGTATTGATGGGCACCTGGGCTGTTTCCACGTCTTTGCAATTGTGAATTGTGCTGCTATAAACATTCGAGAGCAGATGTCTTTATTATAAAACGTCTTTTTTTCCTTTGGGTAAATACCCAGTAGTGGGATTGCTGGGTCAAATGGTAATTCTACTTTTAATTCTTTGAGGTATCTCCATATTACTTTCCATAGAGGTTGTACTAATTTGCAGTCCCACCAGCAGTGTATGAGTGTTCCTATCTGTCCACATCCCCACCAACATTTGTTGTTTGGGAATTTTTTGATATGAGCCAATCTCACTGGAGTTAAGTGACATCTCATTTCCCTGACGATTAGAGAAGTTGAGCAATTTTTTATCACAGCAGCAACAAAAGTAAATACGTGGGACCTGATCAAATTAAAGAGCTTCTGCACAGCCAAGGAAACTATCACTAGAGTGAACAGATAACCTACAGAATGGGAGAAAATATTTGCATGCTACACCTCTGATAAAGGGCTGATAACCTGAATCTATACAGAACTTAGGAAAATCAACAAGAAAAAATCAAACAACCCTATTAAAAAATGGGCAAAGGACATGAACAGAAACTTTTCCAAAGAAGACAGAATAATGGCCAGCAAACATATTTGTATCTTTGAATCTAAAGTGTGTCTCCTGTAGTCAGCATATAGTTGGATTTTTAAAAAATACAGTCTGACAATCTCTACTTTTTGTTTGAATTGTTTAATCCTTCACATTTAATGTTATTGTTGATATAATTGGATTTGTGTCTGCCAATTTACTTTTTTGTCTTTCGTATGTCTTATGTCCTCATTGTTCATCTTTTGCTCCTTTCTTGCTTTTTTGTTGAATTAAGTGAATATATTTTAATGAAGCATTTAAATAGCTTTAATAATTTTTATTATATTTTTGGAGTTATTTCCTTAGTGATTTCCCTAGGATTTGGTATATACATATTAACTTATCAGGATCTACTTCAGATTTATACTAACTTAACTCCAGTGAGATATAGAAACCTTATTCCTATATAGCTCTATTCCCTTTTCCCACTGTTTGTGGTATTATTGTTCACATATTACATCTAAAAATGTTGTAAACCCAACCACTGTCATTGATATTACTTTATATAATTTTATGTTTTATATGGAAGACGAAAAAAGGAAAGCAAGTGTGTACTTATAGAATTTATTATGTTATCCTCATTTATCACTTTTGGTTCTTTTCATTTCTTCCTGTGGATTTTAGTTACCATCTGGATTCATTTCCTTAGCCCAATACTGCTTTGCTCCCTCCCATCTCTTTTGTGCTGTTATTAATGAATGTATTTTGTTTCTCTCTGTTATAGGCCTGAGAATACATTATAAACCTATCATTTTAACATTCGTTATTTAAAATAAGTTAAGAGAAGGGAAGAAATATGCATTCATATTGTATTTTATAGTTACATAAGTACTTTTATGTGTGCTTTTTTTGTGGATTCAAATTACTGTCTGGAGTCATTTGCTTTCGGCCTCGAGAACTGCTTTTAGTATTTTGTAAGGTGAGTATGCTAGCAACAAATTCTCTCACTCTTTGCTTATCTGAGAATGTCTTTACTTTGCTTTCATTTTTTTAAAGGGAGCTTTGGTGAATACAAGATTTTTGGTTGACAGGTTTTTTAAACTTTTTATCCTTGAGCACTTTGATTATGTTATCCTACTTCCTTCTGGCATCCATTGTTTTGATGATAAGTTAGCTGTTAATCTTATTGGGGTACTCTTATAAGTAATGAGTCCTTTTTCTGTTGCTGCTTTCAACATTTTGTCTTTGTCTTTGTCTTTCAGAATTTTTGCCATGATGTATCTGTTTGTGGATCTCTATGCATTTATCTTACTTGAAGTCCATTGAGCTTTCTGGAGATGTATATGAATGTTTTTCATCAAATTTGGGAAGCTTTCAGACATTATTTCTTTGAATTTTTTTTCTACTCTTTTCTCTCTCTCCTCTCCTTTTGGTATTACCAGTACGTACATGTTGGTGCAAATAATGGTGTCCCACATTTCTCTGAGACTCTTCATTTTTCTTCATTCTTTTCTCTCTCTCTTCTTCAGATTACATAAACTCTCTCAATCTTAAACTTTACTAATTCTTTCTCCTGATAGCTCAAATTCACTGTTGAGCTCCTCTACTGAATTTACCATTTCAATCTTTGTACTTTCCAGAATTTCCATTTGGTTCTTTTTATCATATCTATCTCTTTATTGATTTTCTGTATTTAATGTGACATTGTCATCATTCCTACCTTTACTTTTTTAATCACAGAGTTTATTTTTTTAATTCTTTGAACATATTTATATTGACTATTTTGATAACTTTGTTAAATTCAACACTTGGTCACTTTCATAGAAAGTTTATGTTGTCTGCTTGTTTCCCATATATGGGTCATATTTTTCTGTTTCTCTGCATATCTCATAATTTTATTTGAAACAGGACATTTTTGATAATATATTTTAGCAAGTCTAGGCACTGGTCTTCTCCCTCTGGGACTTTTTATTATTATATTCTTGTTTGTTTAGTTTCTGGCTGTATTATTTTAGTGATGTCTATTTTTTCCTACCCCCTGCTGCGTGAGCCTCTTATGCTGCTCTTCATAGGCACAGCCTTGGGTATGTCCACAGTCAATCTGGGTTTTTGAAATCCTGTCTTTTGCCATCTCTTTCCCTGAATACACCTAGTAAGCTTCCTTCACTAATTGCTGGTTGATTGCTCTGTTGCCTTTGACAATGCATTGGAGCATAGACCACTCCACAGATTCATGGAATTAAATTTGGACTCCTTTGCAGAGATAGTTTTTGAGGTCAGTGTTTGAGATTTGTTTTGATCCCAGGAGGACTCTACTTAGCTGTGTCTTTCCCTGTTTTTTTCTAAACTAGCTGGTCTAACATTTAGCTTACATCTCTAATGAATCTACTGACCTCCTCTTAACTGCTTTTCACCACAACCTCCATTTTTTATGGAACCTTAGCCCTCAACTTCTTCACACTGTGCGGCAAATAAAGTCAGTTCCTTTGGAAAGAGATTTGGAGCTCTCTATTTTAAAGCCTGCCTCTCCCCTTGGGCAAAATCTCTGACTCAAGGCTCTGGAGCTGAGAACAGGGACAGTGGCACAATTCTCTCTGAATGACTCTTCCACTTTAGGAACTGGGCACTTGACTGGGAGTGGGCACTACCTTCATGCCTTCCCAACTTGCTTCTCCAAGGCAATTGGAGCCCCAGTGTTCTCAGTGTTCTGTACTGGAGGTAAAACCACCTTCTAATAAGTGGAAGCTGGGCAGAAGGAAGCCCCCACCTCTGAGCTACACTCACTTAGCCTCTGCAACAGATGGTTCAAGACAGGATGAGAATTCTGTCTCTCCAGAAAAGATACTGTGACTCTCCAAGTGTGAGCTTAGGGGAGAGAGATACCTGTGTTCTTGGCTGCACCCTTCTGGAGTGTTATCGTGCTGAGATGGGAAGGAGAAGAAAAGGAGAGAATATTGGTTCAAATGCCACAGATTCTCATTGTTCTACATTTTAGTAGATATTCTTGAAGAAACGTTTCTTTATTTGCCCTTAGGACCATTTCCAAAGACTTTAAATAGTTGTATTCTTTAAAAAATAACTTCACTAGTTTCACTAGGAAGTGTATCCTCAGAGCTCCTCATGTTGCCAATGTCAGAAGAAGATCATCAATCATAGTTATTTTAGATTCTCTGTCTCATAGTTCCAAGATCTGTGTCATGTCTGATTCTACTTCCGAAGATTGTTTTGTCTGCTTTGATTTCTTGTATTTTTGTATTTTTCATAATTTTTACTTGAAAGCTGGATGTGTATAAGGTAGTAATCACTGAGATAAATAGATATTATGCTTGCGTATGTCCATGTCTTTCCTTCTGCTAAGTTTTGGTGTGGAGGTTTACTTAAATCTAGTCAGAAGTTGGGCTGCGTTTGATGGGGTGTTTTTCCCATTTGTCTCTATGTCTTTCCACTTTGCTTTGCATTTTCCCTTTGTGCTGCTCCCCCAAAAGAATCTGTCCCTTGTTGTCCTCCATTGTATTTTTATACAATATTTGTTAGCATAGTGTTAGGGAGCAGAAAGGGCACTCTCTGATGTTTTGATCAGGTCTTCATCTTAGATAGACACTGAAAACCTGAGTCTTGGTGGTGTAGACTTCACATGTGTTCATGCCTCTCCCCCAGAAGTAATGCTAAGCCTAGCACACATGGCTTCCCTCTTCTCCTCACAGAGCTTTTATTTTTCTGTTTCTTTTCCCCAGTTGCAGTGGATTTCCACCAGTAACTTCAGGATATGGGTTTTGTTGTCCTTCTTCCTGCAGCGTAAGATTTTTATTTACTATGGGAGATAGGTCTAGTTGAAATGTCAGGAGTGACAACTATTTCCCTCTCTTAGCTGGCACTATGGGGAAAGCTTTTTCAGATTCCCACTGATCTTCTCTAGGAGCACCTAGTGAGGTTTCTGGAGTAAAGCCTGAAAGAGGGTGCAAGTCTCTTTATGTCTGTGGCCCTCAGAGACTTCACACACTTTCATGGTAGCCCTCACTCAGTCTTTAGAAATCCATTGACAATTTCTAGCTCAATTTTCTTATTGGTCTACATGGCATTTGGTGGCATCTATTTCAGGTAAGCAAATGTTGGGGTACTATTTCTCTCTCCAAGTGTCTCTCTCTAGATTTGGGGATAATTATTTGCCCTGTGACCTGAGTTATCTGATGGTTTTAAGAAAATGAGTTATATTGCAACTTGTCCAACTTTTTCCTGTCATAAATGTGCAAGTGCCATTCTTTTCAACTCTCCATTTGGAGCAGAAGCTGGAAATTGCCTTGTTCATTTTATAACTTAAACATTATATTCAATTTAAAGTTCCTTTTAGTTCCCATAAGCAGCACAGACTCTTTTGCTCTAGTGGCTTGTAGTGAACAGGGAGTTGGGGCCTATTCTCAGGAACGTTTCTCTCCTTATCCTAAAAGAATTTCTTAGGTTTGGCAGGGGAGTGAGGGAGAAGTAAAGTAGATATCTTCTATTATATGGTTGTCCTTAGCAACATTGGCCACTGTCTGTTGGCTCAAATGGATGAGTGATAGGTTCAATAGTCTCCAATAACAAGAACTCCCTTCACTGTCTGTCATAAAGCTTTGCATTTTTTTCTTATTCTCTTTCCTTTTGGGATATGTAGGAGACTTTTGTAGGGATGGAAATAAACTCCATAGCATAAAAATTTAAAGCATTTTTCCTTGTCAGAATCAGCTGCAATCTGGCTTTAACCAGATAATTTGGGGTTAAGGTAACAGAGTTGAACCCTTCTCTCAGAGTCTGGTGAAATAGCCACCAGAACAATTGGGGCAGGAATACAGTTGGGAAAATAACCACAACCCACTTTGCTCAGACTCCCAGAAGGGCCTTGATTGTGTCTGGGCCTGTTTTGGTGCCTGGTACAATGTTTCTGATGTTCAAGTCAGCCCAGGCCCAAAAGTTTAAGAGACCCCAGGCAAAGGGAGCCTGCTTGTAGGAGCATGCAGTCCTACAACTCAAGAGAAAAGAGGTACCACTACCTGCCTAAACACCCATATTTACTGCAGAAACAGCTCATGATTTGAGGGCCAATGCAGTCAAGCTGTGAATTGGTGTGAAAATGCCTTATTAAGGCCTTGATGATAGAGGAAACAATGCCATTGTGAGCCTTGCTCTTTAGATTTGGCATCTGAAGAAACATTACCATTTTTCTGACATCCTAAAGGACTGGTTGGACAATAAAGTGAAGATAAAATTTAAATCCTTAGGTTTAGGAAAACAAACTAGTTAAGGATTATTGCATTAGAGCCAGATCAACCTGGGTTTCAATCTGGGCCATTCCTCTTACTAGTATGTGATCTTGAATAAATCACTTATCCTATTTGAGCCTCCGTTCAGTCACCTATATAGAGGGCATAATAATACCTCTCCCAGAATTGCTTGTCAAAATTAAAGGAGTTAGAAATATGCAGGTGTAGGCTGTGAACAGTGATGATTTATGTTACTTATAGACCACAGTGTAAATAAAAGTGAGCATGAGATTTCTGTGCACTCTTTTCCTCTGCTGCAATAGCATCATAGCTAGTCTGAATCCCTGACAGACTATGAGGAGCAGAACTTCTCCATCCCCAACCTTCATGAAGTTTGAGAAATAAACCTTTTCTGTGTCAAGCCACTGCTGTTTTAGGTTGTTAGCCACTCTAGCATAAGCTTAGCCTCACCTGACAAACACACAAATGGTGTGTTTCTCAGAGTTAAGCAACAGAGTCACTGTGATGCTTGTTAAAATACACACTGCATGTGGTAAAGCTATATTGTGGGGTAGGCAATAGGTAGTGGAAATTATAATGGTAAGAGAGAATTAATCCATTATCATATCAAAGAGTCAGTAGATAATGATGAAAATTGACAAGTCAAGAAATAGCAGTTGCAAGTCATATATTTGATAAGGGACTTCTGTCCAGAGTAAACAAAGAAACCCTAAAACTCAACAATAAAAAGACAATCCAATTTAAAAATGGGCAAAAGATTTGAATACCCATTTATCCAAGGAAGATATACAAATGGCCAATAAGCACATGAAAAGAGGATAAACATCATTAGCTATTAGGGAAATGCAAATCAAAACCACAATAAGATGCTACTTCTTATCCACTAAGATGGCTTTAATCAAAAAATAGAGACAATGACAAGTGTTGCCAAGGATATGGAAAAGGTGGAAACCTCTTACACTGCTAGTGAGATTGTCAAATGCCACAGTTGCTTTGGAAAACAGTTTGGCAGTTCCTCGAAAAGTTAAACATAGAGTTATCACATGATTTAGCAATTCTACTCCTAGGTATATACCCAAGAAGACTGAAAATATATTTACATACAAAAAACTTGTACACAAATATTTGGTAATGATATATGTTACAACATGGATGAACCTTCAAAACATTATGGCAAGTGAAAGAAGCCAGACACAAGAGGCCATATATTGTATGATTCTACTAAATGTCTAGAATAGGCAAATTCATAGAGACAGAAAGGAGATCAGTGCTTGCCAGGTGCTAGGGGCATGAGGGAATGGACACACCATTATGTACTAATGGGTATGGGATTTATTTTTAAGGTGATGAAAATCTCCTGGAACTAGATAGTGGTGATGATTTCAGAACTCTGCTAATATGCTACAGACCAATGAATTGTACACTTTAGAAGGGTGAATGTTATAGTATGTGAATTACATTTTAATAAAACTTTAAAAAAGAAATAGCAGTATATACAGATTATTCAGGAATGTGGCAGTAAATACCATAAGAAACCAAAAATGTTTATGGTAATTGACTCTGGGGAGTAGGAATGTGGAATGGCAAGGCAGACTACAGTTTTTAATAATAGACTCTTTTGCACTATAGGATTTTAAAATTTTGTGCATGTATCCATTTGATAAAAATTAAAATGAGCTAAAAGCAAAAGACACACACATACATTATACAGACAAATCAGAACAGATTCTGATGCATTGTGCCTGAGGTGGGATTCAGGTTTCTGCATTTTCAACAAGACTGCTAGGTGATTCTGATGTAGGTGGTCTGCTAGTAAGTAGCAAACTTTGAAAAACACTACCCAATGTTAAAATCATTTAGCAATGAATTGTGGTATAATCCATCTGCTGTGTTCCTTTTGAAGTGGTAAGTTTTAGTTGCTAAAGAATGAAATTACAGGCTCAAGGCTATGTATTCAATCAGGGACAGAACTGGGCCAAAAACTAAGGCCTTCTGACTTAATAATTAATGTATTTTTTAAAGCTTCTATTATGTGTTGTGAGGTACCAAAATAAGTAAGATAAATTCTTTGCTTTGAAAAGGGCAAGTCTAGTGGGGTCATTATAATGCCTGACACATATATTAGTCAAGATTTTATAAAGCATTTTTCCACATTTCATGTCAGTATTAACATAACTATAAAGTGAGAAGAAGAACATTCTCCACAGTTCATAAAGGAACACAGTGAGGATTCAATTCACCAGGGACTTCAGGGAAATCAAAGGGGCTTTGTTACCTTGAGGACTCCAGCCCACTAGCAGCAGTAGGGTCCTTAAGAGGGTGCAGGACCCTGGAGAGGTGGCACAATGCCCAGCAGATATGGCATTACCTGGGGAAAGGTGGTGCACACCTCTCAGCTTCCTGTACTTATTCCTGGGCACAGGTAAGACCTCCCTCTGCCCTACCCCAACTGTCTGACCCGGTACTGCTAGTGCAGGGGAGAGGGCAGGAGCCAGCCCAGCACAGTTCACACACTCAGTGTCACATCTGATCTACTCCACAGTCCCAGGAGGTAAGTTTTATCGCCATTTCACAGATGACAAGGCTGTTTCTTACAGCAATGAATCTTTAGTAACTGCCAGGTTGATTCCTCCAACTTCAAGTCCCAGGGGGTAATGTGAGTTTTATTTATCATTTTGCATTTTAACAACAAGAATTTTAAGTGTCTCCACAGCCTTCATAGGCTCAATGAATAGTTGTTTTGATTGCCTGGTATGTATTGATTTCCTATTTTGTTTGTCTTTTATTATTTTCTTTATGACAAAAGTAACCGGTGTTTTTTAGGGGAAAAAATACAAATAAGAAAAAAAAAATCTTCAGTTCCACCACACAGAGAAAACCATTATTTCTCTTTGGTCTACTCAGTTGCATAGTTTTCCCTGTGCATGGATGTATTATGTAACCATATATATTTTTTTCTTTCAAAAATGGGCTGATACTGTATATGTGGTTCTGAAAACTGGCTTTTTTATTATTATTTTACAATGTACCATGAACATCTCTTCCATGCACATGGGTGAAAATCCTCTACTAAAAGACAGAACGCTGTAGGTGAGTCCAAAGTCTGCTGGTAACAAGAGTGACACCTAAAGGAAAGTATCAGCATAAGGTTAAAGCACATACCCGGCAAATGCCTGCCAGGGAAAGCAGGGCTGGCAATATTCCCATCAGAGAAATCAGAATTAAAGGCCAAAGACATTAAACATATGGGGCATCTTCTAAGTCCTTCTGGCCCCTACCCCCGCCCCTCACTCCCCTGACACCCCGTTGGCCCCTTGGGGCGAATGGATCCTGTACATCTCTTTGCATCCAATGAAAACCACCCATTTTCTGCTTTTTCCTCAGCTCCTCTTGGGCCCTTGACACATCTCCACATTCTCTCATCATCTCCTCACTGCTCAAATGCCTTTCCTGTAAGTCCTCCTGAGAGTCCCTGGGGGAATCGTCCGTCGTCCCCCTGTCCGTTTTCCTTTTTGCTTTGCGGGGCACATAATCCTCAGCTGGGCGCTTTTCCGCGGCCCGCGGCTGGGGCTGGCTCTCTGGCTTGGCCTGGGATTCTGTCTTGCCCTCACCTTGTGGCTTGCCCTCATCTTTGGACTTTCCCTGCTTCTCTTGCTTTCCCTCATCTTCCTGTTGTCCCTCGTCATGTGGCTCTCCCTCATCCTCTTGCTTTCCCTCACATTCTGGCTTCCCTTCCACATCCGGCTTTTCCTCCTCGTCTGACTTTCCTTCATCTTCAGGCTCTACTTCATCTTCTGGCTTTCCCTCGTTTTCTAGCTTTCCTTCGTTTTCTTTGTAGAGCTTTTCCATGTTGAGATTTTCCCTCCTTTGCCTGTGCTGGGAAACAAAGAGGAGACACAGGACACATAGGGCTTAGGAGATCGAACAAAGGTGCTGATAGTCTTGCCTTTCTTAGGGTTTCCCTGACCCTATCCCACCTTCTAGGTGCACTCCTACCTTTACATTCCCTCATTGCCTTCCCACTTCACGCATGTTCACATGAGCCAACCTTATGGAAACTTCCACAGGTGCTTATCCCTACATTTAAGGGGGCGTGCTGAGCAATGGGTAGGAGCAGATTGGTCCCTCAACTTTGCTCTGACCTATGCCCATACCAGTTTTAAGTGGGTAGTCCCAACTTACATTGACCTGCAAGAATCCTAGGCAGTTCTCACCATTTTTCCCTGACCTGAAGTTGTAAGATTTAGAAAACTGCAGGCAGAGCAGAACAATGGTCAGTTCTCAGATTTCAGGGCTACTCTTTTATATCCTCAAGGGGCATCACAGATGCCGCACCTCCCTTCTCTCACTTCCTTATTTTCCCCTCTAGCCTCACCAGCCGTAGAGCACCACATTCCCTTAGGGTCTGGACAGCAGTCACCTATCCTGAAACTGCAAGAGGGAAGATTGGAAGAGGGGCGGCAGGCAGTGGCCTCCCCAACTTCTGCTCTGGCTTAAGTCACTCTACGCCCAGGGCTCCTGGAGCAGTTGCCTCCTCCCACTGACCTGCACTGATACTGCAGGTCTTTCCTTGTCTTGTCTGGGTTGGTGCCCACAACCACAGACCTGAAGACCTGCAGAAAGACAGGAGACAGATGATGAATGAGGAATTGACAAAGTGAATGACTGGCAACGGGGACACTGATTCTTTTCCGATTCTGTCAAAACCTTCCCAACTCCTACGACCCCTTGCCCTTTCCCTTGCCTTCTCTGATCCCCCCTCTAGTTTCTTTGTAAGAGCCTCCATTTTTCTACTACTGGGTAATGGGAGAGAAAGATTATTGCCAAAGTGTTTCTGTGTTTCTGAATCCCCCTCCTAAATTTCTCTCTCATCTTTTCTGGCACTAAAATGAGTGGGGCTCAGGACAGGGATGTTCAGAAAGCAGATCCTGCTGTACTCAGGTCTCTGCATTCCGAACCCCTCACCTCAGGGTACAGGATAGCACAAAGCCTACCATTTCTCTTCTCTGAAAATGGTGATGACAGAGATGGGGCAGGGCAGAAATGTCCAGAGCACTCCTGCCACCCCCTCCCTCCCCACATACACAGAAAGCCCACATTTTTCTGCAATGCAAGAGACAAATTATTTACAAACTCAGTAAAATGTTTGGTCCCTGCTGCCTCCTCTCAACTCTCCCTAGATCAGAAGCCACTCCTCCTCAATAGGCAGCTGGTCCCCAGACCAAACCTCTCTCCCTCTCTTCTGTAGCACCTCCTCTCCCTGACCCCCTCAGCCCACCATTTCCGGCTCCAAAATGGAAGGAGAATGGAGAAGAGATACGGGAAACTCAGGCCTGGACCCGTTGCACGGTTCGTCCTCCGCATCCCGGGGTCACCGACTACGCCCGCCTCCCGCCGCCCTGCTGGGATCAGGCGGGTTCCTCACCGCGGTTACTTCGCCGTCCCCTCCCCCGGACTTCCTCCTCCATCAGATGTCGCCCGATCGCCTGCTTCCTAGGAGATCCCGACTGGTACCCACTGTCAACCCTTGACCCCTCTCGAGCTCCCCGCCGCCAAGCCCTCCATCTCTCGCACCAAACTGGTGGACATCGGGAAAGGAGTACAGAGAATGCAGTCCTGGAACCGCTCTGGTCTTTGCCCTTTGCCACCCGACCCCAGGGGGCCACAGGCGGCGCTGGATTCGTAGCCGTCCTGGGAAAACGACTCCTTGTCACATATCCTTCTGCCAGAAGCTCACACTTCTCCAGGGAAATAAGAGATGGTACCCAGATCTCTCCCCCAACACACACAATTTTCTGCGCCAAAATGAATGGGGATGGAAAGGGCTGGTATCCAGAAAGCAGACCTGATCCTCTGTTGCCTCCGTCCGTTACCATCCCCACCTCAGGGGTCCCTGGCTTGTACCGACCTGCAGGGCTATAGGACTGTTGCCCCCTCTGTCCCTCAGTCTGAAGTCTGGCTTCCTCCACAGAAATAGGGAGCTGGTACCTGGAGGAGAGGGAGTTCTGCACACGTCGGCTCCTGATCACGTGAGGAAAACGTCACCAGTGGGCTCGGGTCCCTAGTTCCCCTCCCACCGGCAGAAAGTGCGTCAGGAGCCAACTCACTATTCCCTTCACCAGTTCCCCCGCCCCCGCCCCAAACACTTCATGGGGCCCTGTCACTCATTTTGGTCTTTGCTAATCCCAGAGATCAAATGTGACCCTTTCCCCCTCCCCCCTCCCATGTATTTATTCTTCTGTGGTTATCAGGTAAGGGCTGCATCTTCTCCTAGGACTGCTGCCGACTGGCACATGTCTGAGGAATTTTTTTTCTTTTTCTCCTTTTCTCCCAAGGCATGTACTCCTTCAATCTACTTCTCCACTGATGCTCATTCCTCCTGTGGTCCAGGCCTTCACATAATGGGTACAGGTTGGATTGTCAAGTAGGGAAGCAAGTAGTTAAAACAGGGGTTTTACTTTCTTTGTAATATTTTTTGTTTTATTTAATTTACTCCCCTCAGCATAAGTTATTCTTATAAGCACAGAATTAAATAAAGCTATTTCATTTGGGAGAAAGTGTTTAAGATAGAGACAAAAACCCAAAAAGATTCCAAAATTTTCTACTCAGAATAGAGACCAAATTAAATTCATAATGTTAATTTTTGCCATATAGAAAATGAATTCAATGGGCTACATATGAAGTATACATTTTAAAAGAATTTTTGTAACTAGTTGGTTCTCTCATGTTCTGTTTAAAAACACATACACACTTATTTAATGCTCCCAAACAATTGCTGAGTGCTAAGTAGACTTGCTGGAATCTGCTAGTTGACAGAAAATTCAAAAATGTCAGTTTTGAAAATTTTGCCCTTGGCTATTTTTATTCAGAGGCTTAGTTAGCTCTGGGCAAAAGGAAGAGCTGTGAGACGAGGCAGCTGAGAGTGTGAGGGGTACAAGGACGGTCCCATCTTCCCTGCTCTGTCAAGGGAGGGGGGAAGGTGCTTCCCTCCTACCCACTCTGGTATTCCAGAGCCTCTCATCCTCTGCATTCAGGAGCCTGAGTCTGTTGCTCAATCCAAAAATATACCTGGACAGGTGACCAAGGTGGAGACCTGAGTAAATGCCTTTCACTCCTTCCCTCCTCCCTCCCCCAAATTCCCACAGGGGTAACTCAGCCCCAGCAGAGAAGGGAGCACTATTCCTGCCACTGAAAACCAGAACAGATCCCTTCTATACCCCTGCAGCTGAAGGTTTCCATGAGGCCTGGAGAAGTGACTGCTAAGGGGAAACCCCTCAGACCTGCCTGCTCTCTGCCCTTATCCATAGTGCTTCGGTGGAAGCCTCCGCGGACCCTGTCTGGTGCCTCCCACCTGACCTAAGGGGTGCAGTGTGGTGGGCCTCTCACCCCAAACTGCGTCTCCAGGGAACCCAGGAGGAGCCTCACCTTGCTGCAGGGTTGCTGCCTGCCAGTCCATACCACCCCATGGCTCTCTTAGCCAGATTTAGGCTAGCTTCTGAGGAATTCTGACATGCTGATCATATTGACCTAGACCAAGTATTCCCGACTGATGAAGTCTGTGGACCACCTGAAATGGTATGCAAGGTTGCGTATGCTTAGGAAGTAGTGGAATATGTACACTTTTGTAGGAAGAAGGTCCCCAGGAACCTGAGAAACGCTAATACATAAGTAGATTGACATCGCAAGGAAGCAGAAGTTATGAGGTAGAGAAAAGACAGAAAGAAGGAGAAGAAGCTACTTGGGAATGAGATGGGAAGGGGAAGAGAAATACAGCAGCTGAGCCATGTTAAAGGGAGCTCACCTACTCCTTGGGTTCAGGCATTATTAACCAATGAATCCCCTGGAATTATGTTCAAAATTATGTACATGTGTGTGATGGGGAGGAATAGGATGTACTTTTTTTTATTGGATGTGTACGTTTGCTGAGAATAAGGTCCATTGCTCTCATTAGATGTCCAAAGGGGTATGTAACATCAAAATGATGAAGGCCACTGGCCTAGAGAATATATTTTTGAATACATATTTTTTAAATAGGGCTATCTTTATTCTCTTTTTTAAGGAGAAATTCTCATAACATAAATTAACCATTTTAAAGTGTAGAATTCAGTGACATATACTACATTCCAAATGTTGTGCAACCATCACTTCTGTCTAGTTCCAAAACAGTTTTACCAACCTGAAAGAAGACCCCATAACCAGGAAGCAGTCATGCTCAATTCCCCCTTTCTGCTAGTCCCTAGCAACGACTAATCTGCTTTCTGTCTCTATGGATTTACGTGTTCTGGATATTCCACATAAATGGATTTATCTATTAATAATATGTGACCTTTCGTGTCTGGCTTCTTTCGCTTAGCATAGTGTTTTCGACATTCATCCACATTGTGGCATGCACAATACTTCGTTCCTTTTTATGGATGAATACTATTTTGCTGTATGTGCATACCACATTTGGTTTATCCATTCATATGTTGGATTTTTGTGTTGTTTCCGCCTTTTGGCTCTTGTGAATAATTCTGCCATAAACAATCATGTATAAGTTTTTGTGGGGATGTATGATTTTATTTCTCTTGGATATATATCTAGGAATGAAATTTTGGGGTCCTATGGTAATGATATGTTTAAATTTGGGGGGAAATTTTGTCAGGGTCTTAAGAAAGGCAGAACGTGGGCATCGCTGAAGTGGTAGTGTTTGGGTGAAATCTTCTCCTGTGTAAGGGGTGTTAAATAAAAACTATGGGAGGCCATTGTTTTGAACTGAGCTCCTGCACTAGGCCCCAACAAACCAGATTAAAAATCAAAATGGAGTCACTCAGGCTGAGGTTCCATGTCACTAAACTGAAATTGAATTGTTATCTAGCCTTCTGAGAGATCAAGATAGAGAGAGATAATAACTTAATTTCCCAAACAGGCCAGCTTCAATCACATAATAATGAAGTTCCCTCTGTTTTAATCCTTAATTTGAAGTAACATGATGTTAACAAATCAGTTATTTTTCTATTGATTCTGTCTCCCTGTCCCCACTTCACAAGGAAAGTAACTGAAATGACCAACCTTCTTTTTGTTCTTTGTTTCTGCTTTCTTCAGCCCTTTTTCTGTCTATGAAGCCAAATGCCTCTGCTCGACTTATTGGAACACTTATTCTATTTTATGGAATAGAATGTTGCCCAATTCTAGAGTCACAGATAAAGCCAATTGAGATCTTTAAACTAAATTTGTTGTAATTTTGTCTTTTGACAGGGGCAAAGTCATCTCCAATGGCGAGGTCTTGAACTGGAACAATGTCATTTGAGGTGATTTTATCTCCAGCAATGAGCTTCTGGGCTGGGGTGATGTGGTCTAGAAGTAGGACTGGGGTATTCTTTCCAAGTGGATACCCACTCAGGTTGATGTGAGTCATGTTTCTGTGGCTGTTGGGTATTATAACAAAGCAGAGACACTTAAAGAATTTGAAGGCAATGCTGGCTTGAGAACCGGACTTGCAAATTTTTTAAATTGTTGTAAATTATACATAACATAAAATTCATCATTTTAACCAATTTTTAAGTGTACAGTTCAATGGCATTAAGTACATTTACATTGTTGTGCAACCATCACCACCATCCATATCCAGAACTTTTTTCTTCTTTCCAAAATGAAACTCTGTACCCATTAAACAATAATTCCCCATTTCCCCTTCCCCCAAACCCCTGGCAACCACTTTTCTACCTTCTGTCTCTAGGAGTTTGACTACTCTAGGTACTTTATGTAAGTGAAATTATACAATATTTGTCCTTTTTTGTCTGGCTTACTTAGCATAAAGTCTTCAAGGCTCATTCATGTTGTAGCATGTGTCAGAAATTCATTCATTTTTGAGGCTGAATAATATTCAATTCTGTGTATATACTACATTTTGTTTATCCATTCATCTGTCAATGAACATTTGGGTGTTTTCCTTTTTTGGCTATTGTGAATAATGTTGCTAAGAACAATGGTGTACAAATATCTGCTTGAGGATCTGCTTTCAATTCTTTTGGTTATATACACACAAGTGGAATTGCTGGATCATATGGTAATTCTATGCTTTGCTTTTTGAGTGCCATATTGTTTTCCACAGGGGCTGCATCATTTTACATTCCCACCAGCAGTGCACAAGAGTTCCAATTTCTCCACATCCTCGCCAACAGTTATTCTCTGCTTTGTTTGTTTGCGTTTTAATAATACCATACTAATGGGTATGAAGTCATATCTCATTGTGGTTTCAATTTTCACTTCCCTAATAATCAGTGATGTTGAGCATCTTTTCATGTACTTGTTGGATATTTGTATATCTTCTTTGGAGAAATGTCTATTCAAGTCCTTTGCCTATTTTTTAATTGGGTTGTTTGTGGTTTTTGTTGTTGAGTTGTAGGAGTTCTTCGTGTATTCTGAATATTAATCCTTATTAGATATACTATTTGTAATTATTTTTGTCCATCCCATGGATTGCCTTTATGCCTTGTCACTAGTGTCCTTTGATGAACAAACTTTTTTAATTTTGAAGAAGTCCAATTTATCTATTTTTTCTTTGGTTGCGTGTGCTTTTGGTGGCATATCCAAGCAATCATTGCCAAATCTAATGTCATGAAGAATTATTTCTGTATTTTCTTTTAAGATTTCTATAGTTTTAGCTCTTACATTTAGACCTTTGATCCATTTTGAGTTATTTTTTGTATATGGTGTAAGGCAAGGGTCCAACTTAATGCTATTGCATGTAGATATTTAGTTTTTCTACCACCATTTCTTGAAGAGACTATCCTTTCTCCATTGAATGGTCTTAGCACCCTTGTCAAAGATCATTTGACCAAATATGTGAGGGTTTATTTCTATGCTCTCAATTCTATTCCATTGGTCTATATGTCTGTCGTTCTGCCAGTACCACCCACATTGTTCTTATTACTGTAAGTGTTATGGACTGAATGTTTATTTCTCCCCCACATTCATATATTGAAGCCCTAACCCCTAGTGTGGCTATATTTGGAGTAAGGAAGTAAGGGTAAATGAAATCATAAGAGTGGAGCCCTGATCCTGTAGGATTAGTGTCCTTATAAAAAGAAAGACCAAAGTATTCTTATGTGCTCTTTCCCCCCGACCCCAGCATGCACACAAAAAAGAGGTCATGTGAGCACAAAGCAAGAAGGCAGCTATCTGCAACCCAAGGGAAGAGCTCTCACTAGACACCAACTTTGTTTGCACCTTGATTTTGGACTTCTAGTCTCCAGAACTGTAAGAAAATTAATTTCTGTTGTTAAGGCTACCCAGTCTATGGTATTTTGTTATGGCAGCCCAAGCAAACAAATACAGTAGCTTTGTTGTAAGTTTTGAAATGCAGAAGTTTAAGACCTCCAACTTTATTCTTCTTTTTCTAGTTTGTTTTGACTATTTGGGGTCCTTTAAGATTGATTCTAAATGAACCTTAGGAAGGATTTTTCTATTTCTAAAAAAAAGGTGTTGGATTTTTGGTAGGGATTGCATTGAATCTGTATATCATTTTGGGTAGTATTTATATCCTAACAATATTAAAATATTAAGTCTTCAATCCATTAACATGAGATGTCTTTCCATTTATTTATGTCTTCTTTTTCAAAAATTTTAAATTTCAAAATATTAAGGGGGTACAAATGCTTTTGTTACATGGATACCTTGTATAATGCTTAATTCAGGGCTTTTAGTGTGCCTATCACCAGAATAGTGTTCCTTGGACCCAATAGGTAAGTTTTTACCCCTCCTCACCACCCTCCCCCTTCTTGATTTCCAATGACCTTTACATGTCTTTGTGCCTATGTGAGCCCATCATTTAGCTCCCAGTGTTTTGTAGTTTTCATTGGGCAAATCTTTTACCTCCTTGGCTGAATTTATTCCTATGTATTTTATTCTTTTTGATGTTATTGTAAATAGAATTGTTTTCTTAATTTTCTTTTCAAACTCCTCATTGTTATTGTGTAGAAATGTAACTGATTTTTAATGTTGATTTTGTATCCTGCAAATTTGCTGAGTTACATTATTAGTTATAACAATTTTTGGTGGAATCTTTAGGGTTTTCTACATATAAGATCATGTCATATGTGAACAGAGATAAATTTTACATTTTCCTTTCCAATCTGGATGCCTTTTTTATCTTTGTCTTGCCTAATTGCTCTGGCTAGAACTTTCAGTATTACATTGAATAGAAGTGGCAAAAGCAGGCATCCTTCTCTTGTTTCTGATCTTAGAGAAAAAGTTTTCAGTCTTTCATCACTGAATATAATGTTTGCTGTGGGTTTTTCATATATGGCTTTTATTTTGTTGAGGTAGTTCCCTTCTATTCCTGGTGTCCTAGTCCACTTGTATTGCTATAAAGGATTACCTGAAGCTAGGTAATTTATTTAAAAAAGAGGTTTATTTGGCTCATGGTTTTGCAGGCTGTGCAAGAAGCATGGTGCCAACATCTGCTTCTGGTGAGGGCCCCTCACTGCTTCCACTCATGGCGGAAGGGGAAGAAGAGCTGGCATGTGCAGAGACCACATGATGAGAAAGGAAGCAAGAGAGAGTGGAAGGAGGTGCCAGATTCTTTTGAACAACTAGTTCTCATGGGAACTAACAGAGCAAGAACCTATTCATTACCACAAGGACGGCACTAAGCCATTCATGAAGGAACAACCTCCATGACCCAAACACCTCCCATTAGGCCCCATCTCTAACACTGGGGCTAAAATTTCAACATGAGATTTGAAGAGGTCAAACAAACCAAAGTATAGTGCCTGGTATGTTCAGATTTTTATCAGGAAAGTGGGTTGAATTTTGCCAAATGCTTTTTCTGCATCAATTGAGATGATCATATTTTTTTCCTTCTCTCTGTTATTGAGGTTTATTACATTGATTGATTTTCTCAGTTGAACAATCCTTGAACCAATGAATAAAGCCCACATGGTCATGGAGTATAATTCTTTTAATATGCTGCTTAATTTGATTTACTAGCATTTTGTTGAATATTTTTACATCAATATTCATATGGAATATTGGTTTATATTTTTCTTTTCTTGTGTCTTCATCTGGCTTTGGTACCAGTGTAATGCTGGCCTGATAGAATGAATTAGGAAGTGTTCCCTATTCTTCAGTTTTTTGGAAAAGCTTGTGAAGGATTTGTGTTAATTATTCTTCAAATATTTCATAGAATTCGCCAGTGAAGCCTCTGGTCCAGAGCTTTTCCTTGTTGAAAGGTTAAATTACTGGATAAATCTCCCTACTAGTTATAAGTCTGTTCAGATTTTCTATTTCTTCATGATTCAGTCTTGGTAGGCTTTGTTTTTCTGAGAATTTTTCCATTTCACCTGGGTTATCCAGTTTGTTGGTGTACAATTGTTGTTTGTACTCTCTTACAATTCTTGTTATTTCTATAAATTCTACAGTAAAGTCCCTACTTTTATTTCTGATTTTAGTAATTTGAATCTTTTCTTCTTTTTCTTAGTCAGCCTATCTACAGGTGTATCAATTTTGTTGATCTTTTTGAAGAACCACCTTTTGGTTTGGTTGATTTTCTATATTGTTTTTCAAATCTATATTATTTATCCATGCTTTAATTTTCATTATTTCATTCTTTATGCTACCTTTGACTTTATATTGTTCTTCTTCTTCTAGTCCCTTAAGGTGTAAGTTTAGTTTGTTGATTTGAGATCTTGAAAATATTTTGTTAAGTTGAGGGGCTTTGTGGCTGCACAACTAGCAAAGGTGATGTCAGCATCCACAATACTGCTGTGATTGGACAAAAGTGCTGAAATCTGACTGACATAAAGTCCCAATTATGGGTGGCTAAACCTTAAAGCTCCCAACAGTCCAAGGTTTTGCCCAGATGGTCGATGAGGGGGTTTCTGCTGTAAATCAATTTTAAATCATATGGCTTGATTTGGGAGTATGTTGTTAATATGGTGTCAGGTTGTTTGCCAATTAAAATATCTATGGCCAAGGTTGGAACTTCAGCATTAGCTGGGAGTCAGGCGTTACAGTTTAGCCAATGACTATCGAACCTTTGCCTCAGTTGTCAGTTCAATTGGTGAAAGACAAGCCGGTGAGGTGTTTGGGCTGTAGAGCTTGTATTAGCCAATCTTAATGGCATGTGGGCCTCAGCATTTGCCATGTTTGGTTAAAACAATAAATTATTTTAGGGTTTTGGCCTCTGGATTGCAAACCAATGAAAGCACCCTGACCAAGAGTAACAAGACTGATATCCAACAGAATGGTATGTAAGCTGCACTTGACATACTTTTGTTTCTTGATGTTGATTATTCCCCAGCATGAGTTATTATCAAGAAGGGGTTTTCTGGTTTTATCATTATGAGATATGATGTTGATTCCATTACCATCTCCAAATGTGATATTTGTTTACTAAGAGGAGTTTTCTATCTCCCTTCTTGGTAGCCCACACTATCTGTGGGAATGGCCCTGGAACACTAATTTTAATTTTCTGGAGGAGAGCAGAGGTAGAGCTCAGATTAATTATCCATACCTTATAACCCAAATGTTGAAAATTGTTTTTTGGATGGTAGAAGTTCAGTCTCAAATAGGTCTCATATCAGATGGGCAGGTGCCTGGCACATGGGACAATCTATGGTTAATAGATCTTAGGAGAGTATGTGTCCTCAACCTGGCCTCCAGCACTTGTGGGATGGAGCAGGATAAAAAATCCATAAAGATAGGGGGAGACAGTATTAAAGGGCCTCATATATATAATGAGTCTTCATAAACATGGAGGTGGGACATATACCTCTTTGAATATAGAAAAGGGTGATGGAAAGGTTTTTATTTTTTAACATTGGTGTGAGATGTGAGTTGGCTAAAGGACCTTGGATTAAGAGAGATTAAGGTCTGGGGCAACATAGGGACCCATTTGGTGGTCCATTTGCCAGACTGGAGTTTCAAAATGAGTTTTTTGAGGAAACCATTATGTCCCTCTTGATGAAACTGGCTAGCTGGAACCCATCAAGGAGTAGAAAGTTCTATTGAATGCCTTTCCCAGGAGCCCATCATTGTGTATTTTGAGAAGTGAAATGTGTACCTTGCTTACCATCAGTAATGTCTGGAATGCCAAAGAGGATAAGAAGTGCCCTGGTAAGACTGTATTGTGGCCTTAGTATATGTAGAGACATGTGATTTTGATTTATATTTTGGGTGTCTGTGAGGCTAGAGATTCCCAAAGTTCTTTACCTTGAAGGGAAAAAATCTTAGACAATTGCCCAAGAGTTTGTAAAAATGTGCAGGCCATTTGCTTAACAGAACATTCAGTGCTAAGATGACTGCCTGAAGTTTGGCTGGTTGTGCTGATCCTTGGTTCCCATTCTTTATCAGGGAAATCCTGGTTAAGGGATGGAAAGCAGACACATTCCACTGAGCTCCATAATTTATGACTGTGGCAATGCTTTCTGTACAGTCTGTGAACTCCCCTTGTTTTTCACTCAGTTAATACCAAGGGGCCCCCTACATAGCTAAGAGGTCTGGAGAAAGGTAACCTCCATCACCATGGCATCCGGCAAGGGACAAAGGACAGAGGATGCCATTTCTTCCTGCAGGTGGAATATGTCAGAGGGCCCAGGTTTGGCTCCATCCTGTATCAAGGAGGACTTGGAAGCTGTACCAAGCTTGTGGAGCACTGTTTCCATTTACCCAAGGCCCCATGCTGTACACCATTAGAGCAAAAATTGCTTGCCATATACTGGGATACTGGGCTCTCCTGGAAATAGAAGCTTTTACAGACCCTGAACCTATGATCCTCTGTACCCAATTAATTGCCCAATATGCCTTGGGTAATGGAAATAGCACCCCACAAGCTTGGCATAGTTACCAAGGCCTCCTTGATACAGGATGAAGCCATGGGCAACTTATGGCCATAATAGGTGGTTCAGAGACATGAGGAGGCATGAGAGGAAGCTGCTGAAGTCTCTAAAGTGAAGGAGTCTCTTAGAGCACTAATGGGAGTGTCTGTTGATTATAATTTGGACAGATTTTAGAGCCTTTTGTTAGAGAATACCCCATTTAAGGTGGGCTAATTCATAAGTGGCAGCATCAATGAGATTAAGTGAAATTTGTAAATGAGGAATATGTTGCTTCCAGAACCCCAAAAGAACTAAAGGATGTTGGACTTGTATGTTCTTAATAAGTGTGTCCAATGAATCTCCTCAGAGGAAGAAGTTATCAATGTAATGCCATAGCTGTACTCCTGGAGAAAGGTGGGTGCAGTTAAGATCTTGTCTGTAAAGATTGTGTGTGATGACAAAACTTTTGAGGTACCTCATGAAAAACCTAATAAAGGTATATTGTATCTCTTTTGAAGTGAAGGCAAACTGCAGCTGAGAGGCTGTTGAAATAGTCACTGAGTAGAACATGCTAGTCAGTTTGCTGATATTTACCAGTTTTATTTTTTATTTCAGAGTATTATGGGTGTACAAATGCTTTGGCTACATAAATTGCCTTTGCACCATCCAAGTCAGAGCTACAAGCGTGCCCATCCCCCAGACAGTGTGCACTGCACCTGTTAGTGTGAGTTTACCCATCCCCTCCTCCCCCGTCCCACCTACCTCACACCCGATGAATGTTACTTATATACGTGCGCATAAGTTTTGATCGATTAGTACCAATTTAATGGTGAGTACATGTGGTGTTTGTTTTTCCATTCTTGTGAAGCTTCACTTAGAAGAATGGGCTCCAGCTCCATCCAGGATAATACAAGAGGTATTAGTTCCCCATTCTTTTTTTTATGGTTGAGTACTCCATGATATACATATACCACATTTTATTAATCCACTCATGGATTGATGGGCACTTGGGTTGTTTCCACATCTTTGCAATTGTGAATTGTGCTGCTATAAACATTCAAGTGCAGGTGTCTTTTTTATAGAATTTTTTTTTTCCTTTGAGTAAATACCCAGTAGTGGGATTGCTGGATCAAATGGTAGTTCTACTTTTAGTTCTTTGAGGTATCTCCATACTGTTTTCCATAGTGGTTGTACTAGTTTGCAGTCCCACCATCAGTGTATGAGTGTTCCTATCTCTCCACAACCACGCCAGCAATTTGTTTTGGGACTTTTTGATAAAAGCCATTCTCACTGGAGTTAAGTGATATCTCATTGTGGTTTTGATTTGCATTTCCCTGATGAATAGAGATGTTGAGTGTTTTTCATATGTTTGTTGATATTTACCAGTTTTTGATTGGATGAAGTTAGTAGTTTTAATAATATTGGGTATTGGATATGGGGGCCTTAATTGATAGGACCACAGCATTAAGGTTGTAGTAATCACTATGAGGAGCCATCCATTTTTCTTTAGGTTTAAGAACAGGCAAAATTGGGCTACAAATGGAGAAGCAGTGAAAATAATTACCCATTCATTAATTAGGTCTTATATAATAAGTTTTATTCCTTGAAGGCCCTGTTTTAATTTACATCATTCCATAATAACTATTTTAACTGGAGGGTCCATGGTGTCCCATTTTATCAAGCCAATTTATTAAGTGTGAAAGACTTCATTTATTTTAATTTATTACTCATTGTGTCAGAGTATATATGCTCACTATGGGATATTTTAGGATAATATATTTTATTACTATGGGAAATTTTGGCAAGGCTATAGCTAAAATGAGGCATATCTATTTTTTCACTATCTTATATTTAGTTACTTTCACAAGATTATAGGCAGTACCATGTTTAAATTTAGTGGGATCCCCAGGAATAACTGCCTTTTGAATACCAGTACTGATTAAGTCCATGAAGCTTTGCCAATTGATAGAGTTTACCAAATGTTAAAGTTAATTTCGAATATATGTTGTAGGTATACCAAAAAAACCCAAAAAATCCTTGTGATTCCATACGAATTTTAGTACTGGCTTTTCTACTTTTCTTTTCTTTTCTATTTTCTACTTTCTATTTATATTTTCTATTTCTCTTCTATTTCTGCAAAAAAAAAGAGCCATTGGGATTTTGATAGGGATTACATTGAATTTGTAGATTGATTTAGATAATATTGCCATTTTGATGATATCAAGTCTTCTAATTCATGAATATGGGATGTCTTTCTATTTATTTAGGGTCTTTTTAAATCTTTCAGGAATCTTTTATAGTTTTCAGTGTATAAGTCGTACACTTCCTTGGTTTAATTCATTCCTAAATATTTTATCTTTTTGATGCTTTTGTAAATAAAAGTACCTTTAATTTCCTTTTTGGATTGTTCATTTCTGGTTTATAGAAACACAACTTTTTTTTTGTATTTATGTTGTATGCTGCAATTTTTCTGAATTTGTAGTTTCTGATTCAATCTTTCTACTTGTTTCAGGTCTGTTCAGATGTTCTATTTTTTCTAATTATTGTTTTATGCATTTATCTTTTAAGTTATATAGAAAAAAAGGAATTATAAACCAGAATTACAATAACACTGATTTTTATATATGCCCATGTTCTCCATTTCAGTCTGAAAGACCCCCTTTAGCATTTTCTTACAGCGCTAGTCTAGTATTAATGAACTCCTTCAGATTTTGTTTATCTGAAATGTCTTGATTTCTTTCTCATTTTTTATATCCCTTATAGACATCTTGCATCTTTCTCATTTTTAAAGTACAATTTTGCCAGATATACAATTCTTGGTTCCCAGGTTGTTTTTTCTTTTAGTACTTTAAATATGACACCCTACTGCCTTCTGACCGCCAAGGTTTCTGCTAAGAAATTGGCTGTTAATTTTATTGAGGATCCCTTGTACATGATAAGTTGCTTCTCTCTTGCAGCTTTCAAGATTCTCATTGCTTTGGCTTTTGACAGTTTGATTATAATGTTCAAGTCTGTATCTCTTTGTGTTTATCCTACTTGGAGTTTATTGAGTAGATTCATGTATTTTATCAAATTTTGGAAGTTTTCAGCCATTATTTCTTTAAATATTCTTTCTGCCACTTTCTTTCTCTTCTCTCCTTCTGGAACATTACACATATATTGGTATGCTTGATGGTATCTCGGCGGTCACTGTGGCTCTTTTCATTCTTTTTTTCCTTTGGTGCTCAGACTGGATAATGTCAATTGACTTGTCTTCAAGTTCACTGATTCTTTCTTATGCCTGATCAACTTTGTGTTTGAAACCCTTGAGTGAAATTTTCATTTTGGTTATTGTACTTTTCAGCTCCAGATTTACATTTGATTTCTTTTTGATAATTTATATCTCCTTATTGATATTCTCTATCTGGTGAAATTTTGTTCTCCTGGTTTCTGTTAGTTCTTTATGTATGGTGTTTTACCTCTTTGAGCATATTTTAGACAGCTGATTTAATGTTTCTGACTAGTAAGTGCAATTTCTAGACTTCCTCAAGAACAGTTTATGTTAATTTCCATTTTACCCATGAATGAGCTATACTTTCTTGTTTCTTTGCATGCTTTATAATTTTTTTGTTGAAGCTGGACATTTTGAATAGTGTAATATGGTAGTTATAGACATCAGATTAATACCCATCCTTAGAGTTTGTTGTTGTTGCTTACTGTGAGTTATGGTTTGTTATTTGTTTAGTAACTTTTCTAAATTGTTTCATAAAGATTGTATTCTTTGTCATGTGTGGTCTCTGGAATTTCTGTCCTTTTATCTTGTGGCAAGATGGTAGTTTGACAGATTTCTATAAATGCCAGAAAGAAGAAAGAAAGGGAGGGAGGGAGGGAGGAAGGAAGGGAGAAAAAAAAGAAAAAAATTCTTTTCCAAACTATGCAAATTGGCTATGTGTTAAGCCCTTATACAACATTCAACCAGTTTGTTAGTCTTCACTTCCTGCTTGCACTAAGTATAAAGATAAGCCAGAGGTGAAAGCTTAGGATCATCTCAAATCTGTTTTGAACATGCATCCGGCCCTGGATATGCATGTGGCTTTCTAGATTCCCTGTGATACATAGAATATCTTCAAAGCCCTTATTCACCAAAATAACTCTCTCCCCAGATTTTCAAAACAAAGGCAGTCACCTTGCTTTAGTCCATCAGGTAATCTCCAAACAAGTCAAAACATTCAAACACAAATCTTTGGGAACAAGGTCTGCTCTGTTACCTCTGGATCCAGGTACCCACACTGGGAACACAGGGTCCCACCTTCAAGACCACCACTGCACCAGCAAGTTGAGTGAGGCAAGGCTAGGTTAAAATGCCATAAAGCTTTTCTACCATGGTGAAGTTGCCATTTTCTTGATGCAACATTCACTCATTTGCAATAAACCTTTGACTATTTTCCAGAATTCTGAAAAAGTTCATTCTCTAATTATTGCTTTTGTTTCCAGTGTTTCTATGGAGGGACAGGTCCTTGAAGCTCCCTACTCTGATATCATCTGATATTTTCACTGATATCTTTCTGTTTATTTTCTTTTGACATTGAAAGTAATACACAGTTGTTGTAAAATATATCCTAAACAGTGCACAAATGTATTCATTCATTCTTTTAGCAAAATATGCGCTGACCATCTAATAATTACCAGTGTATATACAGCACAAGGGGAGATCCATACAAATTCACACTTCATTGTTAAAACGTGCCAGTCTGGGGCTCAGTGTCCCTGTGGTTCCCCTGCCTTGGTGAGCTGAGAGAACAGTTACAAAGGAATAGCACTCAGTGTTAAGCACGCTCACATAAATAATTTGTTTTTACTGATTAGTTAAGCAATAGCAGTCTTCTGGCTAACATAAGAAATGTTTATGGCTCACTAGGACTACAAGTTATAAAACTCTTAGTCTGTACTGTTTTTTATAAATAAATATCTTCATGGAATCCTCAAAACATCCCTATGATGTAGGTTTGATGATTATCTCCCTGTCACAAATTAGAAAAATGAGGCACAAAGAGTTTGAAGGATTTGCCTGAGATCACACAGCTCATAAGGGACAGAGAAGGGATTTGGACTTGGCTGGGTCTAACAGATTGCAATCTGGCTCTTAGCACCTGGGCTATATTGCTTCCCTAAATGCTGGAATTCTCAGTCTCCATGTTCTGTGGCAGATCTCACTTATTTCCGTAGTTTTCCTTATCATGCTAGTGATGAAGACATCCAACTCCATATTTCCAGCCCAAATTTCTTTCTCCAGACCCCCAGGCCTTTATCCAGTTCTCTGCTGGACCTCTTCTTATGGATGTCACAAGGGCACTTCAACCTCAACAGGTCCAAAATTGGTTTCAAAGTATCCCCTTTTTAAAAAAGTCTCTCCTTCCCCAATTTGCAGCTCCCTCATTTTACACCTGCTATATCAATGAATGTCATGAACATCCATTCTGTTGCCAAATCAAGAAAACTGGGTATCATCCCTCACTCTGTCTTACTCCCAACATGCAATCAATTGCCAAGGCCTGCTAACTGTTCCTTCATAATATCTCTTCAGTCCACTTTTCTTTATTCTCACTATGTCTCCCCAGGTTTAGGTCACCATCATACTTGTTCTCTGTAATGCTGTAGCAGCCTGCTTGCTGGTCACCCTGACTCAAGCTTTGATATTTTTCACAGACAGTGATCATTCCACATCACAAAATATGATCGTGTATTTTATCATTACTCCACAAAATAGCCCCTGTGTATTAGGTACAACTTGAAGAAAGTTTTTTTTTTTCAGAAACCAACAACATTTCCAGAATAAAATGATCTTTTGTCCTTAGCATGTATTTGTGGGAATATATAGAAAATCAAATCAGGATAATATATGGAGAAAAGTGAAATGATGGGAAGGGGTTATCTCAAAGAATGGAGGGACAATCAGAAGAACTATACCCAGTAAGCCCAGAAATCCAAGTAGCAGGAACTAACAGAGAGCATCTTCCAGCTACCACTCTTTGTCTGCATCAGCATCAGGCCTTGTGGCATTCCCTTTAAGATTTAGAGTTTCTTCAACATTCAGGAAGTTGGATTGTTCAGTTTGGGATGATGAAAAAGTCCTAGTGATATATAGTTATGATGGTTGCACAACAATATGAATGTAATTAATGCCACTAAACTATATACTTTAAAGTGGTTAAAATGTCCAAAATTATGTATATTTTACTGTAATAAAAAGTAAAACAAAACAAAAAACCAACAAAACATGTTGCAAAGGATCTGAATAGTCAGTTCTAAAGAGAAGATATACAAATGACCAATAAGCCCATGAAAATGGGCTTATTACCTGATTATTTGCATATGAAATGTCCAGAATTGGCAAATGAATAGAGAAAGAGAGTATATTAGTGGTTGGTTAGGACTTCAGGGTTGGAGGAGGTAGGGGTCATACTGAAAGAGTATGGGGCTTCTTTTTGAGGTGATGAAAATGTTTTAAAATTTATTGTGATATTGCTTGTACATATCTGTGAATATACAAAAAGTATTGAATTGTATACTTTATATAAGTGAATAATATGGTGTGTGCATTATATCTTAATAAAGTTGTTATTAAACAAAAAGGAATAATATAGAGCTATCCATTGTACCATTTGCCCAGTTTCCCTCAATGGTAACATTTGCATAAATATAGTACAATATCACAACCAGGAAATTGACGTTGCCAAAATCCGTTATTCAGATTTTACCTTATTCAGATTTCACCACTTTTACATGCACTCCTTTGCATGTGTGTGTGTATTTAGTTCATGCAATTTTGTCACATGTGTAGATTTGTATGACCACCACCACAGTCAAGATACATCACAGCCATCCCTGGTCCTACCCTTTTATTACCACAGTCACCTTCCCTCCTTTCTCTCCTCCTAACCTCTGCCAACCACTAAACTGTACTCCATCCCTATATTTGTGTCATTTCAAGAATGTTATATAAATGGAATCATAATGTACTATTTGAGATTTTTATTGACAGTATAATTGCCTTCAGATCCATCTAATTATTATGTGCATCAGTAGTTCATTACTTTTTGTACTGAGTAATAGTCCATGACATGGATGTACCGCAGATTGTTTAATCATTTACCTGTTGAAGAACATTTGGGTTTTATTTAGTTTTTGGCTATTACAAATAAAGTTGCTTTGAACATTTGTGTACATGTTTGATCATATTCTGGGTGTTTTGGATATTATGAGATAATGGAGCCTATTTGATTTTATTTTTCAGGAGGCAGTTCCTCTGTTAAAGTGTAGCATGAAATGGGAGGGTGTATATGTTCAACTTCTCCCTAGGTCCTGCTGACTTACTCCAGCAAAGTGCAGGGCTGGCTCACACTGCATCATTGCAGATATGTGGGGTGGAAGTTCAGCTCCTCCTTCAGCCCTGCTGACTCTTTTCTGATGAAAGTGGGGCACCAACTGTCATTGCTTTGTTGCCTCTGATTAGGGGGTGTAAGATCAGCTCTTTGCTAGGCTCAGCTGCCACAAAGGAAGGTGCTAGCAGTAGGCTGACCAATACCACTTTGCTGCTGTAGGGTGGGAGCAGAAACTTAGCTTCCTGTCTGGCACGACTCACACCAGAGGAGAGGAAGGGGGGAAGCCAATGCTGACTAGCTCCAACTCCCACCTCATTGAATGACTCCTTGATGCCAGATGGAGGCCCATACTTAGCTCCCCAGTAGAACCTGCTGATCTGAGGAAGGCGTGAAACCCCATAATGACTAGTCTCACCTTGCATAGCTTTGTTAAATCTCATTGCTGTTGGGTAGGAGTAGAGGCTCAGCTCACTATTGGACCCCTCTGACACTACCCTGGAGAGGAAATTGGAGCACTTTGTGTATACCCTGGTCCTAAGATGGAAGATTGGTTCCCTTTCAGTCTTTCCAACAGTATCTGGGCTGTGGAGTCAGAGAGCAGCCACCTGCTTCCAAGAGGTGAGGGGCAGAGTGAAACGGAAGGTTAGCTCCCTCTTTCCCCACCTGAAACTGCAAGTTTGGGAAGGAGTCAGCTTTTCTGTTGACGCTTTTCTGGAGTAGGGTAGTTGTTGCCAAAAATGTTTTCTGTTAAATAACCGTTTTCTTGGTCATTGGCTAGAAGGAACAGGTTTTTCTTGAAGCCTTTCTTGTTCGTGATGGTTGGATGCTCCTGATGGGAGGTTTCTGCAGTGCCCTATTCAGGATATATGTGGGGGACAATAAGGAAACCAAGGGAACTCACTGCTATGTCATTCTTCATGTCCCAAGGTCCCTAGGCATTCTGTCTACTTCTTCCCACCTTTCAGAGTCTTCCTATGCTTTTGTGTTATGTTATGTCTACAGTTTTTTAGTTGTAAGAGGGAAGGCATGGGAGGGATGAGGCTGCTCCATTTTGTCCAGAACTAGAAGTCTGAAGGTCAGGTGTTTGCTGTTCAGTAGGTTCTGGTCCAGATCAGGTCTGGCTGTGGCCCTGCAGCTTCTCAGCTATGTGGCTTTCAAGCAAGTCACTTGTACTCTCTTAACATGTGTCTTTACTTATTGTTATAGGGAGGAGCATTGGAATTCCTACCAATTCATCTTTATCCATCTCTGAGAATCAACATTGTCCTTTGAAGAGAAAAAACTAAACTTTGATAAAATCCAATATATTGATTTATTTTTGTTAGAGCTTGTATTTTTGAGAGCTGATTTAAAATTTTTTACCAACTAAAGGTCACTGAGAGTCTCTCCTATGATCTTTTTCTAAAAAATTTGTTTTATCTGTTACATATAGGCCTATGATATAATTTGATCCAACTTTTTTATATGATGTGAAATACAGTTCTTCCAATTATTATTATTATTGAAAATGGCAATCCATTTGTTCCAACACCAATTGTTGAAAAGAGTGTCTGTTCTTCATTGAATTACCTTGGAATCTTTTGGCATATATGTGTGGGTCTGTTTCTTCACTTCCTATTCTGTTCCATTGATCAATTGGTCTATACTTATGCTGATAAATACTGCAGGGTTGCAGTGTGCTATGAACACTGTTTTGATTACTGTACGTTTATAGTAAGTCTTGCAATAAGATAATGAAAGTCCTCTAAAATATCCCACTTTTCAAGTTGTTTTGGCTATTCTCAGTCTTTTGGGTATTTTGATATAAATTTTAGAATCAGGTTATCTATTTGTATAAAAAACTGCTGGGATTTAATTTATGTCATCAATGTTTTGTATTTTTCAGTGTGCAGACATTGCACATCTTTTGTCAAATTTATCCCAAAGTATTTAATATTTTTGGTGCTATTGTAAATTATGTTGTTCTAAATTTTAATCTAACTATTCATTGCTTGTAATGAGTTGAATATTTTCCCCCAAAATCCATGTCCATCCAGAACCTCAGAATGTGACTTTATTTGGAAATTAGGTCTTTGCAGATGTAATTAAGGATTAAGATGAGATCATATTATATTAGGGTGGTCCCTAAATCTGATGAGCATATCTTTATAACAGATGGAAAGGATACACAGAAAGACACAGAGAGGAGAAGCAGAGATAGGAGTTATGCTACCACAAGTCAAGAAATGCCTGGGGCCACCAGAAGCTGGAAGAAGTAAGGAATAATTCTTTCCTAGAGTTGTCAGAGAGAACATAGCCTTGCTGACACCTTGATTTTGGACTTCTGGCCTACCAAAGTGTGTGAGAATAAACTTTCAGGTTTTCCTGAAGCCACCAAGTTTGTGGTAATTTATTGTGGCAGTCTTAGAAAATGTAACACATTGCTAATATAGAGAGATACAACTAAATTTGTATGTTGATCTTGTATCCTGCAACATTTCCAAACTCACTTTATTAGCTCTGATAGCTTTTTGTATACTATATAGGATTTTCTACATAGACAATTATATTTTCTATGAATAAAGGTTGTTCTACTTCTTCCCTTACAATCTGTAATACTTTTATTTCTTTTTCTTATTATACTGGCTAAAATATCTAATACAATGTTGAATCAAATTTGTGCAAGTGTCCATTTTCTCCTTGTTTCTTGTCTTATAGGGAAAGCATTTAGTCTTTATGCACACGTCATTATGTATAATTTTCATAGATGCATTTTGTCAAGTTGATGTATTTTATTTATACCTGGTTCTTGAGTATTTTAATTAGTAATGGATTTTGGAATTTTGGCAAATGTTTTTTCATTCTCCATTGAGATGATGATATGGTTGGGTTTTTTTTTTTTTACTATGTTAATGTGGTGAATTACAATTTTTCCAAATATTAACACTACCTTGACTCCCTAGAATAAAAATTACTTGGTCATGGTGTATTGTATTTTTATATATATCATTGGATTCGACTTTACTAAAGTTTTGTTAAGAATTTTGCTATGTCCCACAGATTTTGATAACTTGTGTCCCCATTATCATTTAGTTCAAAGAATCTTTTGATGTCCACCTGAATCTCCTCTTTGACCCAATAGTCATTCATCAACACATTGTTTAATTTCCATGTTTTTGGATAGAGATGTGAGTTTCTGTTGGAATTGATTTCTAATTTTAGTCCACTGGGGTCTGAAAAGATACATGGTATGATTTCTATTTTTTTTAATTTGTTGAGATCTGTTTTGTGGCCTAGGATGTGATCAATTTTAGAGAAAGTTACATGAGCTGATGAGAAGAACATATATTCAGTGTTATTTGGGTGGAGTGTTCTGTAGATGCCTGTTAGGCCCAAATGTTCTAGAGTCTTGATTAGGTCCATTGTTTCTTTGCTTATTTTCTGTTTGGAGGACCTGTCCAGTTCTGTCAGTGGGGTGTTGAAGTCTCCGGCTATTATGGCATTGCTATTTATTATGTTGTCTAGATCAAGCAGTATTTGCTTTATGTATCTGGGCGCTCCTGTATTGGGTGCATAAATATTTAGGATTGTTAAGTCTTCTTGTAAGATTTTTCCCTTCACCACTATATAGTGACCATCTTTGTCTTTCTTTACTTTTGTTGCTGTAAAGTTTATAATATCTGATATGCCCATATCCAAAAGACAGAAAGTTCACAAATCACTAAACTAATGAATCATCTTAAGGAAATGGAAAAGGAAGAGCAAACCAATCCTAAACCCAGCAGAAGAAAAGAAATAACCAAGATCAGAGCAGAATTAAATGGAATTGAGAACAAAAGAACAATACAAAAGAGTAATAAAATGAAAAGTTGGTTCTTTGAAAAGATAAACAAAATAGACAGGCTACTTGCTAGATTGACCAGAAGCATAAAGGAAAGAACTCTAATAAGCTCAATTAGAAATGAAAAAGGAGAGGTCACAACTGATATCACAGAAATACAAAACATCATCTTCAAATAATACAAAAATCTCTGTGCCCAAAAACATGAAAACGTGGAAGAAATGGACAAATTTTTAGAAACACACTACATCCCTAGGCTCAATCAGGAAGAAATAGAATTCCTAAACAGACCGATATCAAGCACCAAAATTGAAGTAGTAATAAAAAATTTTCCAACAAATAAAAGTCCTGGACCACATAGGTTCACACCTGAATTCTACCAAACCTACAAAAAAGAACTGGTGCCTATACCGCAGAAATTATTGCATAACATCAAGAAGGATGGAATCCTCCCAAACTCATTCTACAAAGCCAATATCACCTGATACCAAAGCCAGGAAAGGACATAACAAGAAAAGAAAACTGCAGACCAATATCCCTTATAAATATAGATGCAAAAATTCTCAATAAAATCCTAGCAAACCGAATTCAAATGTACATCAAAAAAATAATTCATCACAATCAGGTGGGCTTCATCCCCGAGATGCAGGGATGGTTCAATATATGCAAATCTATAACTGTAATTCACCATATAAATAAAAGCAAGAACAAAAACTATATGATCCTTTCAATAGATGCAGAAAAGGCTTTTGACAAAATTCAGCACCATTTTATGATAAGAACTCTTTTTTTTTCTCCTAACTCATTCTTTTTTTTTTACTTAAAACAGTTTTTATTATTAAAAATGGTAAATTGAAGAATGATATTTTAAACAAAATTTTTCTTGGTTTTTTACAGTTTGATCTGATTCAGAGCTAAGTATTGTAAAAGATCATTTGCCAAAGCAAAACATGGTTTGAATATATCCAACAGAATAAAACCTATACAGAATTATGTGATTTAGCAAGGGGCATTGTCCTATTAAATCAAAATATCTCATTATTCATTTTTTAAACAATAAAAAGAAGTTTGATTCATTAATGCACATAGTAGTTACAGTAAATTTTTCAAAGAAATTGAAGTAGATTTCCCTTATGATAAGAACTCTTAACAATATAGGCATAGATGGCTCTTACCTCAAAAATTTTAAAGCTATATATGATAAACCCACAGCCAATATCATACTGAACAGGGAAAAATTGAAAGCACTCCCCCTTAAAACTGGAACCAGACAAGGTTGCCCACTATCTCCGCTTCTATTCAACATAGTGCTGGAAGTCCTTGCCAGAGCAATCAGACAAGAGAAAGGAATCAGGGGTGTCCAAATGGGGGCAGAAGAGATCAAACTTTCACTCTTCACAGACGATATGACATTATATCTAGAAAACCCCAAAGATTCAACCAAGAGACAACTGGAATTCATAAATGAATTCAGCAAAGTCTCAGAATACAAAATCAATGCACACAAATCAGTAGCCTTCATATATGCCAATAACAGTTGAGCTGAGAAACAAACCAAACACGCCATACCTTGCACAATAGCACCAAAGAAAATTAAATATTTAGGAACATATCTAACTAAGGAGATGAAAGACCTATATAGAGAGAACTATGAAACACTAAGAAAAGAAATTGCAGAGGATGTAAACAGATGAAAAACCCTATCATGCTCTTGGATAGGTAGAATTAACATTGTTAAAATGTCTATACTATCTAAAGTGATTTACAGAATCAATGCAGTCCCTATCAAAATACCAACATCATTTTTTGCAGATCTAGAAAAAATAATTCTACGCTTTGTGTGGAACCAGAGAAGACCCCGTCTAGCCAAAGCAATCTTAAGCAAAAAGAACAAATTGGGAGGCATCAATCTACCAGTCTTCAAACTATACTGCAAAGCTATAGTAACCAAAACAGCGTGGTACTGGCACAAGAACAGAGACATAAACCAATGGAACAGGACTGAGAACCCAGATATAAAACCATCCTCATACTGTCATCTGATTTTTGACAAAGTAGACAAAAACATACCCTGGGGAAAAAAGTCCCTATTCAATAAATGGTGCTGGGAAAACTGGATAGCCACATGTAGAAGACTGAATCTAGATCCACATCTCTCACCCCTCACAAAAATCAACTCATGATGGATAACAGACTTAAACCTAAGATGTGAAACCATAAGAATTCTAGAAGAAAACATTGGAAAAACTCTTATAGACTTTGGCCTAGGCAAAGAATTTATGAAGAAAACCCCCAAAACAATCACAGCAGCAACAAAAATAAATAAATGGGACCTGATCAAATTAAAAAGCTTCTGCACAGCCAAGGAAACTATCACTAGAGTGAACAGATAACCTACAGAATGGGAGAAAATGTTTGCATGCTACACATCTGATAAAGGGCTGATGACCAGAATCTATACAGAACTTAAGAAAATCAATAAGAAAAAAATCTAACAACCCCATCAAAAAGTGGGCAAAGGACATGAACAGAAACTGTTCAAAAGAAGATGGAATAATGGACAGCAAACATATAAACATTGCTCAACTTCTCTAATCATCAGGGAAATGTAAATCAAAACCACAATGAGATATCACTTAACCCCAGTGAGATTGGCTTCTATCAAAAAGTTCCAAAACAACAAATGCTGGCAGGGATGCAGAGAGATCAGAACACTCACACACTGCTGGTGGGACTGCAAATTAGCACAACCTCTATGGAAAGTAATATGGAGATACCTCAAAGAACTAAAAGTAGAACTACCATTTGATCCGGCAATCCCACTACTGGGTATTTACCCAAAGGAAAAAAAGACATTCTATAATAAAGACATCTACACTCGAATGTTTATAGCAGCACAATTCACAATTGCAAAGTTGTGGAAACAACCCAGGTGCCCATCAATACATGAGTGGATTAATAAAATGTGGTATATGTATACCATGGAGTACTACTCAGCCATAAAAAGCAATGGTGAATTAACACATCTGGTACTATCCTGGATGGAACTAGTGCCCGTTCTTTGAAGTGAAGTATCTCAAGAATGGAAAAACAAGCACCACTGGTACTCGTCATCAAATTGGTACTAACTGATCAATACTTATATCACACATGGAAATAACATTCATAAGGGAGTGGGCAGGTGGAAGGGGGGTGGAAGGGATGGGAAAACTCTCACTAAATAGGTGCAGGGCACACAGTTCGGGGGATGTCCGTGATTGTAGTTCTGACTTGGGCAGTGCATAGGCAATGTGTATAACCAAAGTGTTGTACCCCCATAATATTCTGAAATTTAAAAAGTTTAAAAATAAATTATAAAAAAGGAATTTTTGCATTTATGTTCATGAGGGAGAGTGGTTTATAGTCATCTTTCCTTGTAATATAATGATCTGGTTTAGTGGACTGGGTAATTCTAGCCTCAGAGGGTGAGTTGGGAAATATTTCTTTCTCTTCAATTTTCTGAAAGATCTTGCATAGAATTAGTGTTATGCCATCCTTAAATGCTTGGTAGAATTACCAGTAAACTATCTTAACCTAGAGGTTTTTTAATTTCAAAACATTAAGGGGATACAGATGTTTTTGTTATGTGGATAGCTTTTATAACGCTTTAGCCAGGGCTATAAGTGTGCCCATCACCCGAATACTGTTCATTGTAACTGTGAGGTAGTTAACCTAGAGTTTTCTTTGGAAGAAGGATTTTAAATGAAACTTCCATTTATTTAATAGTTGTAGGGCTTTATTTTATTCTAATATATATATTTGTGCTATAAATTTCCCCCATGTACTTCTTTTGCCACATTCCGCAAATTATCATATGTTGAGTTTTCATTTTCATTCAGTTCAAAGTGCCTTCTAATTTCTCTTTTGGCTTCTTCCTTGGGCCATGAGTAGCTCAGATATGTGCTATTTGCTGTTAATTATATATTTGAGGATTTTCCAGAGATCTTTCTGTTATTCGTTTCTTATTTAATTCCACTGTGCTCAGAAAACATAGATTTTGTGATTTGAATTCTGTTGACATTATTGAGAACAGAACTTATTTTATGGCCCTGAATGTAGACTACCTTGGTAAATGTTCCACCTGCATGTGAAACAAATGTATATACTGCTGTTGGTGGTGGGAAGTTCTATGCTGTGTTCAAGTTTTATATGTACTTGCTGATTTTTCATCTATTTATTCTACCAATTTTTAGAGAAGGTATTGACATCTCTGACTATAATTGTGGATTTGTCTATTTCTCCCTAAAGTTCTATGAGTTTTTGCTTCATGTATTTTGAAGCACTGTAGTCCACAGATGTTTAGGATTATTATGTCCTCTTGAGAAATTCACCACTTCAGTAATGACCTCCTTTATCTGTTGTATTATTCTTTGCTCTGAAATTTATTGTGTCTGATATCAGTATAGCCATTTAAGCTTTGTTTTGATGTGTAAAAATTATTCATCTTTTTCCATCCCTTTTCTTGAAAACAATTTGTATCTTTAAATTTAAAATAGAGCTCTTATATGCAGCACATATTTGTTTCTTTTCTATCCAATCTGACCATCTCTGTTTTATAATTGAGGTGTTTTGACCATTTACATTAATGTGATTATTGGCATGTTTGGGTTTAAATCAATCACTTTGCTATTTGTTCTCTTTTTTCTTTAACTTTTTTTGGATTGAGTAATTTGAGGATTTCATTTTATGTCCTATGTTGGGTCATTAGCTATAACTTTTTCAGTGGTTGTATTAAGGTTTATAGTATACATCTTTAATGTATGAGAATCTACTTTTAAGTGGTATTAATGTATGGAATAAGAACCTTAAAATCATGTTCTTCCATTTCCCCTCTTCTAGCCTTTATGCTATTATTGACATACATTAACATTTCACATATGTTATAAATCTTAATATGCAGTAAGTTGGAGACGATCATAAGGCTCATGTTATTTATTTCCCCTCTCTCAAATAGCTTTGCTCTCTGATGTTCAGTGGCCGAAAACCATTGTTTCATATATTTTGCCCATGTTTTAGTTGCTTCAGTTAGGGAAGTAAACCCAGTCCCTCTTACTCCATTTTCATTGAAAGCACAAATGTGGCTTAACGTTTTAAATCATGAAGGCCTTATTTCACTTTTAATCAGAGTGCATTTCCTATGCTATCTGGAATTCCTGGAAGTGTCCAGTGTCTATGTCTCTGCTCCTGACTAAAAAGTTCAAACTGCACACTTTCTTTGGCTACACAATGGCCCTTAGGTTTATTTTCTGAATTTCCTTCAATGGATTTAAATTTTTCAAGAAAAAATCGGTACCTGTTTTATTAGAAAGTTATGAGAGATTATCTATATTATTATCTCAATTTGTTGGAAATACATAAGGATCCAAAAATGTATACTTGTTACCATTTGCTAAATACCACTAAATCCATATTTCTCTTGTTCAGTTTTTCATTCATTCATTCAACAAGTATTTACTGGATGTACATGATGTGCTAAACTAAAATGGCCTAATCCATATCTACATCTCAAACCTCCTTTCTGACCATCCTTTTTCTTTAAGAACCAAAGCAAACTCCCTAATCTCACTGCCTGCTCTTTGTCAGAATTTTTAGGCTTTTATGGGAAGAATTTGTTTTATCTCTATTGTGGAGAATGGCCACACTGAAAGAGAAAAGGAGGCTTACCACATAAAAGAAAGAAATGATACATAGGCAAATGCATCTAGAACCTTAGCTATGGCTGCTCCCCTCAAGGGAATTTTATGCCTTGTTCTCTATTGCCTTTTGCTCATTTTACATGGAGCCTGACCGCTCACATGCTACTCCCTGAGATGCCCCTTCAGACCCAAACACTCTGTTAAGAGCCAAGAAAAACTGGTTAGCTGAGCACTCTCTCCGTAGACTAGAATCCTAAACCCAACTTTCTCTGAGAAACTGACAGGACAACTTGGATCTGCCTGGATGTGGAAGAGATACACATTTTTCTGGGCATATGTGTGTCTAACCTTCTAATGTGGATACGCTGTCAATTCATGTGTGAGCTTCATTTCTCCTCATGAAGGAACTGCTGAATACACTTAGGCCAATACAGGCAGAACACTTTTTCCCCCTAATGAAGCCTGTGCTAACATTGGCAACCAGGAGTAAAATATCTGGCAGGGTTTAAACCTCTTTGTTCATCCATTCTCCTGACCTTTCAACTCTAGCCTTTCTCTGTATAAACTTCTATCTTGTGTGAATGTGCTTTGTGTCTCAAGTGCCTCCAAGAGGAAGGAGGGCTTTGGAATTACTTAGGCATTTGATTCATGATGTCTGGAGTTTGTGATATTACATGACGTTTTCACCTGCCTATCCACTTTTCTCCTTTGGTTTCATAAGTGCTATTGCAATGTTAAATTCTAGGGCACAGGGCGGCAAACTTTTTCTGTTAGGACCAGATAAAAAACATTTAGTCTTTGCAAACAAGCCATACTGTCTCTTTCACAGTTACTCAACACTGCCGCTGCAGTGCAAAAACAGCCATAGACAATCTGTAAATGAATAAGCATGCCTATGTTCCAATAAAACTTTATTTAAGGACACCAAAATTTGAATTTCATATATTTTTGCATCATAAAATATCCTTAATTTTTTCAACCATTAAAAGATATAAAAATCATTCTTAGTTATTAGGCCAAAAACATAGGCAGTGGGACAGATTTGGCCCATGGGTTATTTGCCAACCCCTGTTCTAGAATCGTAACTTTTAAGTTTACTTCCACAAGACTGTCTTCATACATAAAATGTGTGTATTTCATCTGATTAGCACAAACTGAGTGGGGCTTTGTTTCCCAAGTTCTATTGGGACACTTAACCCCAATAGTCCTCCCACGGACTTCTCATAAAGATCCTCACATTTGGGTATCCACTGATTGACTGACATGATCTCCTGGTGTCCAGCTCAATATAGGATAACAAAATTCTATACATTCATAGGTTTCAGGTGGATGTGGGCTGGTATGAGGTGGGACCATCTCAGATTGAAAGTGAGCTGTGTTCTCTCACACATCTTGTATAGACTGAACTGGGAAGGAGCGTTCCTGGGAGAGAACTACCACTAAGGAAAGAACTAGACAGACAAGGTATCTCCATGAAGTTAACAGGGAGAGGGGATTTGTCCACACCTTTGGAGAGCAAGGATTCATACACTGGAAGTTCCAGAGAAATCAGTAGGACCTTCTCACCTTGAGGATTCCTGAACATCTACAGTGGTGGGGGCCAGTGTAGGGAGCAAGAGCTAGCAGATAGAGCAATACCCAGGGGTATCTGTACCCAGGATGGGCATGGGGCACAGCAGCAGAGGAATGGAAGTACCTACCTACTCCTTAGCCCACTAGACTTGTGAGTATAGGGAAGACCTTGCCTTAGAACTTGCTTTAATATCTGGGGAATATCTAAAGGGATGGATCATATACGTCAATGGGAACGAGAACTGGGAGGAAGCTCACAAACTTACTACCTCAGCAGGTCCACATAGCAGCCCTGAAAGGTGATTATTATCTTCACCTTACTGACAAATATAATGATCTTTAAAGAGATGTATCTCTTCTCATTATCTTATATTTCTAAATAAGAGATCCCAGAGGTAAGCTAAAATTGAGATTCTGCCACAAGTGTTTATTAAGTGTTCACATTTCTTTTATAAGGTGGTCATATATAAGTAATGTGTTCAGTTTTGAAAAATAATATAGATAAGCAAAAAGAAAATAAAAATCCCTCATAATTCTACCACAAAGAAATAAACACTATTTACTTTATATAAATGACTATTTTTGTTCATATAAATATAAGATGTGAAGTAAAAATTACAGAGAATGCTTTTTTAAACTGCTTTATTAACTTCACAATATATAATGAGCATCTTTCCATGCAATAGGTAAAACTCCCCTGCTGACAGAAACTTACAAACTGGGTCAAAAACACAACATTTAATTAGAAGCTGGTAATAGGAGACCCACATGAAACAAGTAACATCAAAAGGTTTACAACAAAGGTACACCACAAATATGTAAGTTTAGGAAGCAGGGGTCTCCCTATTAACTTCAGGGAAAACATCAGGATTCAGGGCATAAGGCAAAACTCATCATGAGGGTCATGGTGAGGGGGGTCAGTGCTAACTGCCCGCAGACTATGACTCAACTGCTTTTCCCTCAGCTTTTCCATCAGCTGTCTCACCTCCTCCCCAATCCTTTCCATATTCTCTTCTCTCATCCTTGCCTGTGGCTCTCCAAGCCTATGCATTACCTCCCATCTATACTGCAAGATGGGCTGCCTAACGCGGAATCGCCTACGGTTGCCCCTAGGCACATAGTATTCACTAGCTTCCAAAGGGAGGGCCAAGGGCTCCCCTTTATTAGCATCTTGCTCCTTTTCATCCTTTTCTTCATTTTCCTGGTTGGCACTTTCCATGTTGAGATTTTTTACCACTTGTTCCTCTTTGGACTCCATTACTCCTAGGAGATGAGAAGAGAGAGAGAAAAGGTAGACCAATCAGCACCGAGGACAGAGGCCCTACTATGCACCTTTCAAAATTCAGAGCCTTGGATTTCAAAGGCCTTTTTAAAATTTCATTTTTCCCACCTGAGAGGTTTCATGCGCCCTCTAGGGGGCCCCCAGTCCGAGCCCCTCCCTCCCTCAAAGCCCACCATTTTCCCTGCAGATCCACCTCCAGGTCTCTGCAGGAACCAAAATGGAGGATGAGGATGACGGTGACAGGGTGGGGGGGCAGGAGTGTGCTGGGGAGAGGGGGGTTGGGGTCTCACACTGGGCTTTCCACACATCCCTCCCCCCGCCCCCACCACTGTCCCCCGCACCGACCTGGGCCTATCCTCGCAGTCTCCTCTCCTCCCGATTCTCGATTCTCGCCGCGAGGTGCGCCGCCGCGACACTTAGCCCCGCAGACCTGCAGACGGCCGGGGTGGGGGGAGCGGGGGCTGCTGCAGCCGAGCGCTCCCGGCCCCTTCCCCGTCCCCGGCCCCGGCCCTCGTCGCCGCCCTCGCCCCGCGTCTCATCTCCCACCCCCAGCCGCCCCGCCCCCCGCGCTGACCACCATTTTCTGCACCGAGGACGGGGGCGGGGCAGGGCTGTCGGAAAAGCTTGCGTCGCTGGCTGAGGCAGGTGTTTCCAAAGGCTCGAAGCCTCAGGACCACCTGCTCCCGCGGGGCCGTGCACCCCTCGGCACACGAAAGGCCTGCCATCTTCTGTGGACCCGCGGCGGGGGGTGGGGGCTGCAGTCGCTAACCAGCGGCGTCTCCGCCCTTGGGCCGCCAGACCCCCGGGAATGGGGGTCCGCAGGCCGGGGCCGCTCTCCTATGGCAACCCCAGGGACCCCCCTCCGGGTCCCTTACCTGCTCCCCCGCCGCCTCCTACTTTCGGGGCCGCCCCTGGCCCGCCCGCCCTCAGGGCCACCAGGAGCACGTACCGCAGCCGAGAACCGAGCGAGCGACAGCGGGTCTGACACCAGAGCGAGGCCCGCGAGTCAGCGCTGGCAGGTCACGTGAGGCTGTCGTCATCGCCAGCGGCCCCGCCCCCGGCCCTTGGCCCCTCCTGCCACCCGGAGTCGGGCGGGGCTTGTCGGCCAGGCCCGCCTCTCATCCTCACCCCAAGTCCATTTGAACATCCCTAGCCTGGTCCCTGTCACTTTCCCTTCTTTGTGTGTTTTTGGGCCTTTCTCTGCCTGTCGAGTAAGGGCAGTATTTTCTCAGAAGGGTGTTGGCCACTTCCACTTCTCTGGGGACTTGCCTCTCCCTCTCCTCTCCTCCCAGGATGCACCTCCTTCTGCCTCATGTCCTCTCTGCTACCAATACTCTCTATTTTCCCTCCGCTAAAATGCGTAGAAGAGGTGTGTTAGGAAGAGTCCGAAGGAGTGGATTTTTCTCATTCTTAATACCCTTCTGTTTTATTTCTTTTATATTAAATAAAAATCAATATACTTCTTTTAAAAGGAAAAATAGTTTTATTTGAAAAACAGGATTAAAGTTGGGGAAAAAAAATCCCAACCACCTGTCTGTTCCACTAAGTCATTATATAAATATAGACTCTACAGGCAGCTCCTTTTTTAGAACTTGGAAAAGGACAAGGCAGCTGATGGCTCCCCTTGTAAGGGGCCCCTAGACACATGAGGCCCTTTCATGAAGTAAGCCAATGAGTATGTAGTACAACAGAGCCTTGTTGGATTTTCAGAACTAAAAATACAAAAAAAGAGATCAAACCTACTTCACAAATTTCTGATTCAAATGGTAATAAGTATGTCTTTATTTGCAGATCAAATAATTATGTATTCCAAAAATCCAAAGAAATCTACAATAAACCTACCATAGGAGTAAAAATTGAGGAAAATTACAATTACAAGATAAATATACAAAACTTAATTGTATCCCTATATGCTACTAATAAACAATTGAAAAATGAAATGTAAAAATATATCACTTATCATAGCTTCCAAAAACGTGAAATACTTAAGAATAAATTTCAAAAGCATGTAGAAAACCTGTACACTATTGCAAAACACTGCCAAAAGAAACTAAAGACTGAAATAAATGAAAAGATACACCATGGCTCTGGAGCAGGAGATTCAATACCTCTTCAATATCTCTTCAATTGATCTATAATTCAGTGCAATCAAAATCAAAACCCCAGCAGGCATCTTTGTATAAATTGACAAACTTACTCCCTAATTTATATGGAAATGCAAAGGACCTAGGATAGACAAAATAATTTTGAAAAAAACCCCACTGATCTAGAGGATCATATTATATGATTTCAAGACTTAAGATGTAGTATTAATAATAAAGGTAGTGTAGTAGTGGGGTAAATATATAGATCAATGGAACAGAATAGACAGCCCAGAGGTAGACCCATACATGTATTGCTAATTCATCTTTGACAAAGATGTCAAGGTAATTCAATGGAGAAAATATAGTCTTTTTAACAAATGGTGCTGAAACAACTGGAAATTCTTCTATAAAAAAAGGAACCTTGACTTTTACTGTATATTATACACAAATTAATTCAAAATAGATCATAGGCCTAAGTATAAAAGCCCAAGTTATAAAACTTCTAGAATAAAACATAGAGAAAAACTTTACAATCTTTGGGAAGATAAAGATTCCTTAGATAGGACACAAAAAGAACAGATCACAAAATTAAAAAATGAGAAATTGGACTTATCAAAATTAAAAACCTCTATCCTTTAAAAGACATGGTTAAGAAAATGAAGTGGGAAGCTGGAAGAAAATATTAACAATATCTGTATCTGACAAAGGGGTTTGAATTCAGAATATATACAAGGAACTCTGAAAACTCAACACAAGAAGGCAAATAATGCAACAAAAATGATCAAAGATTTGATCAAACATTTCACGAAAGTACATGTACAAATTACCAATGAGCTCATGAAAAGATGCTCAACCTCATTAATCACCAAGGAAATATAAAATAAAGCCAGGATGAAATACCACTGCACACCTATTAGAATTGCTAAAGTTAAAAAGTCTGACAATCCCAAGTACTTTTGAAGATATTGAACAACTAAAACTCTCATTTATTGCTGGTGAGAAGTTCAACCACTCTGAAAGACTTTTTGGCAGTTTCTTGAAAAGTTAAACTTACACTTACCATATATCCCAGAAATTCCACTCTTAGGAATTTTCCCAGCAGAATTCAAAACATATTTCCTCAAAAATATTTGTATAGGAATATTCATGGCAGTTTCATGTATGGTGGTTCCAAAGTGTGTAAAATTCAAATGTCCATCAACAAGTGAATGGATAAACAAATCGCGATGTATTCACACGTTTGAACACTGCTAAGCATAAAAAAAGAATAAACTACTGATACAAGCAATAACATAGATGAATCTCAAAAAATATTTTTAAAAAATGCTTAGGGAAAGATATCAGCCACAAAAGAGTGTGCTGTGCATGATTGCATTTATATAAATTCTAGAACAGGAAAAACTAATCTATACTGATAGAAGTTGGATCAAATCAGTGTTTGCCTGGCTTGAAGGTTGGGGGTTTTTCTGACTGCAAAGGGGCATAAATGGAACTTTCTCAGATAAGGGAAATGTTCTGTATCTTGATGGGGTAGTGACTCCATTGGTGAATACATTTGTTGAAATCATTGAACCATACAGTTAAAAGGTGTGTATCTTATTATATGTAAATTATGGCCCAATAAAGGTTAGAAATCAAACATTCTAGGAATAAATCTAATTAAATACTTGCAAGACCTGTACACTGAAAATTATAAAATAGTTTTAAGAACATTAAAGAAGAACTAAGTAAGTGTAGGGATATACTGTGATCATGGATTAAACACTCAATATTTTAAAGATGTCAATTATACCCAAGTTCATCTATAAATTCAGTGCAATCCATGTAAAAATATCAGCAGGTCACTTTTTGTTGATGAACAGATTTCAAATATGTATATGAAAATACAAAGAGCCAAATATAGCCAAGAATACTTTGAAGATGAGGAAAGCTCCAAGACTTCCACTACTAGATATCAAAACTTAATACAATACTATAATGAGGATGATACAGTATGATATTGTCTCAAAGATTAAAATGTGTATCTATCTATCTATCCATCTTAAATGGACCTGTGAAACATACCTACATATAAAGTCACTTGATTTATGATAAAGATGACAGTTCAATGAAGTGGGAGGAAAGGATTCAAAAAGTGGTATCAGATCAATTGGATATTCATATGGAGAAAAGATGTATGTTGACTCCACTTTAAATAATACACGCACAAAAAAATCTCCCAATGAATTACAAATCTAAATGGGAAAGGTAAAAATGTAATTCTAATGTGAAAAACACAGGAGATCATCTTCATGGCTTTAAAGTAAGCAATTTTCTTGAAGAGCACACAAAAAGCACTAACCATGAAGGGAAAAGATTATAGATTGTACTTTATTAATATTTTTAAAGACTTTTGTTCATCATAACACCAAGAAAAGGAAAGGCAACCCAATAGAAAAATGAACACACACCTTAAAAACAGCACTTCACAAAACAGAATATCCAAATGTCTAATAATTTGTGAAAAGATGCTAAACTTCATTGTTCACAGAAAAATGCAAATTATAGCCAAAATGTGATGTCACTAAACACCCCCCAGAATGTCTAAAATAATAAAGACAGAAAACATCAGGTATTTTACAAGGATGTGGTACAACTAGAACTGGTACTACTGTTTTGGAAAACTGTTTGGCAGAATATATTAAAAGCAAGCATCTGTGTACTCAGTGACCCAGCAATTTCACTCTAAATATACCCATAATAAAAATACATGCATTGGTTTCCTAAACAGCATTTACACATATATCCATAATAGCACTTTTTAAATTGCTAACAATTAGCAAATACCCAAATGTTCTTTATCAGGAACATGTATAAATAAACTGTATATTTACACAATGGAATATTATTCAGCAATGGAAACGTACAAATTACACCTACACACAGTATAGATAGCTCTCACAAACCTAATGCTGAGATAAGGAAGCAAGAGAGAAAAAGAATATTTAATGTATAATTCCATTTATATGAATTTAAACATAGGCAAAACTAACATGTGATGTTAGAATTCAGGGTAGTGGCAGTCCTGAGCAATGACTGGAATGGGAATTCTGCAGTGTTGGTAATGTTCTGTCTTTCTTTGTTGTTGTTTTGTTTTAAGTGCTGGCGAAATGGTTTTACTTTGTGAAACTTCATTGAACTGTGTAATTATGATTTGGGCACTTTTACATATGTATTTTATACTTTATTTAAAAGTTCACTAAGTGGCTCTCTGCATGTAAGGAGTGTCTCTGAGGCAAAATCCTAAGAGATTCTCCTTGAATCAATCCCAGATAGAGGATCAATCTCCCGACAAATCCTAGAATGTCCACAGCCCTGGAACCTGAGGAGCAAAAAGGACTTCTAATAGTTAAGGAAGAGAACCACTACTGGGTACAGGACTCCACCTCACAAAAGTACAGTCCTCATAGGAGGGAACTCTTCAGGCAGCACTTCAGGACGCTCTGCTATCAGAATGCACCTGGACCCAGTGAAGCTCTTACCCAGCTCTGGAAGCTTTGCCGCCAGTGGCTGAGGCCTGAATGCCATACCAAGGAGCAGATTTTAGACCTGATGGTGCTAGAACACTTCCTGAGCCTTCTTCTTAGGGACCTGCAAGCATGGGTGTAGGCACACCACCCGGAGACTGGAGAGGAGGCGGTGACTGTGCTGGAAGATCTGGAGAGAGAGCCTGATGAACCTGGAAAGTAGATCCCAGCCAATTCAGAAAGACAGGACATACTCTCAGCCCCCTCGGGAAGGTCATATGAGTCACTCACTGTCCAGCTCCATCCCAATAAGACCCAGCTGGAGCAGGAATCTGGGAAGTCACAAAGGAATGGTGATAAAATCCGGACTAAGAATGAATAGTTGTCCCAGAAGGAAGATGTGCCCAAAGACATGGAATTCCTTGGGAAGAAAATGACAGACTCAAAAAAGATATCCCTCAGCATCCTGAATCCAAAGATACTGTTGAAGATGAGGGCAGCTTTGAATGGCAACAGAGGGAAAGAAGGTGATATAAATGTGATGAATGTGAAAAAAGTTTCAGTCATAGCTCAGACCTTAGTAAGCACAGGAGAACTCACACTGGAGAGAAGCCCTACAAATGTGATGAGTGTGGGAAAGCCTTCATTCAATGCTCATAGGTCATTGGACATCACAGAGTATACACTGGAGTAAAACCTTATAAATGTAAAGAATGTGGAAAGATTTCGGTGGGTGCACAGGTCTTATTCAGCATCAGAGAATCCATACAGGTGAAAAACCCCATGAGTGTGATGAATGTGGAAGGCCCTTCAGAGCAAGTTCAGCTCTTATTAGACATCAAAGACAGCAAATAAACTCTGCTAATATGGTGGAAGTGACAAAAGTTCTGTAGATGCTCAGGCCTAACTAGTTATCAGAGACTCTACTTTAGAGACCTTATGAGTTTCCTGAATGTGGGCAAAGCATCAATCATCATTAAAAACTTCTCTGGCACCCCCCCAAAAAAAGTTCACTAAATGTAAAACAAACTGATCTCATTCTTCTCATAGTAAATTGTTAAGCCTAAAAAAAAAATTTCACACTATTGGTGGGGATATGATTTGGTACATTCTTTATAGAGGGCAACTTGAAAGTAATTATTAAAATTCTCAGAAATGTTCTTACTATTGGATACGGTCATTTCACTTTTTACATTCTATCCTACAGACAAAATCTAAATGTGTGAAAAGATTTATGTATAAAGATACTCATTGTAGTATAATAAAATATAAGAGTATAACAATGGGAAAAACAAAATATGGCAACATAGATTATTTGGCTTAAATAAATGACTATTCATGTAACTGAGTTCTATAAAACAATAAAAATATGCTATAAAGGGGTGTTTAATGACAAAACACTTTTTATGATTTATATTTTAAATAATGAAAATTAGATTAAAAACAGCATGGGATTCTAATATACACACACATATATATGTATAAACATGGAATGTAATAGATAAAATGTATTCAGTCCTTATTTCTGAATATACTTACATTAATCAGATATTAAAATAAAAAATTTCTATACATGAAGCCACCAGAAGCAAAATTATAAGCAAATACATACTAGGAAAAATGTGATATACACATTTCATGATATATCATATATCATGAATTCATTTTAACCTCATTTTTCCACATCAGAAAAAAGTGATGATCACTTTCTATCACTTCCTTCATAAATATACTTAGAAGACAAGATAAGCTACTATAATATAGAGACCCCCAAAATACAATAGTTCAAAAAGAGAGAATTTCTTCTCTCAAACAAAGGTGTATTTCTCTCACACCAAATAGTTCAGAGGTAGAAAGGGAGTTTTTGGGCAGGTGGATTTGTCTGCTGTGTAAGGTCAAGTGCCTTCTACTGTGTTGCTTTGCCATCTCCTAAGAGTGTTGTTCTTGTACTTTGTCTGAGTTTTAGAACACAGGAATGAGGAAAAAGGAAGTAGAAGGCAAACAATTCCCTTTTAAAGAAATGATACAGAAGTTTTATATTCCACATCTGGTCACACTCCATTGCGAAGAATTTGGACATGTAGACATACTTGGCTTCAAGGGAGACTGGGGAATGTTAGTTTCTAGTTCAGTGATCAAGAGCTCTTCTAAAACTTTAGGGAAGGAAGTCCCGTTACTTAGAGCAAATTGAAGGAAATTGTCACTGGGGACAATTAGCAGTCTTGGCTAAAATAAGAGATGCAATAAAGTTGTAATCAGCAGCCAAACTCTGGCAAAGTTGATCATCTGGAATACATCCACACACAACTCAGTATAGTGCAAAACATAAAGTTTTCTCTATTTATGTCTAAGAAAAATTGACTGGGTGAATATCAGCATGGTATAAAGCAACCCTGACCACCTATATTTACTATAATTTTGTTGTAGTTAAATTTTGGGGAGTATCATTGATTATTTCCTTAAGATGGATGCCTAGGAATGGATATGGGGGTTCAAGAGAGATGTATATTTTTAGTGCAATTGTCTAAGTTCTGTACAGAAAAGTTGACAAATTCAGATTTAATGACTTGGAAATTAGCAAGAAAGTCCTTAGGAGAGTGCAGAACACAGATTTCCTGATTTCATGTTAGTGCTTGCATGGAATCGCTTTCAGACAATAGACATCATTAATAGACACTTCTAAATAAGGAGCAAGTGGACTTCTATCCATAAACAGCATGAGACAGGCCAGGGTAACTAATGGTAAGGACACGGGGCCTGAGTTTCTTCAGACAAGTCTCCTCCCTCCTTCCCATCCTAATTCTAGGTCCTGCTCATCCTCTGAGACCCAGGTCAAGGTACTTTTTCTCCTTGAGGCTCTCTCTATTTTGGGTCAACCTGGCCATTGCCTTCTCCTAGAACCTATTGGCCTGACAGTCCACCTGTCCCTTTAGCTCTTTTTCCAAATGGCCTCATGTGAAAGCGTATTCATCCTACCCAGAGAGAGCTTCTCAGGCAGCCATCTTCTCTTCCTAAAACATAACTTCTCAGCACTCTCACATACTGCTTTTAGTTCATGGCACTAAAACTTACAAATGCCAGAACAGCATTGGGAGAAATTGAAAACATATTGGTGGACATTTAGGTTGATTCCATACCTTAGCTATTGTGAATACTGCAGCAATAAACATGGGGCTGCAGGAATCCCCTTGATATATTGATTTCCTTTCCTTTGGATAAGTACCCAATAGTGGGATTGCTGGATTATATGGTAGTTTTATTTTTAGTTTTTAAAAATTTTTAACTTGACGCATAAATAGTATACATATTTATGGGGTACATAGTGATGTTTTGATTATTCATATGATGTATAGTGATCAGATTAGGGTAATTAACATATCTATCATCTAAAACATTTATCATTTCTTTGTGTTGGCAACATTCAATATCCTCTTTCTAACTATTTGAAACTATGTAATGTATTATTGTTAACTATAGGCATCCTATTGTGATATAGAACACTAGAAATTACTCCTCCTATCTAGGTGTAATTTTGTATACTTTAACAAATCTCTATCTATCCCTCCCTTTCCTCTACACTTCCCAGCCTCTAGCACCCTCTGTTCTACTTTTTTACTTCTATGAGATCAACTTTTTAAGCTTCCACACATGAGTGACAACATGCAGTATTTAACTTTCTGTTACTGTCTTATTTCACTTAACATAATGTCCTTCAGTTCCATCCATGTTGCTGTGAATGACAGGATTTCATACTTTTAGTGGCTGAATAATATTCCCTTATGTATATATATCACATTTTCTTTATCCATTCATCTGTTATTAGACACATAGGTTGATTCTGTATCTTGGCTATTGTGAAAATTGTTGCAATAAACATGGGAGTACATGTATCCTTTTGATGTATTCATTTTGTTTCCTTTGAATAAATACCCAGTAGTGGGATTGCTGAATCATATGGTAGTTCTAGTTTTAGTTTTCTGAGAAAACTCCACACTGTTTTCCATAATGGCTGTACTAATTTACATTACCATCAGCAGTGTGTAAGAGTTCCCTTTTCTCTATATGCTCACCGACAACATTTGTTATGTTTCGTCTTTTTGGTAAGAGCTATTCTTACCGGGGTGAGATAACATCTCACTGTGGTTTTGATTTGCATTTCCATGGTGATTAGTGATGTTGAGCATTCTTTCATATACCTGTTGGCCATTTGTATGTCTTCTTTTGAGAAATGTCTATTCATGTCCTTTGCCCACTTTTTAATCAGATTGTCTTTTTTACTGTTGAGTTGTTTGAGTTTCTCATATATTCTAGGTATTAGCCCCCTGTCAAATGAATAGTTGCAAATATTTTCTCTCATTCCACAGGGTGTCTATTCACTCTGATGATTGTTTCCTTTGCTGTGCAGAAGTTTATAGTTTAATATAGTCCCATGTATCTATTTTTGTTTCTGTTGCCTGTGCCTTTGATGTCTTAGCCATAAAATCTTTGCCTAGACCAGTGTCCTGAAGTGTTTCCCCTATGTTTTCTTCTAGTAGTTTTATAGTTTGGTGTCTTACATTTAAATCTTTTGTCTGTATTGAGTTGATTTTTGTATATGGTAAGGGATGAGGTCCAGTTTCATTCTTCTGCATATGAATATACAATTTTCCCAGCACCATTTATTGAAGAGGGTGTCCTTTTCCCAATGTATATTCTTGTCACCTTTGTCAAGGATTAGTTGGCTGTAAATACGTGGATTTATTTCTGTGTTCTCTATTCTGTTCCATTAGTCTGTGCATCTGTTTTATATCAATACCATGCTGTTTTCTTTACTATATATCTTTGTGGTATATTTTGAAGTCAGGTGCGTGATGCCACCAGCTTTGTTCTTTTTGCTTAGGATTACTCTGGTTATTCAGGGTCTTTTGTGGTTTTATACACATTTTAGAATTTTTTTTTATTTCTATGAAAAATGTCATTGGTATTTTGATAGGGATTGCATTGACTCTATAGATTGCTTTGAGGAGTATGGTCATTTTAACAATATTAATACTTCCAATCTTTGAGGATGGAATGTCTTTCCATTTGTTTGTGTCCTTTTCAATTTATTTCATCAGTGTTTTGTAGTTTTCCTTGTGGGGGTCTTTTACCTGCTTGGTTAAATTTATTCCTAGGTATTTTATTTTTTGTAGCTATTATAAATGATATTGCTTTCTTGATTTCTTTTTCAGCTCACCAGTACAATTGTGGGAAAGTTTTTTTTGGATATGAGTTTATTTTATGTAGAGCTACTCATATTTTCTGTTTCTTCTTAAATTAGTTTAGAAAGTTTTGCTTTTCAAGGAATTTGTTCATTTCATCTGTATCATTGACTTTATTGGCATAATGTGCTCACAATGTTCCCCTACTATGCACTAATGTCTATATGACATCAAGGTCTATTAATTACTATGATGATATCCCCTATTTCAATCCTGATATGTGGTTTGTGATTTCTTTGTTCCTTTATTGGTTTATTTATTAGCAGTTTAATGATATTATTAATATTTTTAAAGGATCAACATTTGGATTTGTTCATTTTTCTTTTGTTAAAAATTAGTTTTCTATTTCATTGATTTCTGCTTTTATTATTAGTTCCTTCTATCTTCTTTGGGTTTAATATCATTTTATTCTCTAGCTTTTGTAGATGGAAACTTAAATAATTGATTTTAGACCTCTCTTGTTTTCTAATATAGGCATTTAAAACTACAAATTTACCCCTAAGCACTGTTTTAACAGCATCTCCAAAATGTGATATGTTATCATTGAGTTTGAAATTTTTCAAATTTGCCTGTGCTTACTTTTCTTTTCTTTCTTTTTTGACCTATGGGTTACTTGTAAGTGTTATTGAAAATATTTGTGGTTTTTCTAGATATTTAATGTTTCTGGTTTTGAATTAATTAAATATTTGGTATTCAGAGTGCACACTCTGTAAGTGCTATTCAAGTGAGTCCAGATAGCATAAAAAGTACACTCTGGTTAGAGGAGGAAAAATGTCTTCATGATTAACCTGAATTTAAAATATTAAGCCAAAAAATAAGTTACTTTTCCTAATTGCTCCTTCCCCATGGTAGGCTCTACTATTGGCTGAAACATTATTCTGGATGTTTCTGTGAGGGTGTATTTGGATGAGAGTAACATTTAAATTGGTGGACTTTGAGTAAAGCAGAATGCCCTCCATAATGTGGGTGGTCCTCATCCAATCAGTTGAAGGCTTTAATAGAACTATAGCCTGACCTCTCCTGAGCAAGAGGGGATTCTGCCTACAGACAGCTTTCAGACTTGCACTGCAGTATCAGTTCATCCTGAGTCTGCAGCCTGCCTGCTAACCCTTCAAATTTTGGCCTTGCCAGTCTCCATAATTGCATAAGCCTATTCCTTAAAATAGATCTCTTTATATATAAATTTTTGTTATGTTTAATTCCATTTATTTTTTATTTGTATATATTCATTGGGTCCAAGTGCAGTTTTGTTATGTTGATCTATTTCATTGTGGTGAAGTCAGGGCCTTCGGTGCATACATTGCTGAGGCAACACACATAGTACACACCAAGAAACCTCCCATCATCCATCATCTCCCACCCACTTCCCACCCCTCCAAGTCTCCATTGTCCATTGTTCCACACTCTGCTTCCATATGTTCATATTATTTAGCTCCCACTTATAAGTGAGAACATGTGGCATTTATCTTTCTGTGTCTGAGTTGTTCCACTTAAGATAATGGCCTCCAGTTCCATCCATATTGCTGCAAAAGACAAGATTTCATTCTTTCTTACAGCTGAATAGTATTCCATTGTGTATATACATACCACATTTTCTTTGTCCAATCCTCCATTGATGGACACTCAGGTTGATTCCATATCTTTGTTATTGTGACTAGCACTGCAATAAACATATGAGTGCAGGCATCTTTCTATATATATTTATTTCTTTTCCTTTGGGTAGATACCCAGAAGTGTGATTGCTGGATCATATGGTAGTTCTTTGAGAAATCTCCATACTGTTTGCCATAGAGGTTGCACTAATTTACATTCCTACAAAAATTGTGTAAGAGTTCCCTTTTCTCTGCATCCTTGCCAAAATCTGTTTTGTCTTTTTAATAATAGCCATTCTGATTGGTGTATATCTCATTTTGGTTTTAGCTTGCATTTCTCTGATGATTAGTGATATTGTGCATTTTTTCATATGCTTGTTGGCCATTTATTTGTCTTTTTTTAAAATGCCTATTTATGTCCTTAGACTAGTTTTTAATCAAGTTATTTGTATTTTTGCTGTTGTTGAGTTGTTTGAGTTCCTTGTAAGTTCTGGATATTAGTTTCCTGTCAGATGTATGGTTTGAAAATATTTTCTCCCATTCTGTGAGTTGTCTGTTCATTCTGTTGATTATTTCTTTTGCTGTGCAGAAGTTTTGTTGTTTAATTAAGTCCCATATGATTATTTTTATCTTTGTTGTCTGTGCTTTTGAGGTCTTAGCTATCGATTCTTTACCTGGACCAATGTCCAGCAGAGTTTTCCCTAAGTTCTTTTCTCATATTTTTATAGTTTTAGGCCTTACATTACAAGTCTTTAATCAATCTTGGGTTGATTATTGTCTATGGTGAGAGATAGGAATCCAGTTTCATTCTTCTGTGTATGGCAATCCAATTTTCCCAGCACCATTTATTGAAAGGGGTGTTCTTTCCCCACTGTATGTTCCTGTCAACTTTGTCAAAGATCAGTTGGCTGTAAATATGTGGCTTTATTTATTGCTTCTTTATTCTGTTCTGTTGATCTATGTGTCTATTCATATACCAATACCATGCTGTTGTGGTTACTATAGCTTTGTACTATAATTTGAAGTGAGGCAATGTGATGCCTCCAGTTTTATTTTTTGCTCAAAACTGCTTTGGCTATTTGGCTGTTTTTTGCTTCCATATGAACTTTAGGATTGTTTTTTCTAATTCTGTGAAAAAAATGGCATTGGTACTTTAATAGGGTTGCATTCAATCTGTAAATCGATTTAGGCAGTATGGTCATTTTATAAATATTAATTCTTCAGATCCATGAGCACAGGATGTGTTTCCATTTGTTTGTGTCCTCTTCAATTTCTTTCATTAGTGTTTTGTAGTTCTCCTTGTAAGGATCTTTCACCTCCTTGATTAAATACATTCCTAGGGGTTTTTTTTTGGTAGCTATTATAAATGAGATTGCCCTCCTGATTTGGTTCTCAGCTAGGTCATTGTTGGTGTACAGAAATGATAATGATTTCTGTACATTGATTTTGTATCCTGAAACTTTATTATTTATCAAATCTAAGAGTTTTTTTGGTGGAGTCTTTAGGATTTTCTAGATATAAGATCGTATCATCAGCAAACAGGGAAAACTTCACTGCCTCTTTTCCAATTTGGACGCCTTTTATTTTTTTCTCTTGCCTGATTGCTCTGGCTAGGACTTCCAGTACTATTTGAATAAGAGTAGTGAAAGCAGGCATCTTTGTCTTGTTCCAGTTCTTAGCTGGAATGCTTCCAACTTTTCATTGTTATGTATGATTGCTGGCTATGGGTTTGCCATATATAGCCTTTATTATTTTGAGATATTTTCCTTCAATGCCTAGGTTGCTGAGGATTTTTATCATGAAGGGATGCTGAATTTTATTGAATGCTTTTCCTGAATCTATCGAGATGACCATATAATTAATTCTGTTTATATGATATATCACATGTATTGATTTGTGTATTGAACCATCCTTGTATCCTTGGTATAAAACCCACTCGATCATGGTGTATTATCTTTTTGATGTGCTGTTGGATTCCATTTGCTAGTATTTTTTGAGGATTTTTGCATCTATGTTTATCAGAGATATTGGTCTGTAGTTTTCTTTTTTTGTTGTGTCCTTGTCTGGTTTTGTTATTAGAGTGATACTGACCTCATAGAATGAGTTGGGGAGAGTTCCCTCCTCCTCAAAGTTTTGGAACAATTCCAGGAGGATTGGTATTAGTTTTTCTTTCTATATTTGGTAAAATTCAGCTGTGAATCCATCTGGTCCTGGGCTTGTTTTGGTTGAGAGATTTTTTATTACTGATTCAATCTTGCTACTCATTATAGGTCTGTTCAGGAGTTCTGTTTCTTCTTGGTTCAATCTCAGGAGATTGTATGTTTCCAGGAATTTACCCATTTCCTCTAGGTTTTCTAGTTTGTGAGTTTATAGTTGTTCATTATAATCTCTGATGGTCTTTTGTATTTCTGTGGTATCAGTTGTCTTTTTCATTTCTGATTCTGTTTATTTGGATATTCTCTGATCTTTTCTTGGTTAGTCTAGCTAGTAGTTTACCAATTTTATTTATCATTTTAAAGAACCAACTTTGAATTCATTGATCCTTTGTATATTTTTGTCTCTATTTCATTTAGTTCTGCTCTGATTTTGTTACCTCTTTTCTTCTGCTAACTTTGGGTTTGGTTTGTTCTTGTTTGTCTAGTTCCTTGAGGCATGATGTTAAGTTGTTAATTTGTGGTCTTTCTACTTTTTTGATGTAGGGATTTAATGCTATAAACTTCCCTCTTAGCATTGCTTTTTCTGTGTCCCATAAGTTTTGGTATGTTGTGTTTTTATTTTCATTTGTTTCAAAAAATTTTTAAATTTCCACCTTAATTTCTTCATTGACCCAGTGATCAATCAGGAGTATGCTGTTTAATTTCCATGTATATATATAGTTTCTAAAGTTCCTCTTTGCATTGATTTCTAGCATTATTCCACTGTGGTCTGAGAAGATACTTGATATGATTTTGATTTATTTCAAATCGTTAAGACTTGTTTTTTTGCCTAACAAGTGGTATACCTTCCATGTGTGGGTGAAAAGGATGTATATCCTGTAGTTGTTGGGTAGAATGTTCTGTAAATGTCTGTTAAGTCCATTTGGTCTAACGTCCAATTTAAGCCCAATATTTCCTTGTTGATTTTCTGTCTTGATGATGTCTAATGCTGTGAGTTGGGTGTTGAAGTCCCCAACTATTACTGTATTGTTGTCTAACTTTTTCATTAGATCTAGTAATAATTGTTTTGTGAATCTGGGAGCTCATATATTGGGTGAATGTACATTTTGGATTGTTCTATCCTTGTGCTGAATTGATCTCTTTATCATTATATAATGACCTTTTTTTGTCTTTTTTCTGATTTTTTTTTGAGTCAGTGTCTCCCTCTTTAGCATCCAGGCTGGAATGCAGTGGCATGATCATAGCTCACTGTAGCCTCAAACTCCTAGGCTCCAGCCATCCTCCTGCCTTGGCTTCCCAAGTAGCTAAGACTATAGGTGCATACCACCAAGCTCAGCTATTTTTAGTTTTTAGAGATGGGGTCTCACTATGTTGCCCAGTCTGGTCTCAAATTCCTGGTCTCAAGCAATCCTCTCACCTCAGCCTCCCAGAGTGCTGGGATTACAGGTGTGAGCCATCACACCTGGCCTTTTCTTACTGTTTTTTGTTTAAAGTCTGTTTTATCTAATATTAATACAGCTATTCCTGCTCACTTTTGGTTTCTGATTGCATAGAATATCTTTTTCCACTCCTTTACTTTCAGTTTATGTGTATCTTTATGGGTAAGGTGAGTTTCTTGTAAGCAGCATAGAGTTATATCATGTTTCTTTTTTTTATCCTTTGTGCCAATCTGTCTCTTTTGAGTGGAACATTTAACTCATTTAAGTTCAAGGGTTGTTAAAATTTATTTACTTATTTATTTTTTTATTTACTGATTTATCTATTTTTTCAGGAAAAGGAAAGAGAAGCTTATTAATTTGCTGGCAAATGAGGAGGGTGGCAGACTGTGTCTCAAAAGACCATCATCCTGCCTTTAAGCAGAAAAACAGGGCTTTTTAAAGGAGGGTTTTCAGTGGTTAGGCTCAGGTCTACATGACTGGTGTAACATGTCATGGCTTTGGGCTATTGTTGTTTAATTCTAATTGGTGGTTTTCATTGACCTTATCTCCATTGACTACAATCTTGTGACAATTCTTTTGAGCCATCTCCTGTGGTTTAAGATACTAGAAAACAAACAGCAAAGAACATTTCTCTGCCCCTTTGATTATTGGCCTTGGGAAAGAATGTAGGTTTTAATTCCCCAAAAGGGTGGGAGGGTTTTAAATAGACAACTCATAAGACATTTCATTGCCCTTTTTCATACCTTTACCTCTGTTACATACTCCCCACTGTCAATTTTATCATTGCATATCTATGGGAAAAGGGGTGACATAGTCATCAAGCTACTTCCTGATGAATTGGGGCAACATTTAGATGGAAGCTTTGTACTTGCTTATGCCATTGCTTTTTCTGGTTTGTCAAAGCTTTGGCAGTATATTTACAAAAAATAAAGACTGCAACAGATTACCAGGTGAAAAAGGGCATAAGCAACAACTACAACCATGAGGATTGACAAGGTGAAATGGAGGATACCTGATAAGAGGGATTTTACCCCACTTGGTATCCAAGGACAGTGGGTCCTTACTGTCACCTTGTACATAATATCTGATACGGGGCTAGGTAAGAAAGAAACATGGGACCTCTGAGTACACAGCTATTCATTACAATGACAAACCCAGTAATGAAACAGATCAGAAGAAGAGACAATAGTGTGTGAAATCCTCATTAAGGAGTTGTCTCTCCATCCTATAGACAGGATAACCAAAAATAGGTTAGCAAAAATATGAATGTTTTCATTTTTACCTTTTCTTAAACAGGTACTTTGATTGCCTAAAGGCTGGCCCATCCACTGGGGGCTTGTGTTCTCTTCTTCCACGGGACACCTCTTTACTCTGGTATGATGGAACCAGGGTTTTACTCCTGACAGTTTCAATGAGATGTGAGTTGTTAGGGACCTTCATAGTGTCCCTTCAACTTCTCTGCCAGTTGTTGTTTGGGTCCTTATTCTTTCCAGGCTTTAAGAAACACCCAGTCTCCTGGTTTGAGAGTATGGAGGGGTGCTTCAACTGGGGTGGGGACCTGAAAGAGGCAAAATAGTTTATAGTGGTTAGAATTTGATTTATTTATTTGACATATTGTTTTACTCTGTTTTTTTTTTACTTATGGCTGTATTACCATGCTTACCTTGGGGTGCTAGGAAAGGTCTCCCATAAATGATTTCACAGGGGCTTAACTTAAGCCTGCTTCTAGGGGCTATCTTTATCTGGAGGAGGGCAAGTGGCAACACCTTATCCCACTTTAGATGGGTTTCCTGCATCAATTTTGTTCTAGTTTTCTTTAAAGTATGATTCATTTTCTCCATTTTTCCCAGAGGTTGAGGTCACCAGGATGCATGCAATTTCCATTCTAGATGCAGGGCTTTACTCATTTGTTGAGTTATCTCTGATATAAAGGAGGGTCCATTATCATTCTGAATGGAGGAAAGGGGTCCATACCTTGGTCAAGCGCAAAAAAGAGTTGGGTCTCTTTTTCCAAGGGAATGCAAAAAAAGCATCTTTTAAACCCAGTACTGAGTACCATTCATAGTCACCTGGTACTGCTGTACAAAGAGTGTATGGATTTGGCACTGTAGAGTGTATGTCTTATATGATATCATTAATGGTGTGTAGATTCTGTATGAATCTGTACTCATCAGCATGGGGCTTCTTGACAGGTAAAATTGGCATATTATAAGGGGACTGACAGGGAAGAATTAGTCTATGCTGTAGAAATCTGTTCAATATAGGTTGAATTTCTTCCAATGCTTCCTTTTTAAGGGGGTATTGTTTCTTATGAGGGTATGAGGCCCCTTCTTTTGGAGTGGCTGTTTTGGCATGTTCTGGGGTCCCATTGGCCCATATGGCCTTATTCACTTTTTGGTAGACCTCAGGAGGAATGGAATTTGCTTCTTTGTCAGTGAGCAGAAATTGAAACTGGAGAGCATTTTTGGGCAGGACCTGCAGGTGGAGCTGTTCTTTTTCTGGAAAAAAGTTATTTGAGCATTCAACTTGCATAACAAGTCACAGCCTAGGAGAGGTATTGGACAGTCTGGCATATACAAGAAACTGTGTCTCAACTTTTGTTCTCCCAGTTGGCACTCAAGAGGTTAGAGCATGGGTTGTTTTTGGGTCTGACCAGTTACTCCAACCAATGCCACTGTGTCCTTGATAAGGGAAGTTAGTTTAGAGTTTAGAACAGAAAAGGTAGCTTCTGTGTCAATTAAAAATCCAACAATCGTGTCCCCACTGTCAATTGTGCCTGGGGCTCCTGTGGGGATATTTGGATCAGAGCTGCCAGTGAGGCATGGAGCCTTGGGCCCCCTCATTCGCCATCTGAGTCCTGGACTCTAGAAACCATTTGCTTTCCTGGGGGTTTCTTGGTACCTGGAGCCCTCTGCAATTTGGGGCAGTGTTCTTTCCAATGTCCTTCTTCTTTACAAAAAGCAAACTGATTGTACTTCAACCTAGTGTGGCCTTTTCCACACTTTCCTTTTGACAGTCTCAAAGGACCCTTGGTTGGGACAAAACACATATAGGTTTCAGTTTCTGTTCTTCTCTAGTGTTATATACTTAAAGGTGCTATTAACAAGCTGTGAGGGATTTGTGCCAATTGCCCGTTCTACATGCTGCAGTTTCCTCCTTATATCTGGGAGCACTCTGCCCTATAAATGTCATATTAACCATGTGTAAATTTTCAGGTGGAAAATGGGGTTTAAGTCCTATAATACCCTGCCAGTTGTCCTTGTGCATTCAAGCCTCCTATCAGATATTGCCATAGTGGAAATTGCCCTGCCCTGGCCATGGATGCCCTTGGGCCAAATTGAGTTCCCTGCCAGTTCTTGAAAGGAGAGACTGTTCCCACTTCCAAGTCACAACCCAGTGGGTGTGGAACTGAAGAATTAGTTCTAGTCACACCCTCCCTAACAGGAAGCCCCTCCAACAGCAGTGGCAGGTATAGGGGAGCTGGTCGTGGGGGAATGGGTTCTGTGAGGTTTGGATTGAAAGGGTTCATGAGATTCAACCTGGTTAATTCCTCCTCAATTTTATCACCTGGGGTTTGATTATCCTCACACACTGGTGGTGGTTTCCTTTATACCATCAATTTTGTCCTAGGCCTTTCAGACTCTTTATTATGCAATTGCATGAAAGATTGTACCTACAGAATCTCATACCATTTACCTGACCTTTGACAAATAATAATTTAAGGTGCCATTCAACAGCTACCTCTCCTCATATTCCAGCATGTACATTGGCTAAGCAGTGTTACAATAAAACACCATTCTCTTTTTAGACATAGGCTTATAGCTGTAAGTTGGCCATTCAGCCAAGATTCTCCCCAAGGGGCTTTCACATGGAATAGAAATGGAGCCTCCCATGGTGAAACAAAACTCACAAACAACAATGACAAGCACAACTTGATGTGTAGCTAGTACAGGGAATTCCCAAGGCAAACAATCTCAATGCCAAGGCCTACCAAACAAATGGGAACCACACAAAAGAGAATGAGTTCTCCTAACTCAAAAGGGGATGAACCCCCCAGGTTCCCTAGTCCTGCTCAACCATGACTTCCACACCAGCAGTGCCACAAATGACCTACCACAGGGCTGGAAGGTTCATGACCTTCCCCAAATTGGTGGAATTAAGGGTCTTGGTGTGCACACCAGGGGACTCACCTAAAGGGCCAAGGCGTTGTGACTCTTTCCAAATCCATTTCCTTTTCCTCAATGAGGCTCAGGCTGTGAGGAGTTGCAGCTAATTTGGGGAGGGAAAGATGGGAGTTCCCCAGAGCTAAACAGGTGTGGCAGCTTCTGGGGTAGTCCCTCACTCTCTCATCCTGAAAAGACAATGCTCCTACTGGTGAAGATCCATAACTTGACCCAGGGCTGCTCCCCACCTCTTCCAGCCATGGCAGCAGTTGATCATGGGGTGCTGTTCCACTGGAGTGCTGACAGGCCCACCCAGAGATGCCAAGTTTTGTTACCAAAAGTTTGATACTTGTCCCCAAGGCTGAATCAGTGAGAATGAAGAACAAGGACAAACGGTTTGAGGAAAAGGAGAGAGAAGTTTATTAACTTGCTGGCAAATGAGGAGGGCAGCAGACTAGTATCTCAAAAGACCACCATCCTCTATGTTCAAGGTTAATAATGATATGTAAGACTTTCTTCCTGTCATACTGTTAACTGTTCTCTAGTTGTTTCATAAATTCTTTGTTTCTATTTTTCTGTCTTTTTGTCTTTGTGGTTTGAAGAAATTCTGTGATATTGCCATTTGATTCTTTTCTCTTCCTCCTTTGTGTGATTGTTTTATAAGTCCTGAAGGTGATGGTGAGGATCGACATTTTTTTTCCCATGTTTAAGACCCTGAGCATTTTCTGTAGGGCCAGTCTAGTAGTGATGAATTCCCTCAGCATTTGCTTGTTTGGGAAAGACTTTATTTCTCCTTTATTTATGAAGCTTATTCTCGCAGGATATAAAATTTTTGGCTGACAGTTTTTTTTTTTTCTTTCAACACTTTGAATACATCATCCCATTCTCTTCTGGCCTGTAAAGTTTCTGAAAAGAAGTCCACTGTTAGTCTTATGGAGTTTCCTTTATAGATGACTAGACACTTTTCTCTTGCTTATTTTAAAATTCTTTATTGCACTTTGACTTTAGACATTCTGAACATAACATGCCATGGTGAAGTCCTTTTTGCAATGTATTTGCCTGGGTATCACTGGGCCTCCTGTATCCGGATATCTAACTCTCTTGCAAAACTTGGGAAGTTTCCATCAATTATTTCCTTAAATAGGTTTTCTAAATTTTTTTATCTTTCTTCCTCCTCAGGGATACCAATAATTCATAAGTTTGGTTGCTTTATGTATTCCCAGATGTCCAGAAGTCTTTGTTCATTCTTTTTTATTCTTTTTTCCTTATTTTTGTCTGACTGAATTATTTCAAAAGACCTATCTTCAAGTTCTGAGATTTGTTCTTCTACTTGGTCTTAGTCTATTATTGAAGATTTCAAATTTATTTTGTATGTCCTTTAATGAGTTTTTCAGTTCCAGAATTTTTTAAAAGATATCTATCTCCTTGGTAAATTTCTCATTCATATTCCCAATTGATTTTCTGATTTCTTTGTATTGGTTTTCAGATTTCTCTTGCATCTCATTGAGCTTATTTAAAATCAATATTTTGAATTCTTTGGCATTTTGAGGAGTTATTTTTGATTGGGACTTGTTGCTGGACAATTATTGTGGCCCTTTGGTAGTGTCATATTTCCTTGCTTTTTTGTATTTTCTGTGTCCTTCCATTCATATCTGTGCATTTGGTATAGCTGTTGCTTCTTCCAATTTTTTGAAACTGCTTTTGTAGGAAAGAATCTTTTCCTGAAGATGTATGTATGTTGTTGGTTGGGTAGGACACTTTGGCTTTGGTTTTGGGTGCCTGTGGTAGTGTGATCTCTATATGATTTCTTCAGCAGTATGCAGGGTCAGTGGTATCTGTGATTTACTCAGTGGTTTAGGGTGTGGTTATTATTTGCGGCTGTGGTGAAGTTTTGCTGGTGACTTGGACATCAATTGAGCCAGTCTTTGGGCCTTGGTGGTTGCAACAGTGGGCTGGGTGTGCCTGTTTTTAGGCACCAGAGCAGCTTATACTGGCACCGGTGTTTATGGGTCCTGGTGGGCCAATTCTTAGGCTCCCAGGTGGCTTGCTCAGAAGCTAATAGTGGGAAGAGTTAGCCAGGTGTATGGGCAGGTTCTCAGGCCCCTGGGAAGCTGATGTGATGTGGGTGATGGTAGTAGCAGTGGTTGAGTAACCCACTGGGACCAAAAAAGTCCATGTTGGTGTTGGTGGTAGCTGCAGTGGGTTGGGTGGGCTAGTCTGCAGTCCCAAAGCCACCTGTAATAGGGCAGTGGGTATGGTCCTAGATATGCTTATAAGAACTTGGTCTCTCCTGCCCCTCGTCAGCTGAGTGGCAGCTGCAGCTGCATCTCCTGAAACTTGGCCTGAGAGCAGAGCTGTAGGGAGTGTAGTTCATTCATGTCTCAGTCTCACAGCAGCTCATTATGGAGGGAGGGGTATTGTCCATAGGAGAACCTGGTTTCCCTTTTCTTCCTTGGCCAGGCAGCAGCTGAAACTGTCAGCCTGAACTTGGCCCAAGGGCAGGGCACAGCCCAGCATTAAACTCTCAAAATGGCACCTTGAACCTGTGACCAGAGAGGGTGGGGCCCCTTCCAGGAAGGCAGCTTGGCAAGAAGCTGTGCAGGGTGCAATCAACTCACATCTCAGTCTCAACAGCAGCCTGCAGCAGGGTGGTGAGGCCCTTCCCAGGGTTGTGTGGGAGCCCTCAGTTTCCCCTCTCCCTCCTCAGGGCAGTGCAGGGGCACCAGCCCTGTCTGTAGATCTCCAGTATCAAGACTGTCAGAATGGCACCCAACTAGAGGAGCTCCAGGCTCTGATGCCTGTGGGATTCTGTGTGGGTTTCCTTTCTGGTGCAACATTTCTGTGCATTCTGTAGGCAGCTCCCTATATTTGGCCTGAGGTTCATGTGAGTTGAGGAGTTCTTCCATAGCCAAGATTATAAAAGCCCATTTCAGAGTGTGAAGCCCTGGGGATTTCTCTCTTACTGTTTCCCCACATCCAAGAGCTTCTCCTGGATCTCAGCCAGTCCCCACTCAGGCAAGCTACCTTGAACCCTCTTTTTAGTTACTTTTGGTGTTTCCTGCCACTTCTCTGGTGAATCCTAGTGTTCTCCCCTGGACAATCTGTCCAAAATATGGGTACTTACTATTCCGGTTCCTCTTCGTGGAGGAGGCATATACCACCTGTGTCTAGTTGGCCATCTTGACCTCCTCCTTCTTTCTTTCTTTCTCTCTCTCCCTCTTCTTCCCTCTCTCTCTACACACACACACACACACACACACACACACACTTACATCCTGTTGGTACTGTTTCTCTGGAGAACCTTGAGTAATACAGGCATCTGGCCGTGAATACCCTTGACAGGAAGGCCCAGCAGTCCCCTTCCTCTAATTCTCCAAATGGCTCCAGTGGCCAGCTTTAAAATATTTGTTTTAAATATTTATATATAAAAATTTAAAACATTGCATTTCTAATTGTGCCAGTATCCCCAGCACTTTCAGTTCCCCTGGGTACTGATTCACCCAGCATCTATTTTCTTATGTAGTTGATGACCACCAAGGAGCTGCTAAAAAGCTCAGGTACCAGCCCCACAGGAACTGGTTGATAATTGAGGCAAATGGGCATGAAGAACAGAACACAGGCAGATGACCTGTTTTGTAACCATGGACAAGCATCATATTTCTCATGTGTCAAATGTAGAAAAGATTATTTACCTCATAGGCTGATGAGGGGTTACATGGGCTAGCCCACTAGCCTACACACCTAGCCTATGCTTGGCACATAGCAGAAACCACCAAAGCTAAGGTTCTCAGAGGTCTCTTAGAGGGTAAACACTATGTCCTTGTGGTTGGCTTTTGTTTCCTCCCTACCCACCCATCTACTCCAAACTGACACGTATAAGTAGATATACAATAAATCATTGTGACTATCTTTCATTGAGTTCTGAAGGTGTAAGGTCCTATCATTCCTCTAATTCTATTACCCAGGGATAAACATGTTTAACAGTGTGGTATACATTTTTGTATTTTCATATATTCTTTTTACCATGAACAATGTATCTTGGCAATATTTTACATCAGTGCATGTTGGGTATACCTGATCTTTTTTAATGGCTACATAATATTATATTATATGGCCAACTTGGTTTTATTGGCTATTGATGAACATTTTGGTCATTTTAGGATTTTTTTTCTTTTCTAAAGTGAGCTTACTTTTCAACAACAAAGCTCATGTAAAGATTAGGTGCTCAATACATTTTTGCTGAAGAAATTTTTTAAATTACAGTGAGCAACCTTACAACATTATTTTTTAGCATGTTCCCTATTAGTTCCATAGGTAAATCTTTAGATGTGATAGATTTGCCTTCAAAATCATAGTACCATTTTCTACCTTCAATAATGGTATAGGGAACTTCCTATTCATTCACACCCCATAAAACTTTTTCTAATTTTCAATACCTTTTCTTGCCTTATCAATAAGTTAACCTTTCTTTTATTATTTATTCCTAGACTTTTATTGTTTCATTTTTTTACATATAAATGTTTAATCCATTTGGATCTCTTTTCAGGATCAGGAAGATCTATATTATCCTAAAGTATTAACCAATCATCTCAACAGCATTTCTTTCCTTTACTGTTAACTTGTGAACTATAACACGTCTATAGAAGAGTGCATTAATCATAAATGAATAATTGTAAAATAAACACCCAGGTAACATGTAATCACATCCAGATCAAGAAACAAAACTTTGCAATCACCTATACCTCCTCAGGTGATTTTTTTTTCACTAACCTTAAAATGCTACCTTTTCCCCAGAGGTAACTGTTATCCTAACTTTTATGGTAATTATTTCCTTATCTTTAGAGTTTTATCACCTATAAATGCACCCCTAATCATGTACTTTTGCCTGAAGCTTAACTTTATATAAATTTAATCACACTGTTTTTACCCATTTGGTCTTGCTTATACTACTTAAATTATGCTAGTTAAGCCCATCCATGTTGTTATGTATAGATCCGGTTCATTCATTCTTACTGCCATGTATTATATCATTGCATGAATATAATATATTTATCTATTTTCATCTTCATGGATATTATTTTCTAATTTTTAGCTATTTACAAATAATGTTGCCATTAGCATTCTTGTACATATCTGATGGATATTTGGAATTTCTGGGTTATGGGTATCCTTATCTTCATCTTTAATAGATAATGCCAACATGTTCTTCAAAGTGATTGCATCGTTTACACTCCCATCAGAATATTTTTTATGGATACTAGTTCCTTGTGGGTTATATGTGTGGCAAATACCTCTCCCACGCTATGGCTTGACTTTTAAACTTTGTCATGGTATATTTTAAAAGCTTTTTATTATGGAATATTTCAAATGTATTCAAAAGTAATTTGGAAAAATAAAATGGAGCCTCATGTACCCACCTTTAAGTTACAATAATTTTCAATTCATAATCAATCTGTTTTTACTCCTGCCCACTTCTTTCCTATCACATTATTTTCAAGAAAATTCCAGACAGCATATAATTTCATACATTGGTATATCAATATGTGTATCTAAAAGTTAAGATCTCTTTGTAACTTAACCACAATATCATTATTACACCTAAAAACAATAATTTTTTAATATCAAATATATATTCAGTGTTTAAATTTTCATTTGTCCCGCAAATTTCATAGTTTCTTATTTTTATGTTTGTTTGAATGAGGATTTAATAACATGTGCATTACCCTTGCTTGATGTGTCTCTTAAATCTCTAGTAATCCAAATTTCCTATTCATCTTTTTAAAATATATTTTTTATTATGGTAAAATATACATAACTTAAAATTTACCATTTTATCCATTTTTAAGTGTATGGTTCACTGGTATTAAGTACATTTACATTGTTATGCAACCATCACTACCATCTATCTCCAGAACTTTTTCATCTGCCCAAACTAAAACTGTACCAGTCAAACAATAGCTCCCCATTTCCTGCTTCCCTCAGCTTCTGGCAACCACTATTCTACTTTCTTTGTCTGTGAATCTGACTACTCTAGGAACCTCATATAAGTGGAAACATACATCTGTCCTTTTGTGTTTGGCTTATTTCACTTATAATGTCTTCAAGGTTCCTCCATGTTGCAGCATGTATCAGAATTTAATTTCTTTTTAACTCTGTATAATATCCCATTGTATGTATATACCACATTTTGTTTATTCATTCATCTGTCTGTGGACATTTCTTGCTCTGAAATCTACTGTGTTGATATTAATCTGGTCATTCCAGCTTTCTTATGATTAGTGTTTCCGTGCTATTTTTTCATTCTTTTACTATCTACCAATCTCTGTTTTTATATTAACATTTAAAGTGTGTTTCTTTTTCTTTTCTTTTCTTTTCTTTTTCTTTCTTTCTTTTATTTATTTATTTTTTTTGAGACCGGGTCTTGCTCTGTCACCCAGGCTGGAGTGCAGTGGCCCAAATCATAGCTCACCTCAAACATCTGGGCTCAAACAATACTCTCCTCAGCCTCCCAAATAGCTAGAACTACAGGCACGTGCCACCATGCTTGGCTACTGTGAAAAAAAAAATTTTTTTTAGAGATGGGGTCTCACTATGTTGCCCAGGCTAGTCTCAGACTCCTGGGCTCAAGTGATCCTCCTGCTTCGGCCTCCCAAAGCACTGGGATTACAGGTGTAAGCCACCATGTCCAGCCTAAAGTATGTTTCTCATAGAAAGCACATAAGTGTTTTAACATTTTTACCCAGTCTGTCAATCTCTCTGTTTTAGTCAGTGTTCCTCAGAGAGACAGAGCCAATAGGATATACAGAGAGATACGTGAAAAGGGACTTATTAGGGTAATTGGCTCACTTGATTATGGAAGCTAAGAAGTCCCACAATAGGCCATCTGCAAGCTGGAGAACCAGGAAAGCCAATAGTGTGGCTTAGTCCAAGCCCAAAGGCCTTAGAACCAAGAAATCCAATGGTGCAATTATCAGTCTGAGACTGAAGGCCTGAGAGCCCGGGGAGCTGCTGGTGTGAGTCCTGGAGTCCAAAGGCCCAAAGAACCTGGAGTTATGATGTCCCAGGGCAGAAGAAGGAGATCATCCCAGCTCCACTAGAGAGATAGTAAGAATTCGCCTTTCCTCCACATTTTTGTCCCATCGGTCAGCCAGTTGATTGGATGGTGCCCACCCACACTCAGGGTGGATCTTCCACACTCAGTCCACCAACTCACATGCCAGTCTCCTCTGGAAACACCCTCACAAACACATCTCTGGCAGCCCAATCATTCTAATCAAAAGCAAAACCACCTGGGTTTCCCTTTCAGCAGAAGAGGGATTGACTCAGTGCCTACTGAAGCATTGGGAATAAATAATGCTTTACCAGCTGTGTATCCCTTAAATCTAGTCAAATGGACACTCAAAATCAACTATCACACTCTCCTTTTTGACCTTGGCATGCTTAGGCAATTAATGTTTGATATAATTATTAATGCAATTGGGTTTAAACCTAATATCTTGCTATTTGCTTTCATATGTCCTATCTTCTCATTATTCCTTTTTACCCTCTTTTTCTGCCTTATTAAAAATTAACTGAGATGTGAGGAGGTGGATGTCAGCACAATGGCAGAACAGGACTTTCCAGTACTCATCCGGCCACAGAAACATCAATTTGAACAACTATCCATGCATGAAACTACCTTCATAAGAGCTAAGGAAACCAGATGAGAGACTACAGCACCTGGGTGTAGCACAGAGGTAAGAAAACATGCATTGAAGAGGGTAGGAAGGACAGTTTTACATTACCCATATGACCCCTCCCCCAACCCCAGGCTGCACAGCGTGGGGGAAGGAAAGGGAAGTGATTACTAGACTTTGCCTTGGACCTCAACACTGAGGCCACCCCAGTAATAGTCAGCACTGGGCAGGTCCCCATGGCCCCAGACTCTAAGCCAGTACCGGCGGGCTGAGCCTCCAAGCCTGCCTCTGCACCAGGCTGGATCCCACAGCCCAGGTTCCAGGCCTTCCCTGAGGGCTCAATCTCTGGGCCTGCTCCACTGCCAAGATGACCTCAGCAGCCCTAGGCTTCAGCCTTTCCCAACCCCAGTATCAGCCCCGACCCCCAGATTCAGGCTCCAGGCTTGCCCTTGGTACTTGTCAGTCATGTAGTAATACTACTTTTGCACAACTTATGTCATTTAGTCCTGACAACTCTGAGATACTTAAAACTATTAGCCCTGTTTTGTAGATGAAGCACAGAGAAGTTTTAGTACCCAAGTTTTACATCCAAGTTTATAGAAAAGGTAAGTGCAATTAATTCAAACTAGGATCTGTCCAGTGCCATTCTTCTTACTAAGATGCAAATTCTTCAGCACCTAGATCCTTCCAGCCATTTCATAACTCTGAGTCCAACCATCTGCACGAAAAGCTGTTCACAGAGGATTTAGGAACTTTCCACCCCACCAAGTAATTTTCTGCCTCTGTCACAATCATTCATTAATATCTGTGACAACAATGCTCCACTCTATTTAAGACCTCTTCTCTTTCTGACCACTTAACTCTTTCTTGGAGCCATTTACATCTAACTGGTTGGTGGCAACTTTACATTCATAATGAGCCACAGTCTTCCTAAAAACAAGTTTTAAGAACTTTACACATCCCCTTTTCATTGTATATATTTCAAGCTAACAAATCAAGAACAAATATACTTAGATGAGTACCAAAATCCTTAGCAACAAAGTTTCATGTGTTGAATGACTAAATGTGGCCCGTTTCTGTTAGTGCTACAAGTAACTTCTGATTCCTCAGTATGGCTGAATAAGGTCTAGGAAAAGGTAAATAGAATGGAGATGTCTGGGGGAAATGAAAAGCTATTCTGTTCTGAATGAGGGTGTTGAGAAAAGTTGGGATATTTGGGGCACAGTATTGAAGGAAAAAAAAGGATTATGGGCATGGTACAAACTGGGAGAGAGAAGGTATGATACACATATCAAAGCAGTAAAAATTTGTGACTGACTTTTGAGATCTGAAAATCTAAAGGCAAGGTGCTGTGGGATTATGGTCTCTGTGACTCACTGAATGGAAGAACCTCACATGCTCGGGAGCCCCTCAAAAGGTAGGTTCCAACTTCCCTGTACATTTTTTTTTTTTGAGACAGGGTCTCTCTCTGTTGCCTGGGCTAGAGTGCAGTGGCATCAGCATAGCTCACTGCAACCTCACACTCCTGGGCTCAAACGATTCTCCTCTCTCAGCCTCCCAGGTAGCTGGGACTACAGGTGTGCACAACGGCACCCGGGTAATTTTTCTATTTTTTTGTAGAGATGGGGGTCTCGCTCTTACTCAGGTTGGTCTCGAACTCCTAGCCTCAAGCAATCCTCCTGCCTCACCCTCCCAGACTGCTAGTATTGCAGGCATGAGCCACCACACCCAGCCTCCCTGTACACTTTAAACTTCCAAAAATGTGTCTGTCTGGAGGGTTTATATTTATATTATGAATTCAGCAGCAGAAACAGGTAGCTGGGTCTTTTTATCTCCCTATCTTGAATACTTTTCCAAAGGCACATATCTTTATCATATTTGTGATTATTAAATGTTTATAATAAGTTTATGGAAAGATTGGAAAATAATAAGAAATTATCAGGACAAAAGTAAAAAACACAATCTTAATCATTACCTCCTTTCCTAGCTCACCCCACTCCCTCCAGCTGGGTTTCAAGTGTCTGCAAGGGAAATGGTAGCTGTTAGAGGCTGAGAAGAGGGTGCGTGGAGGAACGATAGCTACTTTTCTGTTCTTGTAGCCTAGGAAAGGATAAGAAATCCTCCTTCTCAATGCAACCATTAAAAAAGTAACAACGGTTAATATAACCATGGGAAGATGCAGCCCCTCCCTGGTAATCAGAGAAAGGGAAATTCCAACCACAGGGAGAAGGGGCCACTTTTGACCTCTGCAATTAGTTAGCAAAGACAAAAGTGAGTGACAGAGCCTGGTGTGGTGGGCAGTGGGAGGCTGGTAAGCTGGTCCACTTCTGCAGCGTTGCGGGTGGGAGGGGAAAGTGGGGACCAGAGTCGGAGGATGACATAATCCTCACGTGATCAGGAGCTGCCGTGAACCGAAGTCCTTATATTCCTGGGCTTCTTTCTCCTCTGGGTACCAGCTCCTTACTGCCCTGCAGACGTGGGTGCTTGTGGCCAAGGGAAAGAAGAGGTAAATTCATTAAATCCCAGCAGGTTGGTGAGAAGGAACAACTGGGACGCGGGGGACAGTAGTGGCTGAATATAGTGACCGCAGTAGGTCCAGGCTTGCTTTCCCCAAACCCCCGCAAAATCGTCGGAGATAACTGTAGCTTTTGAAGGGGGGGGGAGGTAGGTTGAAGTCTCTTGAGAGACGCCCCGATATTCAGCGATAGTTCAGAAATAATCGGCTTTTCTCATCCTGGCAAGCTTTCTTTTTGTCCTTCTCCCTGGTCTTTCTCCAATTCCGTTGGAGAAAATGTTAGGCCTGGGGTGCGGGTTGGTGGGTGGAGAAAGGCTGAAATCCTGGGATGGGGACAAGAGAAATTTAGAGATAACTTGAAAATAGTTCGCCTCACTCAATGCTGGCCTGCCACCGGGGTGGGGCGGGGCAGGACGAGGGAGACCGTGCGCCTTGCAAGGACCAGGCCCGAGGGTGAGGGGTGGGAGGTGGGAACAGAAATCTTGCAGCAAAGGGTAGGGATAGGAAGGGAACAAGGAGGTAGGAAATTTGGGGCGACGGACGGGGACGAGAATCCCGGATTCAAGGTAATAACGAACGTCTTGTCTCTGGAGCTGCGGGTTGATCCACGGGGAACTCCCTCCTCCCCGCCCCCTTCCTTTTTGTTCGCAGGTCGGAGGGTCTGTGTTCACAGACATCTGGAAGCAAGGAAAAGAGCAGGAAACAACCCCGCGTCGGCACAGGTCAGTGTGAAGCAGGCACTTCGAAGGAGATCTCTGGGGGTGGGAGGCAGGAAGGGCGAAAGCTGGCTAAAATTTGCGGCTTCACAGTCCACCTCCGCGTCTGCTCCCCTCCTCCAGCCCGTTAGAGAGGCCATTAACGGCGTCCGCCGGGGAAATGGTGGGTTCCAGGCAGGGAAGGGAGAAGGAGGCGGAGGTGGCGGGGGCGTTGCGGGGGGCGCGTCGGGGAGGGGGGACCGGGGAGCCGCGGCCTCGCGGCGGCTCGAACTTCTGAGGCTGGACCTGTAGGGCGGGGGTGGGAGATTAAGGCGAGCATCTTGCCTGGAAGAGAAACCGACAATCCTGATTTAAAAGTAACGAAGCAACCCGTCTCTACGTTTTCTCCCTGGAGTTAAGCAGGAAACAACAACAACATCATGCAAAAACCCTGCAAAGAAAATGAAGGAAAGCCCAAATGCAGCGTGCCAAAGAGGGAGGAAGAATGCCCCTATGGAGAATTTGAGCGCCAGCAAACGGAAGGGAATTTCAGACAGAGGCTGCTTCAGTCTCTCGAAGAATTTAAAGAGGACATAGACTATAGGCATTTTAAGGATGAAGAAATGACAAGAGAGGGAGATGAAATGGAAAGGTGTTTGGAAGAGATAAGGGGTCTGAGGAAGAAATTTAGGGCTCTGCATTCTAACCATAGGCATTCTCGGGACCGTCCTTATCCCATTTGATGCATTTCTCTGAAAATTCAGTTATTTTCTGTTATTAATATTGCCACTGCTTTCTGTTTGTCTGCATTTTCTTGCTAAATATTTGCCATTATTTTACTCCAATCCTTCGGTGTTGCTTAGATTTACATATGACTTGTTGTCAATATCTCATCTTTTGACCCAATCTTACTCGTTTAATAAGGGGTCTCGTTCATTTGCATGGGAAGATGCTCATTGTATACTGTAAAGTAAAAATAACAAGTTGCAAAACAGTGTATATATATATATGTATATATACACTTTATATGTACATTTCTATATGACATAATGCAAAGGAAAGTATCTGGTTTATTATACACCAAAGGTTAACAGTGAATCTCTGTGTATCTGTATTTTATTTCTTTTTTTCTTGGCCTATCTGCATCTTCTCATTTTCCAAAAAAAAATGAATATGTGTTTATGTGTGTATATTACCTGTGCCACCAAAAAAAAAAAAAAACCCTCTAAAATAGACACCATAAAACAACTTGTCAATCACCTTTGGAAGGCAGTGAAATGCTTAATAAACTCTTAATAACAGAAATATAAAAAAGAAATGTAAACTTCAAATTACCTCTGGATCTCTTAGCCAGAGGAATAAACTGGCTATTATTATAGATGCACATGTTTAAGACTCAGTCTTTTCATGGGGAAAATATTTGCCTCACGGGGCTGCTGTGAGGAAGAAATGAGGCAGTAACTCTGAGCTGTGCTTGGTGGGATCTTGTCCCCACCTGTGCATACAGAACCCCCAAATCACTATAGTATAGAACCACCAATTATTTGAGGGAGGGCCTGATGTGACTCAATTTGTGCTCAAGAACAAGTCCACTAGGCAGAGGTGAGGACTTCCATGCCAGTCCTCTGCTGTTCAGCCCTACCTCTGTCTCTTCCCCTGGGTCCCGCCATGCCTTCAGGGCACTGCTGCCCCTTCTGCTGGGCCCTTTGCTTTGTGCTGGCCCCACTGTTGCTGGTGCACTGGAGTCCCTGTGTGCCAAAATCCCACTGAGTTTCCTGGAGTCCTCAGTGGGTTGAACTCCCGCTCTGTCTTCTAAAGCTTCTCTTTCTGCTTTATAGTGGCACTTAACAGAAGTGGGACTGCTCTAAGGTTGCTTAGACCACAATGTCTTGCAGAGTCCTTAGCAAAACAGCCCCTTCTGTTTTCAATCACAGGACCCTTCCTCTCCATAGGGAGTCAGACGTTATGAGTCCATTTGGGAATTGGACCAAGGTACAAGTTTGAGTGAGACATCATGCTGTAGTCAGAGTTGCTGCTCTAAGTCTAAAGAATGAGATTTTTTCCTCCTTCTCTTGTGGGGTGATCATTCCCTGAAGGTTCCTGGCAGGGCTGCTTTACTGGTTCAGAAGACCCTAGGGGGACATGTGTAAATTGCACAAAGTGATGCAGGAACAATTCCCTGCTCTCCATCCTTTCCCTTCCTGAAACATGTGTAAAAATGCTTCATAAGGCTAAGATATGTGTGTATGTATATGTGTATATATAAAAATGTATATGTACATATACACATATATATGCTTTGTAAGACTAATATATACTAATATGTATACTATATATACATCTAAATATATACTTGGACATATATATTAGTCTTACAAAGCATATATATGTAGATGTATGTACGTATATATACATTTAAACATTATTTCTGAACTGGACTTTTTACATTTTGCATCTCAAAGTAAAGACTATGTCATATTTTTTCATTATGCTTCTATTGATTAGTACTATAATTAAAATACAGTGGGTACTTAATTCCTCTGGTATTATCCTGGTTGGAGCTAGAGCCCATTCTTCAAAGCAAAGTATCACAAGAATGGAAAAACAAGCACCACTGGTACTCACCATCAAATTGGTACTAACTGATCAATATTTATGTGTGCACATGGAAATAATATTCATCAGGGGTCAGGCAGGTGGGAGGGGGGTGGAGGGGATGGGAAAACTCACATCTAATGGGTGCAGGTGCACACTGGAGGATGAGCACGATTGTAGCTCTGACTTGGGCAGTGCATAGGCAATATATGTAACAAAAGTGTTTGTACCCCCACAATATTCTGAAATTTTTTTTTAAAATGTCAAAAAAATATTTGAGGTTCTTTCTTTCTAAAAAAAAATATAGTGGGTACTTAATAAATGCTTATTTAATTAGAATTCTAGTGCCCAGTTTTACTTCTGATTATATAAAATTGGCAATACCTCTACTTCTCTAGAAACTATAATTTATATTTTCAAAAGAACCCCATCAGGCAAGGGATTATTCCCTTAATTTACTCTGTAAAATTATTTTAACATTGTATAACTCAAAGAGTCATCTCTTTACATAATAATCATCTGGAGTGTTTATTTACAATGCAAACTTCTCACACATCTCCCCATACACACACATACTCTTACAAACACACCGAGTAAGAATCTCTGTGCATTTGGCCCTAGAATCTCCATTTTGGGGTTCCCATGAAATCATGGTCTCCACTACTGCGTCATAAACCCTCACCACAGACCCTGTTTCAGCTGAGCTGTGCAAAGGGAGTCTTCTTACAAGCAAAGACCCGACTGGTTTATAATTCATAATTAAGGGCTCCCAAAAGTCAAAATGGCAGTTATTATACCCTGAAAATTCTGGAAAGGACATAAATAGGGTATCCACCAAATAAATCTATATGAACAATAAACATTATTCAACCCTACTAGTAGGCATAAAGACAAATTTTAAAAAACAATGAAATGACAAAGTATTCCTATCTACATATTAAATAGGCAAACAAATTTTTACTTATAATACTCAATTTTATTGAGGATGTAGGCATTCTCATACTCAGTGAGAGAGTAAAAAGTCACATCCATTTTTGTACTTCTATTCATAATAAATTCCAAAAGCTGAATATTTTTTATACTCCATGACCCAATAATTCTACTGTTTCAAATTTGTCCTAAGGAAGTAATCATGGTGATAGCAAATGTTTAGCTATAAGCATATTTATTTAAGGATTTCACATATTTGCAAATTTTTTTTGTTTTCTTAACAAAAGAATCAAGCAACATGGGCTATGCAATCAGAAGAAAAATGAACATAGATTCCTACTTAACACATACACAAAAATGTATCTCAAGTGAATTAAATGTGAAAATGTGAAAAACAAAAATAAAATATTACAATAAAAATTAAGAAAAAATTTTTATAATTGTGTGATAGTAATTATCTTCTTAAGCAAGAAAGAAAACTCAGAAGTCATAAAAGAAAAAATATAAAAGGTGCAAAGACAAGAAATAGCCTGAGAAAATATTTTTAATACCATAACAAATAATGAGAAAATATCTCTAATATTCCAATAACTCTTATAAATGGAAAAGAAAAAGATAAACCAGTAAAAATACTATACAACCCAGCACTTTCATTGCTTTGAATTACTGTAATGCTATATTTACACATGTGCACAGGAAAGCATAGATGGATGTTTATTGTGGCATTGTTTGTAAGAGCCAAAATATTGAAATCAGACCAAGTCATCAATAGGAATTTAGTCAAACAAACTGTGGTCTGTCTATACCAAGAAAAACCACATGGTAGTTAAAAAGAATGAGCTTCTTATATTGAAGCATCTCCAGGAATACTGTTGAGTAAATACAATAGGACAGTAGATGTACTATGATAAAATTTAGTTAAAATGCAAAACAAAGATATATAAATTTCTGGATGAATATGTATCAAACTGATAAGTGTTTACTTGTGACGAGGAGATTGAAATTGGAGGTGAGGTTAAAGTAGTATATTAGGATGTACTAGACTATGCTTAGTTAATTTTAAAAAATCCAAAATCTCAGTGTCTTAAAAAAATTGATTACTCTTTCATGTCTTATTTCAATGAAGGTTATTGGCTCTCTTGCATGGCTCTGCTCCATTGATTTTTCAGGTATCTAGCCTGCAGTTTTCTTTGTAGTCATGTATTCCAGATGGCACACATGGTTTCCAAGGTTACTGACAGGAGAGCAGAGCGACACTTAGAAGTGTCTTATATTACATTTTATGGCCTCAACATATGTGCAAAAGAGGCTAGGAAATGTAAGAGAACACATGCTTTTTGACCAAGCAATTTTACTTTCAGAAATCTAATCTATAAAAACAAAAGTATGTGTAAAAGCATGTTAGTAGTAAAACATAGAAATAATTTCATGTCAATTAATAGGGGATCAGTCGAATAACTTAAAGTACATTCATATTATAGAAGGTAGATTCATTTGCATCTGTATTTACTGACCTCTGCTACGTCTTACAAAACTCCCAAGCTGAAATAAAGGGATACAAGACATGTAACTCAAGGTCATATAAAGAAATAAAGAACAACAGTAAAGGTAGCTACATAGGAAAATATAAAAGCAAGAAGTATTGTGTGTATGGTTTATAACTCCTCTTTTTTTCTATATGACAAAAGACAAATGCATAAAACAATAATTGGAAAGCTATGTTAATATGAACACTTGGTATAAAGATATTATTTGTGTTAATAACAACATAAAAGGGGAATGGAGCTACAAAGGAATAGAGTTCTTACATTGAATATAAATTGGTATTGTTATATAAAACAAAGACTTGATACAAAGATGTTAATTGTGTTCCCCAGGGGGACCAATAAAGAAAAAATTTAAAAATATGACAAAAAAGAAATAAGAACAGAATCAAAGAGTACGCGAGCAAAACATAAATTAACCCCCGAAATAGCAGTAATGGGGAATTGAGGAACAAAAAAGGTGTAGATATATAGAAAACAAATAGCAAAAGGGCAGAAGTAAGTTCTTCCTTATCAATAATTACTTTAAATGTAAATGGATTGATGTTTTCAAGGTACCCAGGATTTGTTTTAATCAGGTATGGTAAGATACACAGATACAGAAATGACTGTCATGAAGAAAGAAGTTTTTATAATCACAGTTCCCTAGAAACAGAAAGTACAGCATGCCACACAAAGCACATGGGGAAGCGCCAGCGTCAGTCATGAGGCAGAACAAGTGAGGAAAAAATGAGGGCAAGAGCCTTTATTGAGGCTTTTGTGGGAAGAAACAGGTGTGGTAGGGTAAACAGGTTTGGGATTTGCCAATCTGAATAATTTCAGTGGCTCAGGGATATCTCCAGCTGTCTGTTACCTGGCCCTGGAGTGATCAGGGCTGGTGGATAGTGGTCCAGAGTGTGAGAGCCTGATAAAGGAGGTGGTTGGTGGTACAGGCTCTGAATTGATTGGTTTGCAAATGAAAGGGGTGCTCACAGCTGAGTTGTTTGCTATCTGTAGGAATTAGCCAACCCTGGAAGAAGCAGTCCCTCTAGCATCAACAAGGCCCCAGATGTCAAAGTACCAAATACAGAAACTAGAAAACATGGTTATTAGAATTAAACTCTCCAATTAAAATGCAGATAGGCAGAACAGATTTTGAAAAAGCATGATCCAACTCTACATTATCTAAAACAGACTCATTTTAGATTCAAAGATATAAACAGGTTGAAAGTTAAAGAATGAGAACAGATTATTCCATGCAAGTAATAACCAAAAGAGAGCTGAGGTGGCTATGCCAATAACACACAAAATGGACTTTAAGTCAAAAATTGTTATAAAGGACATTATATGTTGATAAAGTGTCAATATATCAAGATGATATTATAATTTTAAACATATATGCACTTAATAACAGAGCCCCAAAATATATGAAGCAAAAACTGACAAATTAAGGGAGAAATGGACAGTTATACAAAAATAGCTGGAAATTTCAATAACCTACTCTCAATAATGCATAGAACAACTAGACAGAAAATCAATAAGGAAAGAGAGGACTTGAACAACACTATAAGCCAACTAATCCTAACACACATATATAAAACACCCCACCTAACAACAGAAAAATACACATTCTTCTCAAGTGCACATGGAACATTATCTAGGGTAGACTATATTAAGGCCACAAAACAAACCTCAATAAATTTAAAAATAATAAAATCATACAAGGTATTTCCTCCAACCATAATGGAATGAAACATTAAATCAATAACAGACCCAAAACTGGAAATTTCACACGTGTGGAAATTAAACACACTCTTTAGAAACCAATGGCTCAAAGAAGAAATTGCAAGTGAAATTAGAAAATACTCTGAGATGACTGAAAGTAAAAACATACGTTATCAAAACTTAACGGGATGCAGCAAAGGCAGTACTCGGAAGGAAATTCATAGCTTAAACACCCTCAGAAAGAAGAAAGACTCCAAGTCAATAACCTAACTTTACACCTAAAGGAACTAGGGAAAAAAAGAGCAACCTACACCTAAAACTAGCAGAAAGAAAGAAATAGTAGAAATTAGAATAAAGATAAATAAAACAGAGGGAGTGACCTCAGCAAGATGGCAGTGTAGGAAGCTCCAGATCCTCCTTCCCTCCCCCCTACAAACGCACTGTCTCAGCAACAATTCACAGACAAATTCCCTTTGTGGGAAATTAGAAACTAATTGAAATGCTCCTGCACTGTGAGAGAAGTTCTTAAGGAGATTTGGGCGTAGCACCATATGATCAGGAAGAGATCCCCTAGCTCCCAGCTTCATCCAGGGGATGGAGTGAGTTGGTGCACATGTTTAGTACCCCAACTTTTCCAAGGGGCTCCCCAGAGGACTGGATTCTGTCTTGCCAGTCTTGGAGCTCTGACTGCTTCTGCATAGTCTAGACACCTGGGAGAGAACAGAGGTGGTAGCTTGGGTGAGTGATGCCATTGATCCTCACCCCTGCTAAGCACAGAGTTAGCAGTTAAAAAAAAAAATTCTAGCATTCAGCTTTCCCGTAAGGAGGAAAAGAGTTGACCAGCACATCCAGCACTGCAATTTCTCTGGGGCTACCCGAAGAAATAGCATTGTGTTGCCATGCCAGGAACTGTGACAGGTCCAGCATAGTCTAGCTGCCCAAAGGAGAATGGAGGTGGCAGTTTGGGCTGAGAGACACCATTGATCCTCCCCCTACCCCACAGCTCAGCACAGAACGAAGGGACAAAAATCACAGTTGCTTTCTTTTCCCTGGGGAGGGAAAGAGTTGTTAAAGGCCCTCAGAATCTCTGGCTGGACAGTTGTGGGGGTCTTCTCCTGCATGAGACCAGACTCTGAAGACTGGGAGAGGTGCCTTCTTTGTCTAATGCTCAGACACTAACACAACATAGTGAGTCAAAACAATAAAGCTTTCAGAAGAAAACATAGTGGTAAATCTTTATGACCTTGTATTTGGCAATGAATTCTTAGAAATGACACCAAAAGCACAAGCAAAAAAACCAAAGTATAGATAAGTTGGACTTTATCAGAATTTAAAATTTTTGTGCATCACAGGAAACTGTCAAGAAAGTGAAAAGCCAACTTACAGAATAAAATAAAATATTTATAAATTATATATCTGATAAGGGTCTAGTATCTAGAATATATAAAGAACTCCTACAACTCAACAATGGAAAGACAAATAACACAATTTAAAAATTAGCGAAGGACTTTAATAGACATGTACACACATAAACACATTCACAGGCAACTTTGATACAATTTCAAGTGGTCCACAAACGTCTCCAGTTGAGAACACCTAATCTTGGTTAATCAATCTGGTCAGTAGGTGAGAGTTCCTTGAACACCGACCTAAGCCTGGCTGAGGGGCCACCAGGAAGGCTGGTAGTAACATTACAGCAATGCTGGGCTCCTCCTAGGGCTCTAGAGATGTGGAGTTCAGAGGTGAAAGGCCCAGAAGACTGCACCCCCACAAGCCAGGTGGGATAAAGTAGACAGGGTCCAAAGCAGCTTCCACCTGGGCACTGTGAATAAGGGCAACGAACAAGCATGCCTGGGGGGTGTGTGTTGGCAAGGGGTGGGGCAGTGTGCAGACCTTCCCTGGTAATTAGAGAAAGGCAAACTCCAGGCACAGGGTAGTGATGCCACTTGTGGTCCCTTGTATGGGAGGATGATCGAAAGGCCCAGTGAACTGGGGTAGGTTATGGGTGAGGGAAACAGTATGCCACATGTTCCAGGTCGGATGCATTTATTTTATTTAAAAAATATGAAAGCTTTTATTATGTATGCAGCCAATCAAACACATTTTGTACTTAGTACAAATTCACACAATGAAGGTAATATTGTCTCTCTACTGAAACAAATGATTTTCTTTAGGAAACATGTATTTTTCTAACCGTGAATGTTTTCTTTCACCAAATGCAAAAAAAAAAAAAAAAGCTTTATTAAATTTTCCGGTTATCAGAATAAGAGAAGCCGATGGGGAAAAGGAAAAGGAAAGAAAAAGAAAAATATTAAAAAGAAAAATCCTACTTCAACTCCACTCATGCCATCTGGACATCCTGCTCTGTATTAATTTCACGCATGTCCAAAGCACGGGTAAAATGAACATCATTGACTGTTGAGAAAAGAAGTGGACTTAGAACGTAGATACTTTGGGAGCACAGGAAACAAAAAGAAAATTTGTCAGAGAAGATATGCCAGTGGCCACTAGCCCTAAGGGAAACTGTAGCCTCTCTTTGGTAAACAGAGACAGGGAAATGAATGGCACGGGGAGAAGATACCACGTTTGACCTCTCAGATTGGCAAAGACAAAAATGTGTGATGTGATGACGGGGGATGGTGAAATGAGAAGGCAGAGATGGAGTGAGTGGAAACGGGCGACTGGAGACCACCAGTGACACAGCCCTCCCCTAACGAGCAACCGAACCGTATTGAAGTATTTCCAGCCCTACGAACTTATTCAGGTACTAGATCCTTGTTGTCTTGGAGACAAGAAAAGGAGTGGAAAGAGTAAATAAGTATTCTGAAACCCTGCAGGTATAGGATGTCAAAAATATTATAACAATGCACAGAGTACAGAGAAATAAATGAAAATATAACAGTTATTTGAACATTGTATTTCATGTGTGGACATAACTTATGAGTTCTAAGGCTCACAATTTTTCCATATTTTAACATTTCTGAATTTGGTATGTATTTTACAATGGATGTTTATACTTATGTTGTAGTAATATTGTTTTTCATGAAAAGAATATTGAAATTAAATGATGCATCTTACGATTGAGGACATTTTTGATTTGAAGAAATGTCAGATACTTTTTAATGCATAAAATAGACTGAGAGGTTTTTTATCCTCCTGACATCAACCAATTCTGACAACTAGGTGTACTACAATTCAATTCAATCCTGACACTAACTACCTGGAATTAGCATCAGATTCCACAGGTTTAAGGGCTCAGTCCCACAAAACTGCCCTCACTTCAGATGCTATTCGCAAGCATCAGGTCCCCGGATTACCGACACTTCTGTCTGATTTGGCTACAAAGTTGAGAATTCCTATGACCCCTCACCTTTCATTTTTGATAATTTGCTAGAATGGCTCACAAAACTCATGGAAACAGTAAACTCACGTTTACCAGTTTATTATAAAGAATACAGATGAACAGCCAAGTGAAGAGGCACATAGGGCGAGGTTTGGAAGGGTCCTGAGCACAGGATTCTCCATCCTGTGGAGTTGGGGTGCACCATCCTCCTGGTATGTGGATGTGTTCACCAACCTGGAAGTTTATGTAGGTATGATCAATTAGTAGCTCAATCTCCAGCTCCTCACCTATCCCCAGAGGTTAGGAGATGGGGCAGAAAGATCCAAGCTTCCAATCAAGGTTTGGCTACCAGCCCGCATCCTGAAGCTATCTAGGGGCCTGCCAAGGGTCCCCTCATTAGAACAAAGACACTTCTATCAAGAAATTGCAAAGGTTTTAGGAGCTCTGTGCCAGGAACTGGGAATGAAGACCAAATATATGTTTTTATTATACTACATAGATTCATAAAAATGATTAACGTTTTAAAAGTGTGTTTGGAGATAAATTGGTAAAGTTAAATTTTTGATTTCAAAATTCAAATTGGGGAAATATGGAGAATATCAGGTATTCATGGTGGGAGATGAAAAACAGGAATAAAGGGTAAAGATTTCCTTGAGTATTTTTTTGTATTTTTAGATATAACTGGGATCATTTTGTAAATACTGTGATTTGAATTGGGATTGCATTGAATCTATACATCAGTTTGGGGAGGTTGGTGTTTTATCTATTTATGTATTTATATATTCATTTATGTAGGTCTTCAAGTTTGTAGTTTATTGTGTAGAGGTTTTATACATCTTTGTTAGGCTTAAACTCAAGTATTTGATATTCTTTCATGCAATTGTAAGTGGTATATTTTAAAATTTCTTTTTCTAATTGTTTGTTGATGATACATGAAGCTATAATTCAATGTTGAATACTGACCTTGTACCCAGCTACTTGCTAACTTTATTTATTAGTGCTTATAGTATGTCTGTAGAATCTTTTGGATTTTCTACATAACAATCATGTTATCTGTAAATAATGATAGCTTTATTTCTTTCTTTTCAATTCTTAAACATTTTTTCTTACCTTATTGCACAGGATAAGACTAAAAACACATATTTTAAATAGAAGTGATGAAAGGCGTCGTTGTCTCCACATTATCAAGGGATAAGCCCTCTATTTTGTATCATTAAAGTATCAGGGTTGTTGTAGGTTTATTAATTATTATTATTTTAGATTCTCTTTATCACATTAAGGAAGTTTCCTACTGCTTTTAGTGGACTAGGAGGTTTTGTTTATTAAAAATGAGTGAAGAATTATTTCAGCAATGCAGGTTTGTTTTAACATTTGGAAAAATATATACACACATAGGTGTGTGTATATATCTTTCTGGCTTTGATTGACTAATATTTATTTGAAACTTTTGCATAAATTTTCAGAACAAATTTGCTTCTCATTTTCCTTTCTTGTTATGCCCTTGCCACATTTTGCTATCAAGGTTATGCTGGCTTTATAACACAGATTTGGAAATGTTCTCTCTACTTTTAGTGTCTGGAAGAGTTTGTGTGAGTTTAGTAGTATTTTCTCAGTAAATATTTGGAAGAATTCACCAGGGAATCAATCTGGATCTGGCAAACACTTTGCCACTTTTTAATAAACAGTTTTATTGAGATAGAATTCACTCAGTTACAGTGTACCATTCAATGTCTTTTACTGTATTCACAGAGTTGCACACACATCACCACAATCAATTTTGAAACATTTTTATTATCCTAAGAATAAACCCCTTAATCATCATCCACCGAATGGCTTATTAGTCCCAACCCTTGGCAACCATTAAAATACTTTCTGTCTCTAGAAGTCTGCCTATTCAGGACATTTTATATGAATGTAATGATATACAATATGATCTTTTGTGACTGGCTTCTTTTACTTAACAAAATATTTTCAAGGTCCATCCATGTTGTAGCATATATCGGTACTTCATTTATTTTTATTTACAAATATTATTCCATTGTATTGTTAGTCCACATTTTGTTCATCCTTTAATCAACTGATGGACATCTGGGTTGTTTGCACTTTTCAGTTTTTATGAATAATGCCGCTGTGAACATTTGTGTACAAATTTTGCATGGACATATGTTTTCATTTATCTTAGGTAGATACCTAGGAGTAGAATTGTTAGATCATATGGTAGTTCTATGTTTAACTATTTGAGGAACTGCCAGTCTGTTTTCCAAAGTGGCTGAACCATTTTACATTGCCACCAGCAGTGTATGAAGGGTCCTATTTCTCCACATATTTGACAACACTTTTTATTATCTGACTTTTTGATTACAGCCATCCTAGTGGGGGTAAAGTGGTCTCTCAATGTGGTTTTGATTTGTATTTCCTTGATGGCTATGTTGTTGAGCATCTTTTCATGTAGTTGTTGATCATTTGAATATCTACTTTAGAGAACTGTCTATTTAAATCCTTTGCCCATTTATTAATTGGGTTATTTGACTTTTTATTATTGAGTGCTAATAGTTCTTTATATATTCCAGATACCAATCCCTATCAGTTATATGTTTTGCAAAAACTATCTCCCATTCTGAGTTGTCTATTCACATTCTAATTGTGTCTTTTGAAGCACAAAACTTTAAAATTTTGATGATGCCTTCTTTACCTATGTTTTTTGTTTGCTGCTTTTGCTTTAACTGTCATATCTAAGAAACCATTGCCTAGTCCGCAGTCACAAATTGTTAGACCTGTGTTTTCTTCTAAGAGTTTCATAGTTTTAGCTCTTACATCTAGGTCTCTGATTCTTTCTGAGCTAATTTTTGTATATGGTGTGAGGAAAGGTCCAACTTCATTTTCTTGGATATTCAGTTGTCCAAGCACTATTTGTAGAAAAGACTATTCTTCCCTATGGAGTGGTCTTGGCACTTTTGTCAAAGATCAATTGACCATAGGTTTATGGGTTTATTTCTGGACTCTGAATTCTATTCCATTGATCTTTATGTCCTTCCTTATATTACTATCATACTGTCTTGATTACTGTAACTTTGTAGTAAGTATTGAAATCAACAAATGTGAGTCCTTCTACTTTGTTCTTTTTGAAGACTCTCTTGGTTATTTTGGGTTCCTTGCATTTGCATATGAATTTTAAGATCAACTTGTAAATTTATGCAAAACAGCAGCTGGATTTTGATAGAAATTATATTGAAATTTCTTTCAAAATACTTTTTAATTTTCAGAGTATAAGTTTACATTTCTTTTGTCAAGTTTATTCCAAAGTATTTTATTCTTTTTGATGTTATTTATTTTCATTTTTTAGAGACACAGTCTTGCTATGTTGCCCAGGCTGGAGTGAAGTGGCTATTCACAGGTGTGATCAGGGTGCACTACAGCTTGGAACTCCTAGGCTCCCACATATCAGTGAGAACATGTGATATTTCTCTTTCTGTGCCTGGACTATTTCACTTAACATAATGACCTCCAGTTTTATCCATGTTGCTGCAAATGACTTGATTTCATTCTTTTTTATGTCCAAATAGTGTTCTATTGTGTATATATATGACATTTTCTTTATCCATTTGTACATTGATGGACACTTAGGTTGATTCCATATCTTGGCTATTGTGAATAGTGCTGTGGTAAATATGGGGCTGCAAGTATCTTTTTGATATACTGATTTCCTTTCCTTTGGATAAATACCCAGTAGTGGGATTGCTGGATCATATGGTAGTTCTATTTTTACCTATTTGAGAAATCTCCATATTGTTTTCCACAGTGGCTGTACTAATTTACATTCCCACCAACAGTATATAAGAGTTCCCTTTTCTCTGCATTTGTTATTTTTTGTCTTTTTGATAATAGCCATTCTCACTGGGGTGAGATAACATCTCATTTTGGTTTTAATTTCATTTCCCCGATGATTAGTGATGTCGAACATTTTTTCATATACCTGTTATTTGTATATCGTCTTTTGAAAAATGTCTATTCATGTCCTTTGCCCACTTTTTAATGGGATTATTTGTCTTATTTACTGTTAAGTTGTTTGAGTTCCTTGTATATTCTAGATATAAGTCCCTTGTCAGAAGAATAGTTTACAAATATTTTCTCCTGTTCAACAGGTTGTCTCTTCACTCTGTTGATTGTTTCTTTTGCTGTGCAGAAGCCTTTTAGTTTAATACAGTCCCATTTATCTTTTTTTTGTTTTGTTTTGCTTTGTTGTCTGTGCTTTTGAAGTCTTGGCCATAAAGTATTTGCCCAGATCAATGTCTTGAAGTGTTTTCCCTATGTTTTCTTCTAGTAATTTTATAGTTTGGGGTCTTATGTTTAAGTCTTTAACCCATTTTGAGTTGATTTTTGTATATGGTGAGAGATAAGGGTCCAGTTTCATCCTGCATATGGATATCCAGTTTTCCCAGCAACATTTAAAGAGGGTATCTTTCCCCAACATATTTTTTTTTGTCAGCTCTGTCAAAAATCAGTTGGCTGTAAATATGTGGATTTATTTCTGGATTTTCTACTCTATTCCATTGGTCTATGTGTCAGTGTTCACATCAATACCATGCTGTTTGGGTTACTATAGCTTTGTAATACAATTTAAAGTCAGGTAATATGATGCCTCCAGCTTTGTTCTCTTTGCTTAGGATTTCTTTGACTATTCTAGCTCTTTTTTGGTCCATATAAATGTTAACATTGTCTTTTATATTTCTGTGAAAATTGACATTGGTATTTTAATAGGGATTGCACTGAATCTGTAGATTGCTTTGAGAAGTGTGGTCATTTTAATGATATTAATTCTTCTGATCCATGAGCACAAGATATTTTTCCATTTCTGTCATCTACAAGTTCTTTCATCAGTGTTTTATAGTTTTCCTTGTAGAGATCTTTCGCCTCCTTGGTTAAATTTATTCCTAGGGTTCTGTTTATTTTTTTGTAGTTTTGTAAATGGGACTGCCTTCATGATTTTGTTCTCAGCTAGTTCATTATTGATGTATAAAAACACTACTGATTTTTGTATGTTGACTTTCTATCCAGCAACTTTACTGAATTTATTTAGCAGATCCAAGAGTTTTTGGTGGAGTCTTTAGGTTTTTCTAGATAAAATCATATCATTAGCAAAGAAGGACAATTTTATTTCTTCTTTTCCAATTTGTAAGCCTTTTCTTTCTTTCTCTTGCCCAATTGCTCTGGCTAGGATTTCCAGTGCTATGTTGAATATGAGTGGTGAAAGTGGACATCCTTGTCTTGTTTCAGTTCTTAGGGGAAAGGCTTTCAACTTTTCCCTATTCAGTACGTTAGCTGTGAGTTTGTTGTATATGGCCTTTATTATGTTCAGGTATGTTCCTTCTATGCCTAGTTTGGTGAGAGTTTTTATAATGCACCTTCATAACATTCTGAGGTCCATCCATATTGTACCTTGTTTCAGAACTTCATTCATTTTAATGGATGAATAATATTCCATTTGGATTATTTCCATCTTTTGACTATTGTGAATAATGCTGCAATGAACACTCACATACAGGTATCTGTTTGAATTCCTGTTTTCAGTTTTTTGGGGGTATATAACTAGGTATAGAATTGCTGGGTCATTTGGTAATTCTGTTCAACTTTTTGAGTAATCACCAAACTGTTTTCCATGGCAACTTTACCATTTTATCTTCTCACCAGCAATGGACAAGGGTTCCAGTTCTCCACATGCTCACCAACACTTGGTATTTTCCTTTTTTTTTTTTTTTTTGAGATAGGGTCTCACTATGTTTCCCAGGCTGGTCTCAAACCCCTGGGCTCAAGCAATCCTCCCACCTCAGCCTCCCGAGTAGCTGGGATAACAGGCATGCAACACCACACCCAGCTATTTTTCATTTTTTTAGTATAGCTATCCTAGTGGGTATGAAATGGTATCTCATTGTGCTTTTGATTTGCATTTGCTTATCAGTCATTAGTACAGCATCTTTGGAGATTCAAGTCCTTTTGCTATTTTCATTGTGAGAGGTTTGTCTTTTTGTTGTTGAGTTGTAGTAGTTCTTTATATATTCTGGATATTAAAGAATTCAATTGTGATTAGAGAAGATACTTTGTAAAAACTAAGTCTTCTTAAATTTATTGTAACTTGTTCTGTGGCCTAAATTATGATCTATCCTGGAGAATTTCCATATACACTTGAAAAGAATGTGTATTCTGCTATTGTTATGTGGTGGTTTTATGTATGTCTTCTAGGTCTACTTGATTCATGGTGTTGTTCAAGTCCTATATTATTATCAGTCTTCTGTCTAGATGGTCTATGAACTATTAAAAGGGAGGTGTTGAAGTCTTCAACTATTATTCTCCCTTCAATTCTATCATGTTTGCTTCACATATTCTGAGCCTCTGTTGTTTGGAGCATATATGTTTATAATTGTTATATCTTATTGATAAATTGAACTTTTTATCAATATATAATATCCTACTTTGTCTCTTGTAACATTTTTAAACTTAAAGTCATTTTTTCTGACAATGGTATAAACACTGCAGCTCTCTTTAGGTTACTATTTGTATGGAGTATCTTTTACTATCTTTTCACTTTTTTTTTTTTTTTTTTTTGGTCTGGAGAGCCATGCCCAAGAAGCCTTGAGCAAGTGGTCTCAATCTTTTCACTTTCAACATGTTTGTGTCTTTAAATCTAAAGTGAGTTTCTTATTGACAGCTTATAGTTGGATCATGGTTTTTACACACTCTGCCAATCTCTTTTTATTGGGGAGTTTAACCCACTTAGATTTCAAGTAATTACAGATAAGAAAAGACTTACTTCTATTATTTCTTTTCTGTATGTCTTAGACATTTTTTGGCCCTCATTTCCTCTATTGCTGCCTTCCTTTCTGCTTACTTGATTTTTTTTTTGTAATGAACAGTTTTGATCCCCTACTCATTTCTTTTTGTGTATAGTTTTTAGATATTTTCTTTGTGATTACCATAGAAATCACATTTAACATCCTAAATTTATAACAATCTAGTTTGGATTGACACCAACTTAATTTCAGTAGCATACAAAATCTCTGCTCCTATATAGCTCTTTCCACCCCATTTATGTTGTTGTTGCATAACTTACATTTTTATTCACATGTGTCTGATAACATAGATTTACAATTACTTTTATGTGTTTGTTTTACAAAGCAAGCAGGCAATAAAATGTGGAGTTGTAACTAAAAAATATAATAATTTTGGCTTTTATATTTGCACATGTAGTTACCTTTACCAGAGATCTTCATTTCTTCATATAGCTTTGAGTTACCGTCTGGTGTGTAGAACTCGTGGTTGGCAGTTTATTTTTCTTTCAATACTTTAAATATGTCACTGCACTGCCCTCTTGTCTCCATGGTTTCTGATAAGAAATTGGCTAATAATCTTATTGAGGACCCTTATACATGACAAGACACTTGTTGCCTTTGAGATTCTCTCTTTGGTATTTGTCTTTCAACAGTTTGAATATAGTATGTCTTGATATAGATTTCTTTTGGTTTATCTGACTTGGAGTTTATTTAACTTCTAGAATGTATAGCTTCACATCTTTCAGCTCTACTGAATTTTTCATTTATTATTATTTTCAGCTACAGAGTTTTTTTATTTTTAAAATAATTTTTATTTCTCATTTTGTTCACACATTGTTTTCCTGATTTTCTTTTAGTTATTTGACCATATTTAGCATATTGAGAATATTTAAAACAACTGCTTTAAATTATTTGTCTAGTAAATCTGATGTCTGGGCTTCTGTCAATTTGTTTTCTTCCTTTGAGTGAGCTATACTTTCTTGTTTCTTTGTATGCCTTGTAATTTTTTGTCATTGAAAAGTGAACATTTGAATAATATAATATTATAACCTGGAAATCGGACTCTCTTTCTTCCCTAAGGGTGTGTGTGTGTGTGTGTGTGTTTTTGATTGTTGAAGGCTGTAGTTGTTCATTTGTTTAGTGACTTTTCCAAACTACTTTTGCAAATACTGTATCCTTTATTGTTTGCCATCACTGAAGTATCTGTTCCTTTAGCTTGTCTTCAGCCAGTGTTTTGACACATATTTCCTCGAATGCCTGTAACTAAAAAATAAAACCAAAAACCAACCAACCAACCAACAAACAAACAACTGGAACACCTCTCCCAGTCTTTGCAGATTGGCTCTGTGCTGGAGCACTCCTTGAGCATTTGTATTGTTTTTTCCTCTTAACTTATTGACAGGCAAACTTAGATCATTAGTATTTCAGCCTTTCTTCTATTCTAATATATGCATTTAAAGACAAAATTTTTTACTAAGCACAGATATAGCTACATTCCCACAAGTTTTCATGTGTTATGTTCTCATTATCACACATTTAAAGATGGCACACATTTGATTGTAATTTCTTCTTGTACCCATGAATTATTGAGAATGTATTGTTTAATTTCCAAACACTTTGAGATTTGTTATTAATTCTCAGCTTTATTTGTCTGTCATTAGAGAACATATTCTGAAATGCATTTAGACATGGTTAATGGCCTAGTATAAGGTCAAGTTTAGTAAATGTTCCATTTTCTCCTGAAAAGCATTCATATTCTGTATTTGTAGGTTATAATATTCTATATATGTAAATTAGGTCAAATTTGTTAGTCTTGTTGCTTAAATATTCAATACTTCCACTGATATTCCTTCTGATTCTTCTATCAGTTATTTATGGAGGTATATTTACATGTCCCAAAATGATTTTAGATTTCTCTGTTTCTCCTTTTATTTCTAATACTTTTTGTTTTGTATATTTTGAAGCAATGTTAATAGAAAATACTAGTTTAGAATTTTAATATATTCCTGTTAGATTGACCTTTTTATCTTATAAAATATATCTCTTTATCTTTAGTAATGTTTATTGTCTTAAGGTCTACTTTGTTGAATTTTTTCATAGATACATCACCTTTCTTTTGGTTACTGCATGTATGTATTTATTTTTATCACACTTTAACTTTTGACCATTCTCTGTCCTTACATTTAAGGTGAGTCTCTTATGACAGTGTGTGATGTATTATTTTTATCCAGTCTGATTTGGAATGTTCAGTCCATCTATATTCACTTAATTATTGATATATTTGTGTTTATGTCTCTCATATTACTATTTGTTTCCTATTTGACCCTCTTGTTCTACATTCCTACTGATAAATATTAGACCACTGGTCTTAATAGAGGAAACCTGTGGGCCCCCTAAATCTGTGTTCAAAATTGTGTGCCCATATATGTGCATGGACGAGTATATCCATTTGTCCAAGGATGGGTATATCCATTTGTTCAACGTGTGTGCATGTGCTGAGGAGAAAGTCCACAGCTCTAATTACTTGCCAAAAGGAGTTTATGATGTTTTTAGAAAGGTGAAGTGTGACATAACTAGAAAAGAACAAAGTTTGGATTTGGTTTCAATGCCTGGACTCTTAGCAACTGAACTTTATTCCTTCCCTAAATGTTGAAAGTTTATTCTCTTATCAGTCTCCATTTTATTCTTGGATGATCTTATCTACTTCTGCAGTTGTCACTACAGTCCTAGGGATGATGACTTCCAATTCCACATAGCTAGCCCAGACCTTTTTCTGGCTCTACAGACGTTTACCCAATTCTATAGGGCAACTCTCTTCCTGGATATTTCAAGGGTACCTCAATCTCAATAGGTTCAAAATCAGTTCCACTATTAATCGAGATTAACCCTACGTCTCTGCCCCAGGTTCCTACTCAGAGATTTTCAAACTGCAGTACTGCATCTGGCCACAAGGTGGCCTTTACTCTACTTTTTAAATTTCTGCAATAGACACCCAAGTTTTGTTAAAGAAAAATAAACCCATTATTATATGGTAAAACAAGTTAGCATATATTCTTTATTGTACAATATCTATTCATTTTTGAAAATGTTTGCGTCAGAAGCACTGATAGAATCTACCTGGCACATTTATCTCCCATGAATTATGCATTCATACAATAAATATTTATCTTCTTTTCCCGTTGCTAAGAGTTATCTTAATTTTCTACTGGATGGCTTTTCTCTGTGTCCTAGTTTCTGCATCTTCGTAGTTTCTGCTTCCTCTTAATTTCATCTTTCTCATAACTTGAATTTATTGTGATGACCTCTCAAGTCCTCTATATCAAGGATTTTTCAGGTCCCAGTATCAATTGCTTGATTATCCCCATTATGCCCAGTTTCATTCAACGTGAGGGAAAACACCATTCCCCTTAGAAGAAACAATGGGATTGGGATTTGCCACTAAATTTCTAAATATTAGAAAAATAATATAATTTTAAAATTATATTTAAGGAAATTTCCACAAATGCTGGCCAGGGAAAAAGAAAAAAAAAAGAGAAAAGAAAATAGTTGGCTGTATCCAGCTGTTCTGATCATAGTTTTAATGTATTTCTTATTTACTTTATTGAGAAGCTGAAAGCACTGATTCTGGAACCCAACAGTGTTGCTTATATCCTGGTTTTGCAACTTATTAGCTGAACAATCTCTGGTAGTTTGCTTAACCTCTGTGTTCCTGTTTCCTCCTGTGTAATGTGGGGTTATTGATAGTAAAGACTTCACAGGTTTCTTTTGAGAAATGAATTGATTAATACCTGTAAATCACTTAGAATACTGTCTGGAACATGATTCACACCAAAAGTATGTTATGAGTATTGTTATTATTACCATTACCATCATATTCTGCATATTTTAAATTAACATGATGATATACATTCAGAATTTGTTAATGGCAATATGATTGGAGCTGTATAAAAAATTTAAAAATAAAAAACTGGCATTGAAGAAAATAAGAACAGAAAAGTCACTTTAATCACACATCCATTCCTAAATGTTATCAATAGTGAATTCTTTTATGTCTTTTTCTATTATAAATGTGCACATGCCATATATATTTATACACCTTACTTTCTTGATTATTAGATTATAACATCTGTAACACCTACTATGGATTCAGAAAACACATTTTTGGGAAAAAGTGAAGCCATCACATAATACCTTCACATCTATTATATGATGTATCCCAATGTAGGAAATATTTTTTTAAAATAGATCCTAACATAGAATAGGATGATTTAGATCCTGTGATATATGCATTGCTAGGCTATGTGGCATTTTGACATATTTCCTTGCAGTCTTTTTCTAGGCATATTTTTACTCAGTACAATTATGTTTCCACTGTACTACCAGTTAATTAAGTTAGTTTGCATCAGAATCTCTCAGGAGATCATAATAATGTATGTTTTGGGGCTCAGTTTGAAGTGTGTTCGATTCATGGAATTTTGTGGGGGGACCCCATTTCTACAAAAAATAGAAAAATTAGGCAGGAGGCTGAGGCAGGATCACTTGAGCCCAGGAGTTCAAGGCTACAGTGAGCTATGATCACACCACTGCACTCCAGCCTGGGCAACAGAGCGAGACCTTGCCTGTAAAAAAAAAAAAAAAGAAAAAAAATTAAATTTAAATGAAAATACACAATGAGCATCTTTCAATTTAAATGTGTGAAGCACTTCTGCTGACAAAAAAGAATTTGTTGATTTGGTCGGAATGCAATATTCAAGTAGAAGCTGGCAACACTAAAAGTTTTGAAGCGATTGGATCAACAAAAGCACATCAAGAAGGCAAAGAAACAGAAAGTAGAGTTGAAAAGTATTAACCTCAGAGAAAACTTCAATTTTCAAAGTATAAGGCAAAACTCATCATGGTGGTGATGATGCATGAGGTGGTCCTAATTAAGGCCACGGACTATACCTTAACTTCAGTACCCTGACCTTTTGCCTTAACTCTCTCTTCTCCTCCATTAATCATTCCATATCATCTGCGTCTGTATCTATCATGTCAGTGTTATTGACAAGACTATTGCCTCCCCGAGCCCCCTAAAATCCTGGAACATCATAGTCTAACACCCTCTAGTATTTCCTTTAGGCTCCTGGACTTCACTCCCTCACAAAGGTGAGCTTCCTCTCCATTTTGTACGAGGCCTGCTCCTCTCCTTCTTTTTTCCTGGAAGACATTTTCCATGTTGAGATTTTGCCCTGCTTATTCCACTTTGCATTCCATTACTCCTAAAACATAAAAGGTGAACGAAAAAACGGAATTGTTGGTGGACATATCAGCACCGAGGAAAGAGGCCCTACTATGCACCAGAGCCCTGGATATCAATGTTTTTTAAATTCTCATGTTTCCCACCAGGGAGGACTCCTGCGCCCTCTAGGAGGCCTCAAGTCAAAGCCCCGCCCCTGCATGCTCTTCTCTCCTCCCTCCCCCAAAGCCTGCCGTTTTTTTTCTGTAGATCCTTCCCCAGGCTTATGCAGGCACCACAAGGGAGGATCCAGAATGGGGCCTCAGACTGGGCTCTGTCCCCGACCTTACACACACCCTGTCCCTGCCCCCACCACGGTCCTGCGCTGACCGGCCTGTCTTCGCAGTCTTCTCCTCCCAGTCTCGCCAGGAGGTGCGTGGCTGTGACACTTAGCCCCGCAGACCTGCAGATGGCTGCAGTGGGGGAGTGAGGGCTGCTGCAGCCGAGCGCTAGCGCCGCCCCGTTGCCACCCGGCCTCTTCCCCACTCCGAGTCTCCCACACCATATTCTTCAACTTTGTCTTCCTTATCCATCCTCAGCCCCTGGCACGCCTCTTTAAATAGCCACAATGGTGGAAACAGGGGGACTCTATTTAAAATAGAACTTTCACCCTCCATGTCTCTGTTTCCCTCTCTGTGATTCATTTCCACACCCCGACTACCAAAATGTTTTCCACGAGTATGAGCGTGGAACACAGGGAGTGCGGCCTGTATCCCTGCTCCCTGTGGGGAACGCTTTCTAGCATATACCTATATACCCATATTCATTTGTATACCACTTGCCCCAAGGGCCATCCAAAATGGACCTTAGGTCAAGAACGCAGATCCTGACCCACTTGGGGACTCTGCCCTCAGCCACCAGCCATTCAAGTCCCAGGGTGCCCGCAGGCTGCGCGGGCCGGAACACAAAACTGCAGCGTTCTGGGACGGTTGTTTTTCCCTCATTCCTTGACCAGAAGTTTTTCCTCCCCTGCAACAGTAATCATTAATGAGAAGATACAAAAGGCAGAAAGAAAAGGACTTGGGTGGACTCGCGTCATGTGACGGCCTCTTCACAAGTACGTTGAGAAGCCCAATCTTCCCTCCCACTCACAAGCGGGACAGCAGGAACCAACACCCGCCCCTTCACCCCGCGTCTGGGATGTCTCTTTTTACACCTTCGTGTTTCATTTGGCTAGACAGTATTTTGTTTCTCAAATCATCAGGGAGAGGCAGCATTTTCTCTTGCGGTTACTGTCCATTTACAGTTCTTGTGGATGTATCTCTTTCCCCTATTCTAACCTGCCCCCAGCGGGAGCCTTGGCCCCACCTTTTCTCTCAGTAGTCACTATTTTTCCTCTGAGGCCCTTAAATGGACAGGCAGCTGGGTATCAGGCAGGGAGGCTGGGAGTGGAAGTGGAACATAAACTTTCTTCTATATACTTTTCTTTTCTGTTCCAGTTTTTAATTTAAAGTGCTTTCTTTTTAAATTAAAGAATACAATACTGGGGCCAGGTGCAATGGCTCACGCCTGTAATCCCAGAACTTTGGGAGGCTGAGGCAGGAGGATCACTTGAGGCCAGGAGTTCGAGACCAGCCTGAGCAACATAGCAAGACCCCAGTCTCTACAAAAAATAGAAAGAATTAGCCAGGCATGGTGGCCTGCACCTGTAGTCCCAGCTACTCAGGAGGCTGAGGCAGGAGGATTGCTTGAGCCTGGGAGTTTGAGGTTGCAGTGAGCTATGATGACACACCACTGCATTCTAGCCCAGGCAACAGAACAAGACTCTGTCTCCAAACAAAACAAAACAACAACAAAAAAATTACTTACATATTTTGGAGAAGGGGGAAATGGGTACTTATCCCAAGATTTCTCTTTTCTTGGGATGCTTGTAAATTGGCTAAATTGACATATACCAAATAGAAAAAGTTTTCAATCAGTTCAAAGGAAAGAACAAATTTTAAAAACATGCTACTTGCTCACAACTTTTAAGAAGTACTCTTTGGGGGAAAAAGTAATTTACAATAAAAGAAAATAAGATTTTCTACTAAACAGGAAATCCTTCATGATTTGGTTATGTTTATAGTTATCAATCAGAGAACGTTTCTAATGATACTTCCCAAATAGCTTTTAAAAAAAACAGCAACAACAACAAACAGGCTAACAGTTTTGAAATTTAAAACCTAATTTTTTCTAAAATAAACCAACATTTTATGTGTTCAGTAAATTAATCCCTGGGGAGCCTTTCAAACTTAAATAATAAGATTTAGAAAATATAATTAACTATAGAGTTGGAGTGCAATGCTTGAGGATAGCCACCTGGAAACACTGACTCCAAATGAATGGGGTCAGCTTTCCAAAATGGAGAAGTTAAGGTTTCACTTGTATAGGTGAGTGAGAAACTGAGACAGATAAATTTTAGCAGGATTACAGCATTTTCCATAAAGACCAGTGCATACATCACAGCTATTTGATTGGTTACAGACTGCTACATTTCAAGGAAGATTACTTTATTACTCCCCTGTGAGGAGGGGTAGGGATCTAAGGGAGTTTTTTTTTTAAAATATGGAATTCTTCATGAATTTGCATGTCATCCTTGCACAGGGGCCATGCCAGTCTCCTCTGTATCATTCCAATTTTTAGTATATGTGCTGCTGAGGTGAGCACTGGGGGAGTCTTATCTCTGGTACCATTTGGTGTTAAATATTTACAGGAAAAAGAAAGGCAGACGTTGCAGCGGCTTGCCGTGTGTCTCAGGCTGCATAGCCACATTCTTCTCAAGGCTCAAAATAATTTAAAGTTCCAACAGCTTTAAGTTTGAATTATTTTAAGTTAGAATTATTTAATTTCACAAGCCTAACAAGTATCTTATTTTTGTCATTTTAAAAAAATGACCTCCTATCTTTTCCACTCCTGTAAGTGTTAAATTCTCGTAAATAACTGGTACCGTTTTGTTCTGTTAGAGGGATGGAGCCTGCTAGGCCTCTCACCTCTGGCCTCCTTACTTGCAGGAAGCCCAGGAGGAGCCTAGCCTTGCTGCAGGGTCACTGCCTGCCAGTTCACCCCTACCCCGGTAGCCCCTCAGCCAGGCTTAGACCAGTGTCCAAGGAACCCTCACCCACTGACCATATTAATTAACCCAGACCAGGTGTTCTTAACTGGAAAAGTCTGTGGACCACTTGAAATTCTATGCAAGTTTGTGCATGTTTAGGGCTAGTGTGGTACATGCACTTTTGTGGCGAGAGGGTTTCTACCTTAGGAATCTGAGAAAGCCTGATATATGAACAGGCCGAAATTATGAGGAAGCTGAAGCTACAAGGTAGAGATAAGACATAGAAGGGGAAAAGGATAAAATAGGACGGGAGGAGAAACTGAGACAGCAACTGAGCCAAGTTAGTGACAGAAGACTACAGTGTTCAGGTCATGGCTCCTAGATGTCCATCATAATCTTTTTTATTGCCTCATAAACTTTCACTGTGGATCCTGCCTCAACTGAACTAGCCTAACCTCTGTTCCTTACAACTAGGGAGACTATCTGAAACTGGTTATCTGTAATAAAATGTTCCTAAAAATCAACAAAATAGTGCACATAGTTACAACGGCCTGAAAACTCAAACAGCCTGAAAGGACATCAGTAGGGTGTTGACCAACAAAGACATGTATGTGGAGAATAAGGATAAGTTATGTAGCCTCACTAGGGGTCAAAATATACAAATTGAAACCTCAAGGTACTCTTATTCACCTGTCAAATTGGTGAATATTTTTTTAAATCATACCATCCATTTTATATGAGGTCATTCACATGGGCTGTCAGTACATGCGTAAATTGGTTAAATTATCTTGCAGGCCCCCTTTCGGCCACAGCCGCCATCTTCCAGTAATTCGCCAAAATGACAAACACAAAGAGAAAGATGAGAGCACCCGATACACGTTCTCCAGGCCTTTTAGAAAACATGGAGTTGTTCCTTTGGCCACGTAAGTGTGAATCTACAAGCAAGGTGATATTGTAGACATCAAGGGAATGGATACTGTTCAAAAAGGCATGCCCCACAATGTTACCATGGCAAAACTGGAAGAGTCTACAGTGTTACCCAGCATACTGTTGGAATTGTTGTAAACGAACAAGTTAAGGGCAAGATTCTTGCCAAGAGGATTAATGTGCGTATTGAGCATATTAAGCCCTCTGAGAGGCAAGATAGCTTCCTGAAACGCACGAAGGAAAATGACCAGAAAAAGCAGGAAGCCAAAGAGAAAGGTACCTGGGTTCAACTGAAGCGCCAGCCTGCTCCACCCAGAGAAGCACACTTTGTGAGAAGCAACGGAAAGGAGCCTAAGCTGCTGGAACCCATTCCCTATAAATTCATAGTATAAGATGTGTAAAAAATAAAAGACTCCCGGACTGTAAAAAAAAAAAAAATTATCCTGCAGGATTTTTTGGTAACACACATAAAAAGAAATAAGATTTTTCAGACTCTTAGACCTAGCAATTTCACTTTTAGAAATTTTTTCTTAGGAAATAATTATGGTTGTTTGTAAAGATTTTGGTGAAGCCTTGGGTTATAATAGGAAAAACATAGAGGTAACATAAATAATAAAGAAGAGGGGATTAACTAAATTACTGCTAATTTTAGCATGATGAAGTACAATATTTAATGGCATAAAAATATTTATATTGCACTGTTAGCTAGAGAATATATATAATATACTATCTTGATGTAGTAAATAAATTCATACATGTGCATGTGTGTGTGCATGTGTGTGTGTGTGTGTGCCTCCATCTCACTCACAAGCAGAGCAGTGAAAGCTGGCATCGTCTCCTCTCTCCCTTCACTCTGTATCTGGGAGATATATATATATACACACACATACACACACTTCAATTTTAAAATTGTGCATTTATATATATATGTTACATATATTATTTACATACATAATTATATTTCACATATAGTGAACAGTAAATGAAGTCTGAGTTATCTTAAAACCATGTATTTCATTGTTCTATGTATGTAATTCAGGTAAACTGTGGAAATTTGGAAAATAAACACGAATTGTATACATGAAATTTTTTAGAAATCCATATTCCTGTAAAATTACTAGGTCTTTTTAAGTTTAAATACTTTTGTTTGATTTTTTTCTCCACTAACATTACAACTTACGTCAATATGCTATGATATGAAGTAGGTAGATTTGACTAGGTGGGATTTCACCTTGTACGATTTCAGAATCCAGCCTTGGCTTAAGATGCAACTCTACTGCACTAACTTCCAGTGATAATTGAGAAGAAAAGTCTGGAGGGCACACATGGATCGACATTACCTGGTAAGCACCTAATTAATATTTGTTGAACAAATAAGTGGATGAAATATATATTTGAGAGTCATCAAATAAATGAAATTGAGTATAGATTCTTGAGGGTTTTCTTTCCTTCTATCTGTATTTTTAAATGTAACTAGGATAATTTTATATACATTTTATGACCTGCTTTAAAAAATACTTATTGCCTTTATTTGCAAAAATAAAACATTTTCACTGGGAAAAAAATCAGAGAACTATAGATAAAAGCCACAGCAGAGCCAGAAATATAATCCTTTCTTTTTCTATTCATATATATATTTTTAAAGAATTGAATTGGTAACTAAGAGTAATATTTTATAATCTGCTTAAAATATTATATTACTGCCATAAATATTACTTTTTCTAGCAAAAATAGTTTCCTAGAAAAAATATTTTTCATCAGGTCAAATTTAAGAAAGAGATACCTCCTTTCTCATGTTAATAACCTAGTGCTACAGCTTGATCATTGCAAACTTGATTGGAAGGAGGGACAGTCAGAGGAGGGGAAGGAGAGCCTCATTTCCAATGCATACTGGTAATAAATATGTAGCTCTTCCTGGAGGTCAGCAGGGCAAAGGAACCAAATGTGCGGGATTGAACCATTGCAAAGACCCCAAGTCTCAAACAGGTAGTAGATGTTCTTAATTCAGACCTTGCTCGGCTACAGAGAAGTATATAAATGAAATATATGTTATAAAATGAGATCACACTGTTTGCAGACTTTGCTTTATTGTAGAAGTTGCACATACTCCCTGAGAAAATGTGGGAGAGTCTACAAAAAAGTAAAAAAAGAATATATAAATCATCCATAAGCCCACCAACCACCCAACCATATCCACTTCTAATATTTTGGTGTATATTATTCCACAATATTTTCTATGCATGCATACATATACATATCTTTTTAAAAATGGGATGCTCTGCAGGTTATTGTTTGTGACCTGCTTTTTTCACTTACCAATATATTATAAAAACTTTCATTTCAATAAATATATGTCTGTCTTACATTTGTCAGATATTTTATTTCTTTTTCATATTTCCAAAGTTTTATCTCAATTGTTTTTCTGAATATTAGTTAATACATGCCTATTAAAGATAAATTTTAAATATATAAATGCAACACTTAGAAAGTAAAAGTTCTCTTTATATTGAATACTTATTCTCCAATATATCCTTTGATAATAGTTTAATATATATTCACTCACATTTCTAATGATTTAGAAATACAGTAAGACCCTGCAATAACTTGACTTTGGGTATAACATGATTGGGGGTGGGGGTGGGGGAGGGTAAAATGGGTGGATGATATTTAAGCCTGAGTGCTCAGTGAACAACTGTTTGTGGCACCAAATCACGGGTGAGTCCTTGATGAAGTTGGGCTGTGCAGCCGGCTAACTGAATAGGCTCACCTTAGCCATTCCATTCATCTGTCAGTTACATAACCTAAAATCGTACAGGAATCAGTTTTGTGGACTTCATTTATCATGTTAGAGTGGAGTTTAATTGTATATTCATATTTTAAATACATAAAAATAAATATATGTATGCTGTTACAAAAATGTAATACCACATGTATTAACCATACATGTCAATAATGGGATGTAAGGCAAGAACTATGGTAAGGGCCTAGCTAAAAATAATGATAATAATTAGTTGCTGTCCCCCTGTTTGCTTCTCTATAATTGCCACTCTGGAGCCACACAGCTGGTGGTCATAAAGATTCTTAACTTCTCCCCATAGCTGGTGTCCATAAAGATTCTTAGCTTTCTCCATAGATATCACCTTTTTGAAAACTCGGGGTAGTTTCTGAGATATCTTCCAGGTCCTGCATTCCAGTGGAAAAGGCTGACCCACCCAGACCAGTGGATTATACTGAGGAACTGACTCAACTGGTAGGAACTGACTCAACTGGTCTTGTGACCCCCCCCAAGAACCTGGTCAACAAAGAAGACAATTTCTACACACCTATGGTTCTGCCCCAACCCAGCCAATTAGCAGATTCAATTGCCTACGCCAAACTGTCTTTAAAAACCCTGTCTCCCAAATTCACGGGGCGGGGGGGTGCAGATTTGAGAAATTTCTCCCATCTCCCAGCCTAGCACTATGTGGAATAAAACTCTTTCTCCATTGCAACCCCAACTGTCTCAGTACATTGGCTCTTCTCTGTGCAGTGAGCAAATGAACCTGGTTGGGTGGCAATACTACAATGATCATATTTGGCATTGGAGTATTTCCGTATGGTAAATCCTAGAAAAGAACCTGATGTGTCAAAAAGGACATGTATTTTACAGTTCAATATTGCCAAAATGACTCCCAAAAATGTTGTAGTAGTTTATATTCTCACAGTGCATATGAATACTTGTTTTTCTATATCCTCACCAACTCTGAGGAAAATTTCTGAAAAAATTAACTCTCATTTCTGTTCTCAATAGATCTCTGTCTTAATCAGTTCCAGCTGCTATAACAAATTATTATACTATGGACTGGTAGTGTAAATATTTATTTCTCACAATTCTGGGCTCTGAGAAGTCCAAGATCAAGGTACCAGCAGATGTGGTGTCTGGTGAGGGCCTGCTTCCTGGTTTGCAGATGGCCATCTTCTCTTTGTATCATTACAGGACAGAGAGCAGAGAGTGAGGAAGCGTGCTCCCTCAGGCCTCTTTTTATAAGGATACTAATCTCACTCATGAGGGCTCCACCCTTATGACCTAATTATCTACCTCCCAAAGGCCCTACCTCCTAATACCAACACTTTGGGGATTAGGCTTCAACATATGAATTTGGAGGGCACACAGACATTTGATCCATACCAATCTTAATGTTTTCTTAGAATTCTATACAGTGGTTACATAATTAATTTTAACTTTCTTCCTATTGTAAGACATTTAATTTGCTTTGTAATTGTTTTCATTATAAATAATTGTGTTGAATATCCTGAGAGTCATTTTCTCATTTTCTACTTCTAAATGGTACATACCATCTATACAGTTTGAATTTGTTTTAACAGAATTATGAAGTTTGCCTTCTTTATCTAGCAAAAGCATCCAGGAGAATCCTAGTGTTGTAAGAATGAACGCGTGCTAGGGTGTAATTCTGCTATAGCCTCTCTTTCTTTCTATCCCTTCATTACTGCTTTTCACTTGTGGCTTCTCACTGTATATTCAGGTTGAAGCCAAAGGGTTGATGCTAGGAATTCAGGTCTACAAACTTTGTTGTAGTAAATCATTGTGACTACCATTAAATATTTTCCTAGGATGAATACCTAGGAATGGATTTATGTGCTCAAAGGAGATGCATATTTTAAATGCAATTGCCTAAGTACTATCCAGAAAGGTAGACAGATTCAGATTCCATGACCTGGAAATAAGTGAGAAAGTCCTTGGGGTAGTGCATCATATCATGATGTGATTACACTGAACTCGCTTTCAGACTGTAGCCACCGTTAAGAGACTTAAGCACCCCTAAGGAGGAGCAAATGAACTTCTACCCAGCAAGGAAGCATGAGAGACAGGGCAGGGTAACTAATGGTAAGGGCACAGGACCTGGGTTCAATCATACTTGTCTTCTCCTTTCTTCCCTCCCTCCATCTAGATCCTGACCATCCCTGACCCAGGTCCAGGGCTTTCAACCCAGGCCAAAGCTTGACAAATCCCCCTTCCCTTTACCCTTTCTCCAAATGGTCTCATGTGAAGAAGGCTCTGCCTTTCCAGCTGTATCATCTATTCCACCCCTAGCTCTTGGCCTAGGAGTGGGATGTGGCCCATTCTCAGGAGAACAGATCCGGAGAGGAGACATATGTAGGCCTTGGATTTGGGCTCTAGGTCCTTTGGGCAGGATAATGTAAGATCCTAGGGATTTAGAGTATGGTCTAAGATGAAGGCTACAACTAGGTACATCTTGCCCCATTATCTCTTGACTACATGGGGAAGAGAATATCCATAGGAGGGCCAGAGGCTGATCCTCAAAAAGTGGGGTCTCAGGCAAAGGCCTTTGCTGCTCGGGTCTAAGGAGGTAATGTTTTTGGTCACGTGACCTAAATTCTCTGCTTAGTTTCTTCATATATAATATGGAAATGAAAATATCTCCCTTGCAGAGTTGTTGGGAGTGTAAAAGGAAATAATGGCAGCAAAGCACCTTTCCCCTTTCGGGACGTTCTAATGATTTCTGGAACCATTTCTGTCAAGCTAGATAAAAGCAGCTGCCATTCAAGATGTTTTAATCTTCTGTGGGGACAATATAGTCAAATGTTTTACTAATCTCATGCTTCTTTCTAAAGTTCTCAGAGTTTGCCTGTGCTCTCCTGTTTTAGACATAAGGCCAGTACAGGGAGAGTAACTTACTGAGGGTTATGCAGTCAGTTCTAAGTCTGGCACTGGGACTAACAGCTCCTGTCTCTCACACCAGTGTTCTGTCCAGCAGACCCAAACCATTATAAGTGGGTTTTCTAGGGCTCAAAGACATATGCTTTCCAGAAGATATAATAATGTCATAGAAAAGCAAGTGAAATAAATCGACATGTGGTGAGGTTCTTTTTTTTTTTCTTCCATGTGATTCTTTGAGCTCTTTATTCTCCTTCACAAAGGAGCATCAAAGCTTATACACAACAAAAATACATAGTCACGTCTCCTCCTGTTATTTTTCAACTATTACCTCTAAGAGCTAAACAGTTTTTATGGCAAATTTGTGACTTTTGCCAAAGACTGAGTTGAGGTTGAAAGGTAACCAGTATCTGTTGAAGACCTTCTGTGAGTCAAATGCTTTACATCGGTGTTATCATTCAGACTTCTCAACAATCAGTTCTATGAGTTGTATGTTATTATTCCTTTCTTTCAGATGAAGAAACTCGGGCTCATGACATACACCTGACAATTGATCAACTGATGATTCTTCAGGCAGCACAGCTTCCTGGCAACACAACCACCAGAGCTCTGGAGTCAAACATCACTTTTCTTCATTTTGAATCCTTTTCCCCAAATAAAATCCTAATATAATTATAACCATATCTTGCACTTTTAAGGCACTTACTATATGCCAGGCACTATTCTAATCACTGTACATATATTAACTCATGTAACTAAAGTAATTTCATATTTGTCTTTTCTCAGTATAAAAAGATAGAAGTTATTTTTTAAAAAACAAAAAAATACATAAAAATTGAGAATAAAGTAAAAATTGCATTCAAAACTCTCACTCATGTTCCAGGCTCCTTTTTTTTTTTTTTTAACAACCGCTGCCCCGCCCACCCCGCTCCTCAACAGCTGAGGACCAGATTGCAGACGAAATGGAGGCTGGGGGAGGGACGAAGGATGGAGGAGTTATCCTGGGAGCGGACGACTGGAAGATACAATTCTTGACAGGAGTAGAAAAGTTCAGTGGCTCCAGTAAAAGAGGCAGCCCCTCCCTAGTAATCAGAACAACGAATAACGTTTTTCCCTCTGGCAACAACAGAAAAGACTGACAGGGCCAAATGTATAAGGAATGGGGAACACGGAGGGAGTAGGGGGCGGGCTCACTTCTGCCGCGCTTTTGGTGGGAGTGGAAATTGGGGACCCGAGCTCACTGGTGACGTAGGTCTCATGTGACCAGGAGTCGACGTGTGCAGAAGTCCTGCTAGTCTGGTCCTTGTTCCCGTCTGGGTACCAGCTTCCTTTAGCAGTGCGGGCGGCCGCCGCGGAGAACAGTGGAAGGAGAAGGCGTCAACTCGCGGAAATTTTGGAGGTTAGTGTCAATATGGGTGTTGCCTGGAGATTGCTAGTGTGCGGCGGTTTAGGGCAAAGACTTGAGGGAGTGCCAGCAAGTCCGACTCTCCACCCCCCACCTCCAGGTCTGCAGGAAATGATGACCCTTGGGAAAGGGACTAGGGGTCCTGGGAGAAGGACAACAAGACCTGAAATAGTTTAAAAATAATCATCCTCTGCCATCTGAGACCGCTTTCCCGGCACCCACCCTCCCCCAGACCGCGCCTCAGTGTTACAGATAGTTTGGAAGTAATCTGCTTTTCCCACTCCCCGTCTGAGGAGAAAGACTGGCTAACTCACACCGTGGAGAGGGGGAGAACTGGGAGAAACGGAAGGTGGGAAACTTCCCGTGACCGAGACCCCGGGGCTCCGGCGCGGGTCGGCCCGCCGAGCGCTCGCCCCACCCCCGGCCCCTCCCGTTTCCCGTTTGCCCGCAGGGCCGTGTTCTCGGCGCGACCCAAGGCCAGAGAAAAAAGGGGAAGAAACTGACCCGGTCAGTACCAGGTAGGTGAGAGGAACGTTATAAAAACTCCCGGGGTGGAGGTGGGTGAGCGCGGGAGAAAGGTTGTAGGCCCCACTGTGCCTGCCCCCTCCCTCGTTTGCCCCCTTTTTCCTACTCTTCCTCCCTTTCCTCTTTCCCCCTCCCTCCTCCCCACCCCTCCAGCCGCTCTCGCAGCTCCCGGAAGCCCCCGCGCTAGGCCCTGTGGGGGGGAAACGGTTGGGGAGGGCAGGAAGGCAGGAAGGCAGGGAGGAGGGCCTTGGAAAAGGCTGGAAGGAGGGACAGAGAGAGGTGAGGAGGTGGAAAAGTGGCGGTAGGAGGGCGCGGGTCAGGATGGCCCTGATTGCTGACTGGATTTCTTGAGTGGTGGATATTTGATGACAGCCGTGAATCAAAAAAAGGAAATGCTGAGGCCTCTGTCCAGAGCACCTGTCCACTCACCAAATCTTTGACTTACTGTCTCCTTCTTGCTTCCTAGAAGTAATTGCCTTCAAAGGGGAATAAGCAGAATCCAAGAAAAGAAGGAGGGAAGGAAGAGAGGCAGACAGACACAAGATGAAACCCTGTCAAAAAATTGAAGGAAAACCAGAAAATGAGAGTGAACCAAAGCTTGAGGAAGAGCCAGAGCCTGAGGAAAAGCCAGAGGAGGAGGAAGAGCCAGAGGAGGAAGAAAAAGCAGGAGGAACTTTTAGAGAAAGGCTGATTCAATCTCTCCAGGAATTTAAAGAAGATATACACAACAGGCATTTAAGCAATGAAGACATGTTTAGAGGAGTGGATGAAATAGATGAGATAAGGAGAGTAAGAAACAAACTTATAGTGATGCGTTGGAAGGTTAATCGAAACCACCCTTACCCCTATTTAATGTAGTTTACCTTGATCTTTATTTGATATTAACAATACCATATAGGTTTCTTTTTATGAGCATTTTCCTGATACACCTCTGTCCATCTTTCTACTTTTAACCTGTTGCTGTTAGTGGTTTTAGATGTATCTCTCGTTATCTGTATCTCATTGTTTATTGTGTTTTGAACCAGTCTACAAGACTCTGTCTTTTAATAAAAGAGCTTTACTCATTTGTAAAAAAGAGGTTCCTGATAGGATATAAAATGAAAAAACGGTTACTAAGTAATATGTGAATATCATATTTTTGAAAGGTAAAAGTACATTTGTATATTACATATATGCACTTAAAACCTTGTTTAGGATGAAAGATAAAAAGTACAGTCTCGGTGGTGGGATTATGAATGATTTTTCTTCTTTTGCTTATTTGTATTTTCCATATTCTTAAAATGAACACACATTGTTACTGCTAAAAATAATAAAAGTTTTATAACAAGAAAGGAGCAACCAACAGCACTTACCAGTTTATTTCTAAAAGTACTGGGGTACTTAATATTTATTGACAGAATTTTAGAAGCAAATGTGAACTTCAAAGTACCACTAGACCACTTAGCTAGAAGAATAAATTTTATATCTTTTCTTATCTGTAAAATAAAGATAATAATATGGCAAAGATCTTGTGAGGACCAAATAAGGTAATGACTGTGAGCTATGTTTGACAGAGTTTTGTCTTCTTGTGGCCATGCAGGATCCCAGCTCCCTGAGAGATTTGTTTCAGCTATTTGGGAGGGTAGAGAAAGTAGTTCTCATCTGTACTTAAGAACAAACCCAGGCAACGATGAGGTGGGTGCCACTTTTATGTTCTTCTCCTGCTGTGCCTGCCCAGCCTCTCATCCCGACTCTTGATACTGCCATGTATACTGGGTATTACTGCCTCTTCTGCCATGTACTGCACCTTTCAGGCCCCTACCACTGTGGAGGTGCTAGAATTCTCAAGTAGTGAAGCCCAACACACTTCTTTGGCTCCCCCAGTGGGCTGAGTTCCCAGACCGACCTCTATAGAAATGGGGAGATTGTCCATTTCTTCAATTTAAATAGACACTATGCAGTGCCACTTGGGCCATGTCTTATAATTTACTTGGGTACAGAGTATCTTTTCATGTGCTTATTGGCCATTCCTATGCATTACTTCGAGACAGGTCTATTCAATATTTTGTCCACATCCTCCTCAATATTTTCAGTATAGTGTGGGTAAAGTAGCTATTTAAAGGAACGAGGTAGATTCCATATGTACTACATGTTCATCATGCATTGTTAAAAGAAAAATGAAGGACAGGAGGCACAGTATAATATATACACACATACACATACTTACATAAATCCACAAATATCAAGATGAAGCCCTTTAGTTTGCTAAAGGGAGGGATCATTTCTCTTTAAGTGACATTTTGGTATCTTACCAGGCCTCCTGTCATGTGGTTAAGAAATAATAATTATTTTTTTAAAATGTTCCCAATGGATAATTCTATTATTCTTTGCATTGTAACTGTCAAAATAGTTCTTGGACCTACACAGAGTCTTTCTTCCCTTACGTGAACTCTGAGTCCTTTTCCAGATATATCATTTACCTATTATTTTGTAGGAAAAAAATGAGAAAAGAAAAAGTCACCCAGCTATTAAATGGAATGCCTGTCTAAGGTCAAAGTCCTTGCTCTTAATCACTGCTCTGAAAGAGCTGATATTTAATAAATAGTAACAGTACTGTTGTACTAAGTGAATTCCTATCAGCTCCTCAAAGCTCCATGCCCTTTCAAGTCCTGGTCTTGGTTCCCATAGTTCTCCCCTGCCTGAAACACTCTCTCACCTATCACTTATACGCTTAGCCTGGATAACTCCTACTAATCCATGCCAGAATAGATGTTCCTTCTTTTTTATAATAGCTTTATTGAGATACAATTTGCATACCAAACAGTTCAGCCACTTAAAGTATACATTTTAATGTTTTTTAGTATATCCACAGATATGTGCAACCATCACCACAATCAATTTTAGTACATTTTCATCAAGTCAAAAAGAAATGCCATATACTTAGTTATGACCCTCCTATGCCCTTATTCCCCCAGCCTTAAGCAAACACTAATGTACCTTCTGTCTCTATAGGTTTCCCTGTTCTGGACACATAAAATATGGTCTCTTGTAACTGGCTTCTTTCACTTAGCGTAATATTTTCTAAGTTCATCCATGTTGTAGCTTATATCAGTACTTCATTCCTTTTTATTGCCAAATATTATTCTATTGTGTGGTTAGTCCACATTTTGGATATGGATACTGGTAAGGATATGAAGCAACAGGACTTCTCATTCATTGCTGGTGGGAATGCAAAATGGTACAGCAGCCACTTTGGAAGGCATTTTGGCAGTTTCTTAAAAAACTAAACATACTCTTTCCATACAACCAAGCAGTCATGCTTTTTGGTATTTATCCAAATGAGGTGAAAACTTATGTCCACGCAATAACCTGTACACAAATGTTTATAGCAGTTTTATGCATAATTGCCAAAACTTGGAAGCAACAAGGATGTCCTTCAGTGGGTAGGTAAATGGATAAAAAAACTGAGGTACATCAAAACAATGGAATATTATTCAGCGCTAAAAAGAAATGAGTTATCAAGCCATGAAAAAACATGAGGCAATCTTAAATGTGCACTACTAAGTGAAAAGAGCCAATATGGGAAGGCTACACATATTATGATTTCATCTATATGACATTCTGAAAAAGGCAAACTATCAGGATAGTAAAAGGATCAGTGGTTGCCAAGGGTTGGGGGGAGGGTGGGATGAAAAGGAAGAGCACACAGGATTTTTAGAGCAGTGAAACTCATTTGTATGATACTATAATGGTGGGTGCATGTAATTGTACACTTGTCAAAACCCACAGAATGTACAACACCAAGAGTGAATCTTAAAGTTTTTTACTAGCTTAATTCCAGTGATATGTAGAAATGTTATTCCTATTCCTTCTGCACCACTTTTGTGGTATTATTATTATACATATTTTATCTATTAATGTTACAAACCCAATAATGCATGGTTATAATTATTACTTTACCCTCTGTAATCATTTCCTTAAACCAACACTGCTTTGCTCCTACCCATCTCCTTTGTTCTGTTATTGGAAAAAATATTAAAATTCTATTACATTTCTGTATGTTATAGGCCTAATGTTGGGTACATATTATTTTACAAAAATTGCTTTTAAAACCAGTTAAGAGAAGAAAGGAGAAAAGTTCCTTTTATACTTACATATAAAAGTATACTGTCTTTTATAATTACATATTATCTTTGCTGGTGCTCTTTGTTTTTTAGTAAGATTTTAGTTAGCATCTGGGGTTTCTTGCTTTCAGCCCTAAGATCTTCCTTTAGTTGTTTCTTATAAGGCAGGTCAGCTAAGAACAAGTTTTCTCAGTTTTTGTCTATCTGGGAATGCCTTTATTTTACCTTCAATTTTGAAAGATAGATTTGTTTAATATAGGACTCTTGGTTGATACTTTTCTTTCTTTTGAGCACTCTCATGTTATCCCAGTGTCTTCTTGCCTCCATTGTTTTTTCCTGAGGAGCTAGCTGTAAATCTTGTCAGAGTTCCCTTAAATGTGAAGAGTCATTTTTCTCTAGCTGCTTTCAAGATCTCCTTGTTTTTGACTTTTAGCATTTTCACCATGATGAGTCTGTTTGTGAATATCTTTGTGCTTATCCAATTTGGAGTTTTTTGATCTTTCTTGGTGTGTAGCTTAGTTTTTCAGTAAATTTGGGAAGTTTTCAGCCATCACTTATTTGAATATTTTTCCTTTGCTTTTCCCTCTTCTCATCTTGGTACTTCAGTTACATTTATGTTTGGTGCACTTCATGGTGTCCCACATTTCTCTGGGCTCTCTGATTATTTTTCTTCATCTTTTTTCTGATTATCCTTTATATGGTACACACTCTATCAATCTATCTTCCAGTTCACTAATCCTTTCTTTGGTCAATTCAAACCTACTTTTGAGCTCGTCTAGTGAATTTTTCATTTCAGTTATAAGATTTTTGAACTCCAGAATTTCCATGTGGTTATTTTTATAATATATAATTTCTATGTATTTATTGATATTTCTATTTGATGTGACATCATCATCATCATATCTTCCTTTACTTCTTTCATCATGGTTTCTTTTAGTTCTTGGAACATATTTATAATGGCTACTTTGAATATCTTACATATGTGATATCCTATATCTGGTCCCTGTCAGAAGCAGTTTCTGTTGCCTGCTTTTTTCCCCCAGTGTGTGTATGGGTCATACTTTCCTGTTTCTTTGCATGTCTTGTAATTTTTTGCTGTGAACTAGATGTTTTAGATAATATGTTGTAACAACTCTGATTACTGTACCCCTCAGGGCTTGTTATTTGCCTGTTTATTTGTTTAGTGATTGGCTATAGGAATTTAGTGAAGTCTATTGCTCCCCCTCCAGCATTAAGCCTCTGATGCCACTCCTCAGGGAGGTTCATCTTTTGGTGTGCCCACAGTCACCATAAGATGACAATGGTTTTGAAAGGGATTTTGTAGTCTCTTTACCTGACCATATTCAACTTTTAGGCTCCTCTAATTGCTAGCCAATTGGTCTATTATTTTCAACAACCACTCTCAGTGTCAGTGTTTGATATTTGTTCTGACCCCAGGAGGGCTCCTGCCAGCCATATTTTTCTCTGGCTTTCTTCAAAACTTTAGCCAGACAACAGTTAACAGTTAGTTTCACCAAATCCATGGATCACTTCCCAATTTTCCCCACCACAACCTGCACTGTTTTGGGAGCACCCTTGGCTTGACCTTTTCCATACTCTGTTGAAAATGAAGTAAGTTCTACTGGTAAAATATTAGAAGATATATGCTTTATGGCTTGTCTCTCTCCCCAGGCAAAATCTCTGAGCCAGAGCTCTGGATCTGAGGGTGGGGACAACAGCACTCTTCTTTCTGAGTGACACTCCTGCTTTGGGAGCTGACCTTTCAGTGGAAGGGGTAAACAACAGCCTGAGATCCTTTCAGCTTACTTCTCTGTAGAACCATGCCTCAAAAGCCAGGGCAAGGATAATCAGGGCCCCAGCATTCTCTGTGGTGCCACACCCAAGGGATAGCCTCCATTCCATCAGTGGCGACTGGATGAAAGAAGGGAGTTCCCACCTCTCGATTGCACTCACCCAGAACTTAGACTCAGCAACAGGTGGTTGGGGCAGGATGAGAAATGCTGACATCCTCTTCTTCCCAGGAAGAAAACCCTTGACTGTGAGCTGCAGGGAGAGGATGGCTTGTGTTCTTGGCTGCCAGTTAGGAGTTCAGTTTATGTCTGATGAGCTGGGAGTGGGGAGAGAGGGAGAGGTCTAGGTTCAAATACCACAGATTCTAACCATTCTTATGGAGTTTTTATAGATTTTCTTTTTTTCTTATTTCAGAATATTATGGGGGTACAACACTTCGGCTATATATATTGCCCATGCACTGCCCATGTCAGAGCTACAATTGTGGACATCCCCCAAACTGTGTATAGATTTTCTTGATAGATGTTTCTCCACTGATATGACAGTATCCTGTGCCACATTCTACATGACCCTTAAGACCATTTCCAGAGGTTTTAAATGGTTGTTTGTTTGGTTTGGTTTGGTTTTATAATTTTTGCCAGTTTCACTGGAGAGCAAATCTGCAGAGCTCTTCATGGTGTCACTCCAGAAATCAATCTACTACACATTACTTCTTCCTGGAAGACTTCACTGGCAACTGGGTTAGGTCCTCTTACTCTGTGCTCCAAGTGCCCCTTCAGTATTTACAGCACTCAATTTCTGGTTTCCTCCCATTAAATCATGAGCTCCATGAGAATATGAAGGCTACATCTACTTCATTCTCTTTTATATTTTCAGGTTTGCCTGAAACACAGTAGATAATAAATATTGATTGGACTGAATGTATATTTCTTATATTTTTACTAAGTGGAAAGAGCTATGTCCTGGGAATCAGAACTCCTAAATATGGTCCTGAGATTGAGAGGTGGATGTGGGCAGGCAGTGCCTGGCACAGAGAAGTGCTCCACCACTATCAGATAAGATATGGTGAAAGAAAAAAAGAAGGAATGAGATCTAGATTGGGTACTTATTAATACATGAAACTGAGTAATGATTAAGAGCACAGAATTAAAAACTAGACTATATGAGTTTGAATTCCTGCTCTGCCACTTCCTATCTGTTGCTTAACCTCACTGTCCATATTAGCACCTACCTCACATGATTTTTTAGAGGATACAATGCGATAATGAATATACATATACAATAATGCCTTGCATATATCAGTATTTATATAAGTGCTATTTTATTTTCTTTTATCACTATGCATGTGTAATAAAACTAGGATAATTCTATATGTGTTATTTTATAACCTGAATTTTTAAAATAGTTAATGCTGTTTTTTCCTTCTCCTTGCAAAAAGGATACCTTTTCCTTGGAGATAATTTAGAAGATAGAAGTAATAACCACCTGATGATCAGCATCAGAAATGCATCTTTAATCTCAACGAAGAAGACAAGCAAATGGGAAGGGGTGAGGAAGGGACAGGGGCACCAAGCCACCAGGCAGAGGTTTCTAAATGTAAAGCGTGGCACAGGATACTGTCATGCTACTAATGCCTGGGTCTCTGAGAGTCATGACAGGAAATGGAGCCCCTAACTCAGGAGCTGGGGAAGGAGTATAAATGGGGGAGGAGGGAGGGAGGTAGGAAATAGGGGTGTGTGTGTGTGTGTGTGTAAGAGAGAGAGAGAGACAGAGACAGAGAAAATAAATGAACATTTATTTTTGACACTTTAATTAGAGAAAAAAAATGATCTGTACTACCAATACCTAAAATATTACCAGTTTTACTAGTCTTTAAAAATAATTTCTTGCTTATTCTCATATCCACCTAATTTGTTGTAGAATATTTGAAAAGTATGGAAAGTCATAAATTGGAAGATTTATGATTTTGACCTATCACCCATCACCACAAGAGCCAAAGGCAATCACAGGTAAAAAGTTAGTATATTTCCTTTGATATTTATGTACAATGTATATAAATCTAGAATGTAAATAAATAAATAAAATTGGCCAAGTTTTATGAATTGAATGTTTGTGTCCCCCTAAACTTCGTATGTTGAAGCCTAATCCCTGATGTAATGGTATTTGGAGGTGGAGTTTTGGGGAAGCAATTAGGTTATTAGGGTGGAGTCCTCATGAATGGGATTAGCGCCCTTATAAGAAGAGACATGAGGGAGCTTGCTTCCTCTCTTTCTGCTCTCCACCATGTGATGATACGATGGGATGAATGCCATCTACAAACCAGGAGGCAGGCCCTCATCAGACATCAGATCTGCTGACACCTTGGTCTTGTACTCCCCAGCCTCCAGAACTGTGAGAAATAAATGTTTGTTGTTTAAGCCACAAAGTCTATGGTATTTTGTTACAGCAGCCTGAAGTGACTAAGACACTGATAAAGTAGACAAGTGAAAAAGTAAAAGATTTCTCTTCTGGGAGTCAGTAGACCTCACAAAGGTGGCTCTACATCTAGTTCTACCACTATCTTGTTTGGTGACCTAAGCAAGCCTCTTAATTTTTCTGGGTCTCAGTTTCTTAATTTGTAAAATAAGCCCCTTGGACTGAAATATTTCTAAGGTTGTTCCAGTTTTCATGGTATGTGGTCTGTGAAGGCTCAGGACTTGAGATCATAAATCCTACCCTACAAATCAAAAATTAGGCAAAGGCATAGAAAACATGACTATAAAATCCACTGTTCTGTAAGCCTACTAATCCATTCTTTTGGCTTCAGAGTTTACTTTATTCTCTTATTTCCAATCCTTTGTAGTGACTTTGCACATTGATACCCAATCAGTACACAAGTAGACAACTATGAACAAATATGCTAAATTTTTTTCTAGTAAAAATTAATTTCTTAGAAATCTTTAAGGTAGGAAATGCTGTGGAAATTTCATTGTAGGTCCTAGTCAAAAATTATTTTGAACCTAACAATTGTAATCAAACAAGTGTCACTAATGTGTTGACAACCTTGTCTAGGGATGGGAAAAGGCACATACCAGTTAGGTGTGTGATGGTTTTAAAAAATGGCTGCAAATTATTTGGCACTTCTCCCATCTAGAGGTGGGATCTACATTCCATCCCCTTGAATTTTGGAAGAGGGCTTATGACAGTTCCAATCAATACAGTAACTAATGCTATGTGACTTCCAAGGCCAGGTCACAAAAGGCCATACTGCTTCTGCCTTATTTACAGAGAATATTTGCTTTTGAAGCCCTGAGATGGCCATGGTGGATATGCTACATGTGGCCCTGCTGCTTGACAGCCCAGATAAGCCTGTCCTTCAGCCATTCAGTTTCAGCTGTCCCAGGACCCAGCTTTTTGAGTCATCTACAGGTTTTTAAGTTACCCTAAGCTGAGTCATCCTGGCTGAGGCCCCAGACATTGTGCAGCAGAGAAGAGAAGTCCCCACTGTGTGCTTCCTGAATCCCTGAATCACAGAATCTGTGAGAATAAATATCAGTTATAGTTTACCCCAGTGAATTTTGGGATGGTTTGTTACCCATAAATAGATAACTGGAAGAGTCACCTGCCATGCTGTAGTTGATACCTATAGGCACACAATAGCCACAAAGCCAATATATTACCAAGTAAGCCAAACAGAGTTGGGGAAGTGTGAGAAAAGGTGAGAAATGAATGCAGAGTTCTAAATTAGCAACTCATTTTTAAGAAATGAATTTCACATAAACTTTTGTGTTTCTGATATCTCTTGGGAAAAAGGGAATATTAGGCAAGCATGGGCCTAAATTGCCTCATGACAACAATTAGCAAGAGGTGAGCAGAAGCCTTCCATTTTGGTAGGGCATGTGCTCCCGAGTCAACCACATTCCTGATCATCCAGCTTCACTCACATATATGTTACATGTGGCTATGTGACTTGCAATACCTGAACTAACAGGGCTTTCTAGATGCTAGGACCTTGCTAGATGCTAGAACTGTCGAACACTCTTGTATTCCTTCCAACGCTCTATTTGTCTTCTGTTTTGTTTTGTTTTGTTTTTGTTTTATTCTTTTTTGAGACAAAGTCTCTCTCTGTCACCTGGGCTAGAGTGCAGTGGTGCCATCACAGCTCACTGCAACCTCTAACTCCTCAGCTCGAGTGATCCTCCTGCCTCAGCCTCCCGAGTAGCTGGTACTACAGGCTTGAACCACCATGCCCAGCTGATTTTTCTGTTTTTTGAAGAGATGGGTTCTCGCTCTTGCTCAGGCTGGTCTCAAACTCCTGGCTTCAAGCAATCCTCCCACCTCGGCCTCCCAAAGTGCTAGGATTACAGGTGTGAGCCACCATGCCTGGCTCTATTTGTCTTCTATTGGAAATGAAAAGTGGTAAAAATCTTGTGAGTTTTTCCAGCAGATCTCAGTCTAAATGCCTAACATTCAGGGAAATCTTAGGAATTCCTACAGGAAATTACATGAGAAATGTTACATGGGAAAATATATATTGTGTGTATATGTAACATACATTGCATGTATTTAGGTCCAAATGATACCACTTTCAGAGCATGAATAAATAATGATGTTTTTTCTGATGAAGCAAGTGAAAAATATATTTTGAATACTCAAACATATTTATCATGCATGAGATGATTCTAACATGACATTTCTGTAATATAAGCATTCAAAGTCTTCTCTGAACCTGCCATTGCAATATTAAAATATGATACAAATTACAAGATAATATCCTGGCAAAAAATTACACTAATTTCAACTCTGGGCAACCATGTATATGAGAGCACATATTTGCTTACATACTCACCAACCCTGGGCACTACCAATCTTCTAAATCTTTGCTTGTTTCACTTTTGTTTTATTTTAGATTTCTTTGATTTTTGATGAGAACAATTCACACCCTCTTACTCTCCTGCTTAAAATCCTCCAATAGCTTCCACTCACATTTAAAATGAAATCAAACTGTTTACAATGAACTCAAATTTTCTCCTATATGCTATTGCTCCTGTCCATGTCACTGACCTGATCTTCTACTAGTGTAACCGGTTCCATAAGCAAGACAACATTCTTTTATAGTTTTTTTTTTTTGTAGTACTCTTATGCTTCAAGTTCCCAGGCCAGTAAGATTTGCTGACCAAAACTTGGTAACTTTCTGTTGCACTGATGCATTCCCTTTAGAGTTTCTTTCCCAGAAACAGCAGAACCTCCTTGCAGCCACGAGATAACTACAAAGCCTTACACCATCCGTTTGTCCAGAGAAGACAAGATAAACGACACCCCACCACAGATTGTGCCCAAGGACCCACTGAGCAGCCTACTCCCCACATCCTGCCTGCACGCAAGTCTGAAAGAATGACCAATATTAACCCCTAGCTCATTATATTACTAAATCCCTGCCCTGGGAGGGACTTTTCAACCATTTTTTGATTATGGAATGTATGTAATAGCATGATTTCTCACTGTGCTTGCGTGCCCTGCACTCCACCCCAAACATGTAATGATGCTCATTCCCCTCATGCATTATTCATCTCACCTCCAGAAAAACCCCTGACCCTGTTGGTCCGGGAGGTGGATTTAAGGCAATCCATTCCTCCAACCTCCCGGTTGATGCATCAGTTGATGGATCCTCTGCAATAAGTCTTTTCTTCCTTGACAATCCTCATTGTCCCAGTAATTGGCTTTCTGTGCTGCGAGCAACAAAGAACCCGCCTTGTGTGTTCATTAACACTAGTCCTGGCTTTGCTCATTATGCTGCAGTCACACCAGCTTTCTTTCTGTTCCTCAAAAGTGCTAAATCACTTCCCACCTCTGGTGCTTTACACCTGTCAATCTCTCTGCCTGCAACGCTCTTCCCCTGACACTTAGCGTGGCTTTTCTTTCTCATCATCCAGGTCCCCATTCAAAAGTTATTTCCTCAAAGAGGCCTAGGCTGCTTAATCTAAAGTAGTATATATACCCTTAGCTGCTTTCAGCCAGTCACTCTATCACATCGCTCTGTTGTAGTTCCTTCATAGCCCTTATAACCATCTGAAATTATCTTATTCATCTTGTTACTTGTTTGTTTTCTGTTTGTACTGTAGGAGGCAAAGGAAAATTTCACCTTCACCCTCTGAGGGTTCACTGAAAATCAACTGACAAACAGTAGATTAATAGGAGAAAAGGCATACACATTTATTAACGTGTGTGGGAGAGAACCACAGAGTGATTACTCTACCATGCAATGAGGTACAGATGGTTCTGTATCCTTCTTCTTAGGGGAAAGGGAGATGGGGAAGTGTGGATAATTTTAGGGGGGTAGTAAAAGATTTTAGGGGAATTTAATGGGCTTGAAGAACATACAATGCCTTGAGACAAAGTCTGTTGGGCCACAGAGCAGACAATGGTTTGTGACAAAAGTATGTCCAGGTGTATTGACGGACTTCAGTCTTTCTTCCTGCAATATGACTTCAGTTAATGAAAACTCAGGGAAGGGACCAGAAGCAATTGCTTTCTTCTTTGGTGGGTCCAGACTTTAGGCAGATAAGGGTACTTCAGAGAGCAACTTTATCCTGTGCTTTAGGAGAGACAGGGGATTGAGAGACAGGAGGGAAAGGGGAAGGTCAGAGAGACCTTGAGGTTTCTTCTTCAGTTCAACATATCAAAGTGCCATATTTTGGGGTATCAGTTTCTGAGCTCCGACATTCCACTTTAATGGAAGGTTTTTGAGAACAGGGGCCCTGTCTATGCTGTCTCCTGTTGTATCCCTAGTGCCTAAAACAGTGCTTGGCACATAGTAGATGGTCAATTACTACTTGTTAAAGTAACAAAAATTTTGGCCATGTTTATTTCTTTTGTAAACTATCTATTCATATCCATTGATCATTTTTCTATTGGTATGTTCATTTTCTATTATTAATTTGTAAGAGCTTTTAAAATATAATAGATGTTAACTTTCTTTTTCCTTCATATATTGTTGGTTTCCTAGGATGGCCATAACAAAGTACCACAAACTGGATGACTTAAAACAACAGAAATTTGTTCTCTCATAGCTCTGGAGGCAGGAAGTCTGAAATCAGGTATCAGCAGAGCTATGCTTCCTCCGAGACTCTGGGTAGAATCTTTTCTTGCCTCTTCCTAGCTTTTGGTGGTGGCTGTCGATCCTTGGAATTCTTTGGCTTGAGACTACACCACTCCAATCTCTGCCTCTGTCCTTACATTGATTTTCCTCTTCTAATAGGAACACCAGTCATATTGGATTAGAGCCCACCCTAATAATATCACCTTAACTTGATTATATCTTTAAAGACCCTATTTCCAAATAAGGTCACATTCACAGGTCACATGGATTAGGACTTGATTTAACCCACAGAACCTATTGTTCAAATATTTTTCTCCAGTTTGTTTCTGTCTTTTGAATTTGTGTGAAGGATCAGGTTTCCTTTGTTGCATTGGGTATTGTCAATGGAACTTACATGGGAGCAGCAGTATTAAGGCAAGGTAAAGTGACTTCACGAACATTTACACGAGTTTTCTGATACTCCTCTATGTCCATCCCAAAGTCCAGGAGAAAGTAAGAATGGTGCTAGCCTCGGCATGAAGCTAGAAAGGCCAAAAGAGTTCTCTTGTCCCATACATAGTCCAACTCAGGTCATCAGTCTAGAACAATATACCAGGCAGAGATCCTTTTCCACCAGAGTTCTAAACAATAGGAAAGAGTGGCCATGGGTCTCTGGTGTCTTGAGGTATGTGCAGTCTTTGAAATAAAGAAAAGAATACCCCTCAGTTCTCCAATAAATAATGAGGTTATGAATATTTGCTGCTTTCACATTCAGACATCTTAGCCTCATAGCCTTTTTATTATTTCATACTAGATCTCTTGAATTAAATACATTATCTCCCAAAGATCCAAACTCTTGCAGCGACACCCTTAACATTTCAGCAGGTCCATTCCTCATTTTGCAAGTCTTGGCATCAAAGTTATAATGGCCACAGCTTAGAGGAAAGCAGGAGTAGGCATACTTTGTTATATTCTTAATACCTAGTTTCACTTTGTTATAGGTGCTTAAATTTAGAAAGAAAGAGAGAACCACAAGAAGGGTGCAGCAATGAAGCATCAGGAAGGCACATAGAGAAACATTCTAGGCAGGAACAGAGATACCCACAGCCACAGAGCTTACTAGGGCTCAGACTACCTTCTCCAAAGCCTAGCATTCACCCAGGAGAGTATAATGCGAGGAAAACAGGACCATAAGCACAGTCCAACCGTGTGCATTTTAGCCAAGTACATGTGAGCCATGTCACAGCAACACACATAAAGACTTCAGCAAAAACAAGCTTCTTCTGATGGGTTACTAACCCAACATCTTCACAGTTTGATTGAGGGATCTTAAGTCGTTAAGGTAAAATCATGAAACGGTTTTAATTTTACAATAGCTATATCAATAGCGTTCTTTCTATAATGCCTCCCCACTTCACAGTGGGTGATGAGCTTCTTTAACTACATCTCGGTCCCATCCTCCAACTTTTCAGTCGCTGTTGCTTACTATAATAGTCTCAGTCAGACTGTTAAAGATTTGCTTCTATTCATTTTCAAATGCTAATCTCACTTTTGATTCTGAGTCCTCCTCCTCCTTCCAGGACACATTAGAATTGTGGCTCCTAGGTTTGGAATGTGTGTGTGGCACAGAAGTGTTCTGTAGTCTCCTATTGCTAACCCTTCCCTGTGTCTCCTCATGGTTTGAGAGAGTTTGGAGGAGGGGGATTAAAAGACACCTTTTTACCCGACTACTGAGGGTAAGATTGCTATCTCCATGTAATTAATCATCACTGAGGCACAAGCTTGATTTCTATAGAGCCCACTGATGAGGGCTCACACCCAAGAGGCTCCCTCAGGTTTTGGTGGCACCTTGGAAGACTGAGCCATATCTTGCATGTGACTCCTACATGATGACCCTCACACGACATTCCTGTGATACATACATCTCTTTGCCATACTCTGTAACAATTCCTGGTAAGCTTGCATCTCAATAACTTTCCTCTCCCCATCTCCAACTCTGGAGTCTGTAGGCATGGTAGGATTTATTTTCCATGCCTCTCTAGAATTGGGAACTTTGGAAGGGGGACAATCCTGGCCCTTTCTCCACCTGGCCACACACCACATCATCTTTCCACAGTGCTCTTTCCAGGCTCCTATATCATCAAGATAGCTGAAAATCCCAGTGGTAAAGCACGTATCCACCATAGGAATAAGAAGTGAACCTTACCATCTAGTAGATATGCCTAAACTTTATGCACAGTTCTTTTGGGATCCCACTCTCTTGGCTTTGGGGAAAGGAACCAATCAAATGCCTCCATCCACCACGATTACAGGAAATAAGAAGAGGGGAAAGGTTTTTTCCACAAATGCCACACTTCCCCAAATGTGAACTCAGTCTCCTTCCCCAGTATTACGCTACCTTTCTATTACTTCAGGGTAAGAGCCATCAAATCAATTCTCCTTCCCTCTGTTTTTTTGGGACACCTGAATTCCAGACTCAGAATCTGGTGTCCTTCTAACTTGCCCTTGGAAATTTTTGAAATTTTGTTCTCAACAGGGTGTCATCCATCTCCAACTCCTCAGAAAACTCCCAGGTCAAGAAAAGATCTCAGGCCAAGAAAAGATCTCAATCAACGTCTCACAACATTTTAGTAAAGATAACAGCATTTCCAGGACAATTTTCACCTACGTTTAAAACATTACTTCATTACAACCAACCTCCTATGTAGCATAACATCCGATCTGGAAAAATATACAAATGTATGTTTTCATCCAAGAAAATTTGGTGGTTTCAAACAGAAGACTTATCCAAGATGGGTCAAAACAACAACAGCAAAGCATTTAGCCACTAAAAGAAGTAAAAATTCTGCTTGCTAAACTTCATATCCAATGGTTATGTCACAGTGGCTTCTCTACTTTCAGGGGATTCTTTCAAGGTAGTTCCTAATTTTTAATAAAAGACTTCCTGTAATGTTCTGAATGAAAAGCAACCAATTAGCTTCAGTACTGGATGCATTCATTCAACAAATATTCCCTAATCACCTACTTGGTGCAAGGAAACACTATAAGTCACTGAATATGGAAAATAGAACAAAGCAAATGTGTTTTGGGCCCTCATGGATTTTAAGAACAAGTAGATCTAGCTCATGCTGTTCTTCAAATCTTATTGGAAATCATCCAATAATTTTTACCATCCAATGGTCAAAATAATGAGTCAATAAGAATTGACAATTTACTAGGCTCTGTAGTAAGTTCTTGATATGTATAATTTAATTCTCCCAACGATCCCTGTTTCACAGAGGCAACACAGAGACCTTGATATGTAATTGACCCAAAATCACACATCAAGTAAGCAGCAGATTGGATTTGAAGTCTGACTTGTCTGATACCACAGCTCATGCTTCTAATCTGCATCCTTCCAGCCAATATCATTAATAGAACAATCTCTATGAAGAGTTGTTAACTGTGAGACAGAACCCAGGAATCACTAGCACTCCTTTAAAAGACAAATATTGGGTGTGAATTTATAATTTGAACTTTCAGAACTATATATTTGTCTTAGTCCATTTGTGTTGCTATAAAGGAATACCTGAGACTGGGTAATTTAAAAAGAAAAGAGGTTTATTTGACTCACAGTTCTGCAGGCTGTACAAGAAGCATGGCACGAGCATCTGCTCGGCCTCAGGCTGTTTCCACTCATGGCAGAAGGTGAAGCCTACATGCAGAGATCACATGGTGAGAGAGGAAGAGGTGGAGGTGCCAGGCTCTTTTTAACAACCAACTCTTGTGGGAACTAATAGAATGAGAACTAACTTATTACCACAAGGATGGCACCAAGCCATTCACAGTGATCTGCCCCCATGACCCAAACACTTCCCACTAGGCCCCACCTCCAATATTGGGGATCATGAGGTTTGGAGAGTCAAATACCCAAACTATAGCAATATTAACATATCTATATATCTCTAAAAGAATATGTATATGTAATTTTATATGTAATGTGTATCTCCAAAACCTCAAACTATATATGCACTAGGCATATCCTTTTCCTTTATTCAATGCTTCACCTACTTTAGCAGGGTAGGAAATTATACAGGAGTTTGGGGCCAAAACTAGAGGTAGTGAGCATTTGTTTGACCTATCTTGCCTCAGTGCTGCATATAATGCTTTTGGTTCCTTTATCATAACCAACAGCTACTAAATATTTTTTATAGCAACGCCACTTTCCTAAAGCCATCTCTGTTTTCTAGCTGTGATAATTTTTTAAAAAACGATTTCAAGTTGGAGAAAGGAACATTTGCACTCAGGATGACTTTCAGTCTCAAGTTTTGTTGTTTCACAACACCCCCTGCTTATTTCTAATATTTTTTGAAACACTCACACCAAAAGGTAGATGGCTTTGGGACTAATTTCTGCATATTATGTACTTAACTTCTGAGTTCATTCTAAGAAGATATTTGTAGGGATGGTTTGAAAGGTTTAGAAAGGAAAGCAGGGAATAAAAAGGCTCCTTTTCTCTGATGACTGTGGTATCAAAAACATCACATAAAGTTACATAAAATGGACAAGATCTGACAACTGGACTTCTCCCTGAAGATTTACTTTACAGATCATTTTAAAAACACCAACTGTGTTCAGGAAGAGTCCCTCCTTTTTTAAAAAAAAATAAAATTTTTAAACAAGCTAGTATGTTTCAAAAGTGATGTTGTTGATGTTGTGTGGAGCCCAGAGAAAATATTTTCTGTGTGGTACCAGTCAACATAAATAATGAGGCTTTTTCATTCTGCAGTATAAAGCATTTCTTTCAAAAATGAAAACTTGTCATTTCTAATTTTCTGAGGCATGCTGATTTTTTAAAAAAGGAAATAAAAAGAAATATATACAGCCCACTCCACCTCCTTGCCTCCTTTCTGACAAGTCCCTTCCTGCCTCCCACCTCAGCCCTCATTCTAATTTCCTAGAAGGATAGGACTTCAGGGGCTACAGTGGGCGTTGGGGCTGTGCATGTGCAAGGTGTGTGTGTTTTTTTTTTGGGGGGGGCGTGGAAAGGACCAGGCAGAAGAGGAAAGTGGAGAAAGCAGCAAAGGCCAAAGCTGAGACTTGGCGGGGGAGAGGGGGGCGGTGGTGGAGGATGATGCACACCTTCCCTGGTAACCAGAGAAGGGCAAACTCCAACCGCAGAGCGGTGATGCCACTTGTGGGCCCCGAGATTGGAGAGGACCGAGAAGAGTGACAGGGCCGTGCGCGTTGGGGCAGAGCGCAGACAGGCCGGGGCGGGGGCAGGCGGAGCGGGGGGGGGGGGGGGCGGTGTGCGTGTGCCTGTGGCGGTGGTGGGGGGACGGCGGGGGGGGCTTCTGCTGCACTGGCCGCCCAAGTTGGGGGGCGAGCTCGGCGGTGACGCGCGGCCCTCACGTGACCCGGAGCTGCAGAGCGACGCAGCCTTCAGTGCAGGCGTCACTCGCGTCTGGCTACCAGCTCCCCGCTGCCCTGCGCTCGGCGGGCTGGCTTCGGGCCCGGGGGAAGCGGAGCAGGTAAGGAAGGGCCCCGGGGCCCGCGCAGTGGCCAGGGCGGCAGCGGCTTGGCGACCCCGGCGGCGGGCGCAGAGCAGCGCAGCGGGTCCCACCAGCTTTCTGCACACCCCAACATTCTCGGGAACATAAACAGTGGCCCCCTGGGGTGGGGATGCTGGGGCGGTTGGGGTTCCAGGGGGGCAGGAGAGCAACTAAAAGGATTGGGAAGTCACCCCCGAGTCCCGGGGGAAAACGGTGAACATAGCGGGGGCGGGGCGGCTGGGGGTGGGAGACGAGACGCGGGGCGAGGGCGGCGACGAGGGCCAGGGCCGGGGGCGGGGAAGGGGCCGGGAGCGCTCGGCTGCAGCAGCCCCCGCTCCCCCTACCCCGGCCGTCTGCAGGTCTGCGGGGCTGTGTCGCGGCGAGAATCGAGAATCCGGAGGAGAGGAGACTGCGAGGATAGGCCCAGGTTGGTGCCGGTGCCGGGGACAGTGGTGGGGGCGGGGGAGGAATGTGCGGAAAGCCCAGTGTGAGACCCCAACCCCCCTCCCCCCTGCACCCCACCCACTCCGTCTCCCATCCCCCACTCCCCACCCCCATCCCCCCTCCTCCCCACTCCCCACCCCCATCCTCCCCTCTTCCCCACTCCCATCTCCGTCCTCCATTTTGGTGCCCGTAGAGCTCTGGGAAAGAATCCTGGGAAAGGAAAAATGGTGGGCTTTGGGGGAGGGAGGTAAGATGAGAGACCTGGAGGGAGGGACTCGAATTGGAGGCCCCTTAGAGGGCGCATCGGGCGCATGAAACTCCTAAGGTGGGAGAAATGAAATTTTAAAAACCTTTGATATCAGGGCTCTGAATCCTGCTGGTCAGTGCAGCAAGCATTCAGTCTCTCTCCTTGCCTTTGTCTTACTTGTGTTCAAAGGATAAGAACCAGAACAAAAAAATCTCATCATGGCAAATATTCACCAGGAAAACGAAGAAATGGAGCAGCCCATGCAGAATGGACAGGAAGAGCGCCCTTTGGGAGGAGGCGAAGGCCACCAGCCTGCAGGAAATAATAGACGGGGACAGGCTCGCCGACTTGCCCCTAATTTTCGATGGGCCATACCCAATAGGCAGGTCAATGATGGGATGGGTGGAGATGGAGATGATATGGAAATGTTCATGGAGGAGATGAGAGAAATCAGGAGAAAACTTAGGGAGCTGCAGTTGAGGAATTGTCTGCGTATCCTCATGGGGGAGCTCTCTAATCACCATGACCATCATGATGAATTTTGCCTTATGCCTTGACTCCTGCCATTTTCCGTGAGATTAATACTGTGATTCCCACTGTTTTCTTCTTCCTTGCATTTTCCTGATATGCCTTTACTGATCCGTTTGCTGTGAACCTTATGTTATTTCCATGTGTCAGGTGGGTCTTATGTTGCCAGCTTCTAATTGGAGATTGCCTTTGCACCCAGTCTAAGTTTCTGTCAGCAGTAGAGTTTCACCCATTTGCATGGAAAAATGTAAAGTTAATAAAGCAATTAAAAAGCAATCTATACATTTATTATTGTCTCATTAAAAACACATATACTTTATATAACATATGAACCAAAAAAAGTCAAAATCTGAGATTCAATACACCAGTGATCATTGGGGCACATTTCTGTGTGGTAAGATGATACGTGACATTTTTTCCTTTTATTATCTAGAGTTCGAGGAGCAATGAAAATAATTTTCTAATGAGTCTGAATGTAATGCAGATACATAACAATTACTGGCTGCACAAACTTAAAGAGTAAACCTTAAGTATCTTCCAGTGTTAACTAGAATAATAAACCCTCCCTTTATTACAAATACATTCCTTTAAGGAGTCAGTTTTCTCTTCTGTGAAATGGGGAACAAATACTTGTCTTACAGGGTTGCTGAGTGGAATTGATGAGGTGTGTAACTGTGTTGGGCTGGCTCTTGTCCAACTCCTCAGCATTTAACAGGACCCGGGCCCTCGTCAGGTACTTAGGGAAGACTGGAGGGAGTTCTCACCCATGCTCACAAGTCCACACAGTGAAAATATGTGGGTTCCCCCATGTCATTCCTGTTATTTTACAATCCTGCTCCCCTGATTCCTGCCATGTTAGATGGCCTTACTTTCCCTTCTGCTGGATCCTGTTTCTGTTCCTGTTGATGATGTGCTGGAGTCCTTAAGGTAACAAAACCCCCCTGATTTCTCTGGAGTCCTTGGTGAGCCAAATCCCCCCTTTGATCTCTATGCAAGTGTGGAGAATGCCTTTGTTTATCATTTTAGAGTTGTATGTATCCCAGTGAGTACAACTCCTATGGTTCTTTGGCTTACATTGGTTCTTAGCAAAATAGCCTTTTCTGATTTTATTTTATGCCTCTCCTCTTAAAAGAACTCAGACAAGAATGCACTGGGGCCTAGCTCAGGAAATACATCTAGATGTCTCACCAGGGTGTGCCCAGAATTGCATTACTGCAAACCTCCAGAACACAAACAGGCTGAAGGCTTTATTTTTGCCTGTGTTTTTACCCTTGGTGTGGATTTTCTCAAAAAAGACTCTTGGCAGGCCTGCCTATCCAGTTTAACAGACTTATCCAGACATGTAAATTACATTGGGGAACACATTTTCCTTAAAGCTGAAACACACTCTCTTTCCATCTCCATCCCATCCACACTGGAAACATGAAACTGCTTTGTAAGTTCTTAAAAACTATGTTAAATATTTGGCGTTGTAATTTCTATGTGAGTGTGTGCCCTGCTCCAGATAATTATTTTGTCTTAATCATCCTGGAACTCAGTTTCTAGTTCAGTGCCTGACATAGTAGATACTAAATTATTAATTATTTTGATTGATTAATGAATCATAACAGAAACCCAGCTCAATACTGTTCCTAACTGACTATCCTTAACTAAGTGGCCTAAGGCAAGTAACTACTTATCTGGAAAGTATTAATTTCCAAAGGAACATAGCAAGGAAGGTCTCTAACCCAAAATCTGTAAACTTTTTTTAAACTTTGTATATGTCAATGTTTAGGGAAACACACAGACCCCTTACTTGCATCATAATCACTTAGGGAAAATATTAAAAATGCTGACACTTGGGTACCCTTCCTACCCCCAACCCACCGTTGGCACCACCAGAATCACCTGAATCAGGAATTACTGTTTTGACGGTTCCCCAAGTGATTGTCATGCATCTAAGTTTTGACAACATAGGCATAGAGAAACACTGATAGTAATTACACCATTTTACAAACACTGTGATCTAAATTACCTTACTTGTTTGATTCCTTAATAAATATACATTTCCAAAATATAACATTCCTAAAATTGGACTACATTAGACAATCAATGTATGTCTATATTTAAACTGGTACTGTTTTATTCTCTTTTTAAGTATCCTATTAAACTAATGACATCATGAATTTATTAATAATAAATTTATAATAATAATTATTAAATTATTAAATTATTCATTATCATTTCTATGCAAGCCTGTTCCCTTTCACAACAATGATTTTGTCTTAATTGCCCTGTAGCTCAGTTTCTAGCACAGTGCCCAATAAAGTAATGTTTAATAACATTATAATTCATTTAATTATTAATTCATTAAATAATTTGAAAGAACTGTCTTGCTAACAGGCTAACAAGAAAATAAATTTTTAACTCGCAGCCACTTAGAGTAGCATAAACCCTGCCTCTAAGGTTAGTAACATGAATATCTCTCCTACAGAGATGTTTACCTAACAATTAAAAGAAACTGAGCAGACAAAAGAAGCTGTAAATCCTAATTAACATTCATCAGAGCTGGTCAATTCACATTCCAAAAGGAAAGAAAGTTTCTGGGAGAGGGGAGGAAAGGGTGGACTATCTGATGGACTGTCATCAAAATTCACTGCCTGTAAAAAGGGTTTTTGAGTATTGTTTAGACAGCCTTGAAAAAGTTCCTGAGCGGACAGTAGGAGTGCGAACTTCCCCTGATTCCTCAAGAAGAGACAGTACCAGATGCTTCCCGCTATCAAGAAGAAAGAAAAAACTAATTTCTGTTATCAATCTGCTACGTGAGAAACAGAAAAAGCCAACACAGCAGTTTTTCAGCTGTCTTCTGCTAATTGGGCTACAGTCATAACCCCCCTGCCTGTCCTCAGCCTGCCCTAATAAAAAGTCAGAGTCGTTTGGCCTCAGGGCCAGTGCCGCTCTTTATTTCTGGTGCTGTGCCCTCTCTCTTCGAAGAGAGAGTAAATACAACTTTGCGTTTCTATCTATCCTAAACTTTGTCTGAGAGATCTTTCTCACCTGCGTATGGATTTCACACCCTAACATAATTTAATTATTAAATTATTTCACAATTGTAATTTATCTAAAATAATATCAGTAATTAACATTTTTGTGTCTTGGATTTTTTTTTATAGTCATGTTTTAAAAGTTTCTATGAGGACCATTTTTAAATGTAATACATTTTATAATGATTTATGTAATACAATGTCAGTACACATATTTGGATTATTTAGAAAATATAGGAAGACTACAAACAAAACTATAATCCAATCATCCAAAGATACCACTAGTAGATTCGTTTTTCTTCATCTTATATTTAGTCATGATAAAGCCAAGCTCAGAGCCTCTTATGAAAAACACTGCCCCTTTCAAAGCCCCTGCCAAGGAAACACATTGAGCTTGCCATGTTTATTTTGATTTTTTATCTCTCCTTCCCACTTATCAAAGCTAATTGATTCACATTTGATCCACTTTCACTTAGCTCCTGATTTTCAAAACTGTCAAACCTTCACATTTTAGCAGTCCACTCTCAGTTGGCAAATCTAGGAACATAATAAATACATTTATTTAATAGAACCCCCAGGCTGAATTATTTGTTTATGAAACTTAAAAAGTGTCCCAGTACCAGAAAAGGATTGGATTACATAAATGAAATGTCTGCCCCGTCTCCTTTCCTGGTATCACATATATCATGTAATAAAGACACTGATTTTGTTTATAAAGATCTAGTGTTTAAATTTTCAAATAGATAGCATTTAATATAGTTGCTATCTCATGTGTAATCAGTCAAAATGCTAAGTGATATAAATATACAAAATCAAATAAATAAGGGATCCCTATAAATTTGAAAATCTTAATATTCGTTTTTATTTTGAATTTTCCCCAGACATTATTTGATAAATTACAATTATTATAACATGTTTAGAAATTTACTCTTTCACTTGTAGCTGATGGAAAATGTTTTCTATTTAGTAAAAATAAACTTTGTGGAATTTCATTTGAAGAGAGAAATTTTCAGGTGTATGCCCATTAAAAAAGAATCATTTTCCCTCAAATGAAAAGAGCTTTATTGTTTCTGATTGTAAAGAAATACATTCTAAAGTGGTTTTTGTTGTTGCTTTGGAACAGAAGAAACAATGTATTAAGACAATTTTTAAATCTTACTTTCAACACCTTGTTTCCTTTCCTAATATCATGAGTAAAAATTAATTTTAAGTTTTTATCTATTTTTCCCTAAGTTAATAAGTATTACCTAGTCTATAATTATATTACGGTTTGATTTTTAAAAGAGGAAGCAAACTAAAGTGTCAATCAGATAAAAAGACAGTGAAGAACCTGATGAAAATTTGTTGAAAAAGCAACAACAAACAAGGATAATAAATTTCAAATAATTTCAAACAAGAATAATAAACTTCTGGATCCTTTAGCTGCTAATACAAACTTAGTAGTTAATACCATGGCAATGCCTTAGCGTTTACTATATTTGTTGGTAAAATAGAGATAATAATTTCCAGGGCTGCTGTGGGAACCAAAGGAGGTAAAGAGCATGTGAGCTGTGTTTGACTGCTTGTTTTCACCTGCACATCCCAAGACCCTCAGATTCTCTTTAGCTGCTGGGAGTAGTATCCAAACTGTATGTCACAGTCCCACTCCATACTTCTGCTTTAGTGAGCCACCCCCTTCCCCCGGTTCTGTACTCTCTACTGGCCCTGATCACTACAGATTTCCTAGACACCTCAGTGTGCCAATGTCCCAGTTTATCTTCTACAGAGGTGTGCATAAAGACCTTCTACCTGACTTAGACTTATACTAGCTTAGGTGGGTACTGTCTTAGTGATGCCTGGACCATGGTATGTTGTTTACTTTTAGCAAAAGAGGCCTTTTTCTCAGCTTATGTTTGTGGTTATTAGGACATTGGGGGTTGAGTCTTGCTTTTTATCCACTCTGACAATCTCCATCATGTAATTAGAGGGCTAAGACAATTTCCATTTAAAGTGACTATCAATATGATTGTCATACAACCACAATTAGCACTTTGGTAATTTTTTCCATCTTTTCTCTCTGTATTTCATTTTGAATTGTTTCTTTTGCTATGTCTTCAGGTTCACTATTCTTTTCTTCTGCAATGTCTAATCTGCCATTAACCCCATCTATTAATAGCATATTTTTCATTTCAGACATTGTAATTTTTATCTCTAGGTGTTCAATTTGGGTTTTTAAAATATTTTTTGTATTTCATGTCTCTACTAAATTTGTTCATTCCTCCAGCTTCTTGAACACATGCAATGCAGTTCTAATATCTGCTTAATGTCCTGATCTAATTCTACCATCTTTGTCATTTCTGGGTCAGTTTTGATTGGTTGATTTTTCTCCTCATGATGAGTTTTATTTTCCTGTTTCTTTGCAGGCCTGGTAATTGTTGATCGGATGCCAGACATTGTAAGTTTTACCTATTGAGTGCTGGATATTTTTTCATCCCTGTAAATATATTGATTTTTATTCTAGGACACAGTTAAGTTATTTGTAAACAGTTTGATTTTTTAGGTTCTTGATTTTAAGCTTTTTAAGGAAGGTTCAGAGTTGTGTTTAGGATTAATTGTACCCCACTAATGAGGAAAAATCCCTTCTGAGTACTCTGATGTCCCGTGAATGACAGGGTTTTCAAGTTTGGCTAGTGGGAACGTGCACTATTCCCAAACATGTGCAAACTTAAGGAATTGTTCCCTTTAATTCTTTCGGGTAGATCATTTTCTGAACTGGGGTAGTTTTCCCACAGGCATGTAATGATCAGTACTGTTAAAATAATTGAGAGGCCATTAGACTGAAGTGACTCTAGCCCTCTGAGTTCCTACGTAAGCAAACTGAAATTCAGCTCATAGTGAATGGTCACTGCCTAGGAAAATAAAACTTAAGCTTAACCAATCAAAAACTGCCAAATAACCTCTAACTAGAGAATTTAACAATCAGAAACCGCCAACTAACCACTAACTACAGACTTTTCACTTTAACCAATCAAATATTTTCTTTGTCTTGCTACAGAGAACATTTTACAAAAGTTTTCCCTTCACAAGCCCCTTTGATGGAGCCTTGAACAACTTGTAGTTTGGTGCTGCCCTATTCATGAATCACTGCCTGCTCAAATAAACTCTTTAAATCTTTAATATGCCTAAGCATATCTTTTAACAGTACTCAGGTGAATATTCAAGGGAGACCATCTGCAGATCTCTGGAATTCTTTCTCTGGGTAACTCTTTCCTTTTTGGTACACAGCTTTGTAAACTCCAGCTTCCCTGGCCTTCTGGCCTCCTAACTTCTTTTTCTAAGCTCTGGGATACCACTGGATTCTTCCTGGATTCCTACTCCCTGCACTGTGGCCTGAAAACTTTCTCCAGGAAGTAAGCTTAGGCAATCACAAGAATAACCTCATTTGTTTCCAGTCTTTCAGGGATCACTGACCATTATTGCATGTTGTCCAGGGTCTTGAGAACAGTTGGTTCATGTATTTTATCTAGTTTTTTAGTTGTTTCAGATGGGAGAGCAATTCCATTCTGGCTAGGAACAGAAATACTGGTATTTCTTAAGTAAATGTTTAATGTGGCCATTATGACTCTGTGGGGATCTTCAAGTCCTTAGCCTAGTTCTACCCTTCACCAAAGAACAGCAGCCAAGTCACTTCATTTCTCTAGAGGCAAAGGCTTGCATTTCCCAAGGAACCTAGCAGGGGCAGAATGACACAGCAAATTAAAATATGAATAAAAATTTAGCATCATATTATAAAAGAAAAATTTCACTGGATTCTTATTTTTAAAAAGACAGCTAGGAAGACTTTATTCAAGACTATTGCAAGAGAGGAGAGAGATTGAACTCAATTCCAAATATTTAATACAACTGAGACAGCTGGGATTTTATGGCCACTGGGAAGGGTAAGGGAGAGAATGGAAAAATTACTAAGAAGAATGTGGTTAGTTATCAAGGGCAGGGTGAGAGGAACTTGATTAAATATCAAAAGTGGGGGAAGAAAAGCTTGATTGGATGTCAAGGGTGGGAGGGTTCTTGATAAACTGACTGAGCAGGATTCTTTGCTAAAACTGAGCTCAGCAGGCCAATAACAGAGCCAAGGACAAGGCCTAGTTGAAAAAAAGGTTCAGAGGAACATGATTAAAGTTTTGATCTAGGAGGGAGTCCATGTCAGTATGCATGGGTGATTTTTGAAGCATTTCACATAACCTGCCTACTTCAGAATCTCCTGTCTCTTTTGTTAACAGACTTTCATACCCTTCTGGCACTCTTCCCAAGATTCTGTGACTCAAACACACTTCTAACTGTGCCCCTTTTTGCTCCTCAGAATAGTGTGCATATTCTGATACACACTAACACTGGAGAACCACTGGTAGTGCAGTGGAGACGCACTTATATTGAATACAAATATGCCTAGTAAAAGACCAAGGAAATATGTCAAAATGCCAGAGAGCGTAACAATTATTCTACTCTATGTTAGGATCTACATTTAAAAATTTTTCAACATTTCTCACCTTAGAACATCATACAATAGATGTGAATATTTTATGTGATGGTTTTCTGCTTTCTTAAAGCGTTTCTGTTTACTGCCTCCATGAGAATAATTTTTTTTGCTTCCACATATGGGTGAGAACATGCAACATTTGTCTTTCTGTGCCTGGCACTTAACATAATGTCCTCCAATTCCATCCATGTTGTTGCAAATGACAGGATTTCATCCATTTTTATGGTAGAATAATATCTCATTGTGTATATATACAACATTTTCTTTATCCACTTATCTGTTGATGGACATGTAGGTTGATTCCATATTTTGGCTATTGTGAATAGTGCTGTAATAAACATGGGAGTAAAGATATCTTTTCCATATGCTGATTTATTTTCTTTTAGATATATACCCAGCAGTGGGACTGATGGATCATATGGTGTTTCTATTTTTATTTTTTTGAAGAGCCTCCATACTGTTCTCCATAGTAGCTATATTAATTTACATTCCCACCAACTATGTGAGTGTTCCCCTTTTTCTACCTACTCGCCAGCATTTGCTATTTTCTGGGGTTTTTGGTAATAGCCATTTTAACTAAGGTGAGATGATATCTCATTGTGATTTTGATTTGCATTTAGTGGGAACCAAAAACTGGGAAGAGTCGTGGGAAAGACAGATAATGACGGATTGGTTATGGGTACAAAAATATAGTTAGAAGGAATTCTACTGTTTGGTAGCACAATGGGGTGACTATACTTAACAATTTATTGTATATTTCAAAATAACTAGAAGAGTAGATTTGGAATGTTCCTAACACAAACAAATAATAAATGTTTGAAGTGATAGATATTCCAATTACCCATATTTGATCATTACACATTGTATGTTTGTGTCAAAATATCACATGTACCTGTAAATATGTACAACTATTATGTATTTATAAAGATTAGATTAAAAAGTTGCAAAAAATAAAAAAGTGATAAATGAGAACAATTTAATAAATGCTCAAAACTAGAAAAAAGTGTGTCTGAATCCATGATGCATGTTACAGATGCTGTAATCTAATAATCAAGAAAGTAATGTGTATAAATGTATATGGGCATGTGCATATTCAAATAGAAAAAGATATAAAAGAATTCACCACTGATAACATTTGAGAATGGATGTGTGATTAAAGGTGATTTTTCTGTTCCATTTTCTTCAATGCCAGTTTTTTATTTTTAGATTTTTGTATGGTTCCTATCTTATTGCCGTTAACAAATTCTGAATATATATATCATCATGTCAATTTAGAATATGCAGAAAATAACAGTAATAATAACAATACTCATAATATACTTTCAGGGTGAACCTTGTTCCAGACAGTGATCTAAGTGATTTATAGGTATTAATCAATCCATTCCTCAAAAGAAACTGCTGAAGACTATACTATCAATGACCCCACTTTACATAGGAGGAAACTGAGGCACAAAGAGGTTAAGCAAATTACCTGACGTTGTTTAGCTAATAAGTTGCAAAACTAGGATACAGGCAAAACAACTGGGCTCCAAAATCAGTGCTCTCAGTCTCTCAATAAAGTAAATAACAAGTTTTAATGATGATTGGCACTGCTGGAGACAGCCTCCTATTTTCTTAAATATAATATAAAAACTATATTTTTCTAATATTTCAGTAGTGACAAATCACAATCCCATGGTTTCTTCTAAGGGATATGGTGTTTTCCCTCACATTGAATAAACCTGGGAATAATGAAGATAATCAGGCAGTTGCTATTGGAATATGAGGAAAAAAACAAAGGAAAAAAGTAAAGTTCCTGATATTGAGGACTTGAGAGGTCTTTATAATAAGTCCAAGTTATAAGAAAGATGAAATTAAGAGAGAGCAGAAATTATAAAGAAGCAGAAGCTAGGACACAGAGAAAGCTATCCAGTAGAAAATTAAGACACCTCTCAGCAATGGGAACAGAAAATAGACATTTATTGTATGAATGCATAATTCATGGGAGAGAAATGTTCTAAGTAGATTCTGTCAGTGTTTTTGATCCATATACATTTTCAAAAATGAATAGGTATTGTATGGTAAATAATACCTTCTAAATTGTTTTAAAATATAATTATGGATTTATTTTTCTCCTTTGACTATACATGTATGTCTATTGTGAAAACTTAAAAAGTAGAGTAAAGGGCCACCTTGTGACCAGGGCCAGCACTACCATTTGAACATCACTGAGCAGGAAACCTGGGACAGAGACATAGGGTTTATCTTGATTAATGGTGGAACTAATCACTGTTGAGATTGAGGTACCCTTGGGAAATCCAGGAAGAGAGTTGTGCTGAAGAACTGGATAAAAGTGTTGTAGAGCCAGAGAGAGGTCTGGGCTAGGAATACGGAATTGGGGATCACCCCTAGGACTATAGTGACAACTGCAGATGTGGATGAGATCAGCCACAGACAACATAGAAACTGAGAAGAGAGGGGAATTGCAATATTTAGGGAACCTGTGTAGCTCAGGCTCTAAAAGTCCAGGTGTTAGAACCTGTCAGAACTAGTTAGGTCCAAATCTTCACTCTGTCCCTCACTATTCCAAGTAAAAGTTAAAAACAAAGTGAAACTAAAAGGTGATTATAAAAGATTGAAATTGGATAAAAGAACAGAGAAAGGAGGAACATAAGACAATGTTGAAAGATATATTATGCAAGTCATATGTATAAGAAAGCTAGTATTATTTTTTAAATATCAGAAAAGATAAAATTAAAGGCAATGGACATTTATATAGATAAATAGGGATCAGCGCACTTTACATGCTCAACCCCTACACCTCCCCAGAACAACACAATGTGATTAGGAGAAAAGACTCTCAATTCCTGGCTTCTCTCCTTCGAGAGGAAAAGAGAAGAGTGGAACGTATGTTCAACATCTGGCTTTTTTAGGGGAGATGGAACAGTGTCAAGGAACTGGTTCCTGTCTCACTTGATGGAGTTCTGATACAACTGTGGTCCAGGTTGGAGGCCACTGAGAATAAAGACAAACACCACAGCTTTTTACAACACCAGAGGGACTGCAGTACCACAGAAGACACCAGGAGAAGGCAAGAGATTATGAGCTACCAAGAAAAAGTAGGGGTAAACTTCTTTAAATGGGAAATTACATGCACAAGCCTAGAGAAGACACATCCCCAGAAAATGTTTGAGAGGTCCCCAGAATTTCTAGCCAGGCTGATTGGTGAAGCTCTTCCTTTCTACAAAATCAGTCCCTAAAGATTGAAAAGGTGGCTGTTTCTTCAAATGCCTAAATCTCAACAAAAGATCACAAGGTATACAAAGAAACAGGGAAATATCAAAAGAACAAAATAAATCTCCAGAAACAGACCCTAAATAAACAGAAACCTATGTATTATCTGTCAAGGAATTAAAAATAATCATCTTAAAGATGGTTAATAAGCTAAAAGAGAACATAGATAGACAACTAAAAAAATCAGGAAAACAATACTTGAACACAAGAAGAATATCAATAGAGAGATAGAAGCTACAAAAAAGAACCAAACAGAAATTCTTAAGTTGAAGAATATAATAACTGAATTGAAAAATTCAATAAAGAGGTTGAAAAGCAGACTTGACCAAGCAGAAGAATCAGCAAACTTGAGACAGGTCATTTGAAATTATTGAATCACAGGAGCAAAATATAATACATACATGTAAGAGAGCCATCAAACTGACCAATATATATATATGTATGGAAATACAAGAAGGATAAGAGAGAGAGAGATAGGAATAGGGAAACTATTTAAAGAAATAATGATCAAAATCTCCCAAACGTTAGGAAACAGATAGACATACAAATTAAAGAAGCTCAATGAATTCCAACTAGAATAAACCCAAAGAGATCCACATCAAGACACATTATAGTCAAACTGTCAAAAGTCACAAAGAAAGGATCTTGAAAGCAATAAGAGAAAAGTGAACTCATCATGTATAAGAGAGCTCTTATAAGACTGTCAGCAGATTTCTCAGCAGAAACCTTGCAGACCAAAAAGGAGTGGGATGATATATTCAAAGTGCTGGGGGAAAAAAGCTGCCAACCTATATCTGGTAAAACTTTCTTTCAAAAATGAAGGATATATTAAGACTTTTCCAGACAAACAAAAGCTAAAGGAGTTCATCACTGCTAGACCTGCTTTCCAAAAAATGCTAATGGGACTCCTTCAAGTTGAAACAAAAGGATGCTAGACAGCAACACAAAACCATATGAAAATATAAAGCTCTCTGATAAAGGTAAATCTATACAAAAATATAGAATCCTGTGGTGTTGTAATGTTGGCATATGAATCACTTTTAATTTTGGTATTTAAAAGACAATAGCATAAAAAGTAACTATACTTTTATGTTAGTGGATACACAATATAAAAAGATATAATTTGTGACATCAACAAGTTAGGGGTGAATATGTAAAGGAGTAGAGTTTTTGTATGTGATTGAAGTTGGTATCAGTTTAAATTAGATTGTTATAACTTAAAGATGTTTTATGTAATCCCAGTGATAACCACAAAGAAAATACCTATAGAAGAAAAACAAAAAGAAATGAGAAGATAAAGCATGTCACTACAAAAAGTCAATGAAACACAAAAAAATACAATAGGTAAGGGAAAGGGGGATAAAATAGCTACAAGAGAAATAGAAAACAACAAAATTGCAATAGAAAGTCTTTATCAGTAATTTATTTAAATATAAATGGATTAAACTCACCAATCAAAAGAAATAAATTGACTGAATGGATTTAAAAAAACCAAGATCTAACTACATGCTGTCTAAAAGAGACTCACTTTAGATCTAAGGACACAGGCTAAAAGTGAAAGCATGGCAAAAGATATTCCATGCAAATGGTAAGCAACAGAGGGCAGGGGTCACCATACTTATATCAGACAAAATAGGCTTTAAATAAAAAACTGTCACAAGAGACAAAGAAAGACATTATATAACAATAGAAGAGTCAATTCACCAGGAAGATATAAGTATTATAAATATGTGTGTACCTAGCATCAGAGCTCCAAAATCTATGAAGCAAACATTGACAGAATTGGAGGGGAAAATAGACAGCAATACAATCATAGTAAATGCCTTCAATATTTCATTTTCAGTAACAGATAGAACAGCCAGACAGAAGATCAACAAGGAAACAGAGGACTTGAACAACACTATAGACCAATTTGACCTAACAGACATATACAAAACCCTCCACCCAATGACAGCAGAATACACACTTTTGTCAAGTGCACAATGGAACATTATCCAGGGCAGAGCACATGTTAGGCCACAAAACAAGTCTTAACAAATTTAAGAAGACTGAAATCATACAAAGTATGTTTTCTGACCACAATGGGAAAAAACTAGAAATCAATAGCAGAAGGAAAACTGAAAAAATGCACAAATATATGGAAATTAAGCAACACACTCTTAATCAATAATTGAAATAAGAAATCACGAGAAATTATATATTTTGAGACAAGTGCAAAATGAAAACTCCACATAATAAGCTTATGGGATGCAGTAAAAGTAGTATTAACAGGGAAATCTGTAGCAGTAAATGCTTACGTTAAGAAAGAACAAAGATCTCAAATCAACAACCTAACTTACACATTTAGGAACTGTAAAAAGAACAAACTAAACCTCAAATTAGCAGAAGGAATGAAATAACAAAGATAAAGAGATAAATGAAATAGAGAATTAAAAAATAGAAGAAATAAATGAAACTAAGATGGTTTTTTGAAAAGATCAACAAAATTGACAAAGCCTCAGCTAGATTAACTACAAAAAACAGAGAAGGCTCAAAGAAATAAAAGCAGAAATGAAAGAGAAAACATTGCAACTGATGGCACAGAAATAAAAAGGATTATAAGAGTCTGGGGGGGATGGGGAGGGATGGGGAAAGGGGAGATGTTGATCAAAGGGTACAAAGTTTCAGTTAAACTGGAGGAATAAGTTTTAGTGGTCTATTGCATTGCATGGTGACCACAGTTAATAATAATATGTATTTCAAAATTGCTGCAAGAATAGATTTTTAATGTTCTCACCACAAAAAAATGATACAATGGTGAGGTGGTTGATATGTTAATTAGCTAGATTGAATCTTTCTACAGTGTATACATAGATCAAAACAACACATTGTACCCCATAAATATACACAATTATTATTTATCAATTAAAAATAAATAAATAAATAGGATTATAAAAGAATATTGTGAACAATTATACTCCAACAAATTGGATAAACTATAATAAATGGATAAATTCCTCAAAACATACAACCTGTCAAGACTGAATCATGAAGAAATAAAAAATGCGAACATACTTACAACTAGCAAGGAGATTGTATAAGTAGTCAAAACCTTCCCAATGAAGAAAAGCCCAGGACCAGATGGCTTCACTGAAGAAGTACACCAAACATTTAGCAAAGAATAAACACCAATCCTTTTCAAAATCCTCCAAAAAATGGAAAAGAAATGAACACTTTCATTTTATGAAGTTACTATTTTCTTGATATCAAAACCTGTACAGATATAGTACAAAAAAGAAAACTACATATCAATATCCTACATGAATATAGGCACAAAAATCCTTAACAAAATATTAGCAAATAGAATTTAGTAATACATAAAAAGAATTATACACCATGACCAAGTGAAGTTTATTCCGGGGATACAAGTTTCAACTTCCAAAAATCAACCAATGTAATCCACCAAGTGGAAAAATAGTACCATATCAATTGATGAAGAAAAAGCATTTGACAAAAGCCAACATTCATTCATGATAAAAACTCTCAGTCAGTTAGGAATAGAGGGAAACTTTCTCAACTCAATACAGAGCATCTACAAATGATCTACAGCTGACACTGTACTTAATGGTGAAAGACTGAATGCTTTGCCCCTAAGATAGGGAACAAGACTAGAATTTCTGCTCTCTTCAGTCTTATTCAATATACTGCTGGAAATTCTGGCCATCACGATAAGGCAAGAAAATGAAATGAAAGGCATACAGGTTGGAAAGGAAGAAGTAAAACTTTCCCTATTTGCAGATGACATGATTGCCTATGTAGAAAATCCCAAGGAATGTACATTTGGTTATCTTTTAAGTAATTCCCACATAAACTTGCAAAACAATGTGTTTCAGAGAAGACTATCTTAAAAAATAATCTAAGAACATTATTTGTTGACATGTAAAGAATTCTTCTACTCTATACAAGTGTGTCATCAGGCTACTTATGAAATGTTAAGAGGCTTGGTTGTCTTGAGTCTGGCATCAGGCTACAGCCTCAAAGGAGTTCATGTTAAGCTAAGGGAAAATTGAGGTAACAAGGAGAAATCATCCTGTCTCACCAAGTTGTACACCCAGAACTATAGAAGACTGTAACACTCTCTGTTCACCCGGAGTACATCCTAGGGGTTGACAGTGCATGTCTGGGGGGCCACATGGTCTGGGTTTGACCAGCCTTGCCACTTACAATAAGCTAATGCCACAGACAAACTCCTTCAGCATCCATTTCCCCTTTGGTAAAATGAGCATAATAGTGGTACCTACCTCATAATCTTGTGGTGAGGATTACATAATACAAGTAAAGCACTTAATACAATCCCTATTACCTTGTGAAGAGTATTTATGGGAAAAGGTTTTTACAAAACCTGTACAGAATGAGAAACTTTTAGGTAATAACAAAAAATATGTAGAAGCATAGACAAGAATATTTATTGTTATCTTTACGTTTTCTGCTCTTATGCCAAATGGCATGGAGATCCATGGTTCTGTGAGTAGAAACAGAGCCAGCTGTCAAATATCAAAAGGCGATGGTAATGAAGTACATGGCCTTTTCCCTTTTAGTGCATTCTTTGTTCTCTTCTGCAAGTTACAGATGTCCACTAAGTTTGAAAATCTTTCATCTTAGAGAGGCTGCATCTCCTGGACTTAAGTTGTCCGAAGTTGTTTCCAAATTTGAAAGGCCATGCGTGACACTAATGTGATGAGGAGCAGAAGAGAGAGGATTAGCTGCAACATGAAACAGTGATAGGGGATCATATCTGACCAACCACTCATTGTGCTGGACAGATTTTTCACACATAGAAGGCCCTCTCTTCACTCTGCTATCAGCAGGGAATTCCTCATTTTGAGGCATTGGAAGAGGAGGCTTCCCACAGCCACAAACTCTCCAGGTTGTCGTCTCCTCTTTCACTCAGTCTAAATTCACAGCGATGGGTAATTTGGGCCAGAGGTTTAAAGGGCATCTGACCAGAGGAGGTCAATGTCTGTTGCCCTGGCAACGGGTGACTTCATTATTACCTGCCTCTGGTGTTCCTTCCAAAATCTGCATTATTACACGAGCATTTGGAACTGCTCCTCAGACTCTTGGCTTCCAGTTCAGCCTTGGGTAGATCTACTGCTAGTTTGATATAGGACCTTATTCACTGGTTTATTTATTTGGTATTTCCTATTTCATACTGAAAAATGGCTTGTGACTAATTTTTACCAGCACATCAGGAGGGATCAGAAATGCTGCGGCATTCATCAAAAGTGTCCAGCCACTGCTTTGCCACATGTGGTTATATTCTTCAGGGGCTTTACAAATCTTTACTCTTGATTTGGGCAGATTATCCTGGACACAGGGTTCCTTTTCCCCAAGGCCTTAAGGAGAGACCTCAATCAAGGGCCCTCATTCCATCCTCATCCCTAATCACTCCCAAGGAACGGGAGTGAGTGACTTCTCAGGAACCCTTTGAATGGCTTTCAATAGAGACAGCTCTTCTCACTTTGTCAGGACTAGATTAATTCCTTTAAAAGAATCTACTCCATGAATCACCTTACTCTATGACTAAATCTCTCACTGTTTATAACTGCAGGACTTGAATAGAACCTATGAGTTCCAACTCCTGCCCAGAAACAGCCCTCTCCCAAAGGAGGATCCTGCTACCTCCCTGCTCTCCTGAATGGATCTACTGGGGACTCAGAAAGATGCTCACCAAGGGCTTTCCAGTGCCCCGGGAATGCAGGGTGTCAAAGCCCATTGGTACTACTCGGTCACTGTCTGACTTGGGGCCTTGCCCCCTTCCCTTCCAGTCTCAATGAGCCTGTGGAGACAGAGGCTGAGCAGTACATTCGAAGGCAAAAAGAAGAGGGCACTTGCACTTTCTGACAACGCACCTGCCTAGAGTCAGGAATCTGCTGGAGCTTTACCCTGCGGGCAGGAGAGGGTGAACTACAAATTTGAATACATTTGAGGGGCAGCACAATCTAGAGAGCATTGGAGAGAAGAAGGAAAACACTCGCACATTTCTGATTTACCCGTGAGTCAGTGTCATTTCTACATGGTAGAATGAGTGCCCTGATGGGGCTGGAGGGAGGCAAGAAGGCGATTCCACCATTTCTAGTCAACCGAGTCATGGACCCAATGAATGGAATTTGGGATAAGGGAATGAAGTCACCACTCGTCCCATTTCTTTCTGTTTCCCAGGTTTTCTGTCCCCTTATTCCCCGCTGCTCCCCAAGTTCTCCGTTTTACGTGAGAGAAGCATGTTTCCTTTGTGCTCCTGAGGGATGAGATGAAAGCCTCATACTATATCTGCCTGACAGGATCCTGGAGCAAGAGACAGGAGGTGTCCCTGCATCCCGGTGCTAGACCCAAACCAATAACTCTGGGACACTCTCCTCTCGTCTCATGGGTAAGTCACTTCACCCTGTCAGCCTCACTTGGAAAAGAGATATTTCTGTCATGTGTGGGCTCCTTGCTGTGTGGTAGTGATGGCAAGGCACACAGAAGCAAGTGGAGATGGAGCGCTTGGTGGATGAACCAGCACTCAGGGCATGGGCTCCAGTGCCTGTGCTTCCTGATCCACCATTCTCGTTGCTGGGCACTTCCCAACTTTCTGTCCCTTCTCAGAGAACCCTGGATTCCTGTCTACATCCCATACTGTCACAAAAGATGGTGAGAAAGGAGTGGGGAAGGGGGCAAAGACTGAAAGAGAGGCAGAGGTGGCCCAGAAGGACCTGCTCTTTTCTGCTGTTCTCCCCCGGAGGAGTTGGGGGAAAGGAAGAAAATCATTGCCCTTTTTCCTCTTGTTCCAATTTGTCTCCACATCACCACAGATAACCTCAGAGAAGTACATTTCCATTAAACCCTTAAAAGATGAGGTGCTTCATAGAATCAAAGATGATTTTTGTGTCTCTTGGACAGGACCCTGTGGTACCATTCAGGAGATCTCCCTGGGTCCTGGTGGAGACCTCACCTCATAACTCTGGGATGACTTTGGATAAGTCACCTCACCTCATGTGGCCTCACCTGTCAAAGAGGATCCCATCAGCCTTTTCTCCCAGCCAGCTAAGTCTGGGCCAGAGAATAATGTCATCTTCGTGCAGAAAAACACTTTGAGTTTCTAGAAGGGAAATATTTTTCCAGGTAAGTACACAGAAATATTTTAACAGTCATGCAGCAGGCTCACCAGTCTACACTTAGTCACTACATTCAGTTCAATTCACTTAAACAAAAATTCATTCAGTGCCAGGCCCTAGCAGAGGCTCTAGAGATATATCTTGTTGCATGGTAGGATACCTTCATGGTTAGTGCCAGAGGGCTTCAGTCATGGCTCTGCGTCTGTTCCCTACTAGGTGTGTGACGCTGGACAAATTTCCTAACCTCTCTGTGCCTTGAATTCTTGATCTATAAATGGGGAAATATGATAAAGGGCTGTTGTGAAGATCTAATACGTTAATGTCATTAAAGTGCTTAGCATGGTGTCTGGCATAGAAATGTAGGCTACAATGGACCTTCACTCTTTTTGCTCAGCTGTTTTGATGTTGAAATTCCTTCTGGCTCTGGTTATGCCTGGTGCTAGTGTAACCAATTTCTATATGCTCTACCATCAAAAACACATGTTTTTTACACAGGGAAACAAAATCTAAGCAATAAATATTGGGTTCAAAATGCAGATTTTGATACAGTTTATAAGAATGATCCTACTTCAATTTGAAGAACTCATGTAAGGCTGGGAAAATACTGATTACTCTCAATTCTATATGTCATATGCTTTTATTTAACAAATATTTACAGGGAGTCTTATATATGCCAGGCACCACAGGTCACAAACCATGTCTTCATCTCAGAACTTTCTTCTGGAGTTCAGACCCATGTATTCAGCTACTTACTGGAAATTTATATCTAGAGCAGTGGTTCTCAAGTGAAGGCAATTGTGCTCCCCCACCTCAACGGGCATGTGAAAATGTCTGAAGACATGTTTGGTAGTCACATCTGGGTGTGCTACTAGAATCTTTTGGGTAGAGGCGAGGAATGCTGCTAAACATCACACAATGCCTAGGACAACCCTCACAACAAAGAGCTCTCCGGACCCAAATGGCAGTGGTGCCAAGGTTGAGAAAACTCGGTCTAGAGCAGGGTAAATGTTACTACCCACACCTGTGTGCATAGGTTGAGGGTAAAACCCAACTTTAGAGATGACAACCCTTGATTAGAATAACCATGCTGGCTCTAACCAGGCATGTGTTCATGGAAAATGTATTTAACCTCAAGGAGCCTTAGTGAAGCCTGTCTTAGGGGAGGAATGAGTTGTCACAAGGAATACTCATACCTAACTTACAGAATGGTTGTAGGACTTAGAAAAACAGTAGGTAAAGTGCCTACCACAGAGTCTGGACCATAGTAGGCCCTTGAAGTGTTAGCTACCTTCCCACTCCACTTCCTAGCTTGTGCTTCTGAGATGACTGTAACCTAAACTATTATAAATAGCCCTAAGTAGCATAACTGTGTCATAAAGAGCTCCTGGAAATATGATGATAGGAAGGAAAATAAACTCAGACCCACATTATATGTAAGAATCAGTGTGTTTTCTGTGTTGTAGCATTGTCCAATATAGGTGGGATGGGGAAACGTTGTCACTCCATTTCTATAGAATCAATGTACCTTTCCGGGCCTCTTTTGGGTGCCCTTGGAGAGTTAGCATCAAGAAGGACCATTAACTTAGTATCTGGGTTCTTATGGCTCCATAAAGACAAATTCCCAGAGAAGCACAAAGCATGTTGTTGGGTCTTCTGGAGAGAGCAATGGAGTGCAAGGCGAGAGATGTTTGTTCCAGTGCCTGACAAACAGCTTTCTGTGTGATGTGAGTAAAACATGTACTTTCTCCCAGCTACTGACTCAGTGTTAGGGTACATGGTTTGAAGTGATCTAGCAGGCTAAATTTGGGTATAAGTTCTAGCTTCCCTCTTCCCAAGCATTCCTGTCATCATTTAAATTCTCATATTCTAGTGCTGCTGGAGGATTAAATGAGTTAAATTACCTTTCAAGAAACCTGGGACATTTCTGAGGCAGAGGGACAAAGTGTACTGGTGAAACCCCTTGATTTCTCTTATTACTTCTGCTTGGAAGGGGCACACTCTATTTCCCCTCATAGCTCATTGGCCACATCTAGTCACATGCCCAAGCCTGATGTCATGGAGTGGGGTTAGTGGATACATTAGTCCATTCAGGCTGCTATAACAAAATACCATAGACTGGGTAATTTATAAAAAGCAGAAATTTATTTCTCACATTTTTGGAGGCTGGGAAGTTCAAGATAAAGGCACCAGCAGACTTGGTGTCTGATGAGGGCTCTCTTCTCCCTAAATAGCGCCTTCTTGATGTATCCTTACATGGCAGAAGGGGCCAAAAATGTAATCCCATTCATGAGGGCCCCAGCCTCATGACATACTCCTATCCTAAAGGCCTCACCTCTTAATACTGTTGAATTGGTTATTAGACTTCAACATATGAATTTGGGGGAGACACAAACATTTAGACCATAGCAGTGGACCTTGGAGGGACCTCAAAGACCTGCCAATCCACGTGACTCCATAGTTAGGCTTCATGGCTCAAAGAACAGGAGTTCATCTTCACCATCCTCTTCTTCAACATGAGGGATTATTGAGTGGGTACCCATAGGGCACAATATTGGGGAAGTGTAAAACTATAATTTTCCAAATGGGGAGGTACTGGTTGGTTATATTCTGGGAAGGGCAAGAGATGGAACCTCATTCCAATCCTGCCACTTATCTGGAGAGGGCCTTAGTCTCTGTGAGCCAGAACTTGGTCACCTGTGAAATGGGACTCACCATATCTTCTTCAGTGCTGTCACAAGGGGTAAGTAAGATAACTGTAAAGTGCCTATGGGACATAGTAGGACTTCAACACATCAGTCCTGGCCCACCTGCCTCCTCCCTCTTAAAGAAGAGATGACATTGACCTAAACCAAAGACCTAAACCAAACTGCATAGAGAGCACATGGAAAGGTAACAGCAAGAGCTAAAATACATCCCCCCAATCTATGAGCTTTGGACCAGTTCTGAGTTGTGGGATGAGTTACATGCGGGAGTTGGGGAAAGGCAAGAAAATCACAACGCCATTTCCTATGACTGCATTTGCCTTCTTATCCCCTCACTTTGCCATCTAGTTTGACACTGGAGGAGCAGTTCCTCACCGATTCCAAGGTAAAAGGGACAATACAGGGCAAGATGACGTGAATTCTGGAAAGAAGACATATCCCTGACTGCAGAACCTTGGGTCAATCACTTCCCCCATGCTGGCCTCACCCTAGTACAGTGATGCCCTATTACAGTGGCCTGAGCTTTCTCTCAGAAAACTCAGTTTAAATCTGGGCATCATTGGATGAAATTTGCATGAATTTTCTCTTGGTATGAATCTCCATATGGCAGGCAGAATTCTAAGATGACCTCTAATGACGCTCACCCTTATATAATCCCCTCCTCTTCTAGCGTGGGTGGAACCAATTAATGTGATGAGATATCACTTCCATGATTATGTTCTGTTATATGGCAAAAGGGTGATTACCTGGGTGGGCCTGACCTAATCAAATGAGATCTTTGAAAGCAGAGAATATTTTCTGGCTGTTCAGAGGAAGGCAAATCAGAGATTCAAAGCATAGGGAGCCTTCAACACACCATTGCCGACTGGAAGAAGGAGGCCACATGGGAAGGAAGTAGACTAGCCCCTAGGAGCTGAGAGCTCCCCCAGATGACAGCCATTAAGGAAACTGGGACTGCAGTCCAATAGCCACAAGGAAATGACGTCTGCCAGCAACAAGAATAGTCTTGGAAGCAGATTTTTACCCAGAGCCTCCAGACAAAAGATCTGTCTAGCCTACACCAATACCTTGATTCCAGCCTTGTGAGACCCTGAGCAGAGAACAAGGTTATGCTGCTATGTTGTACCAGACTTCTGACCTACAGACCTGTGAGCTAATAAATGGATGTAGCTTTCAGCCACTAAGTTTGTAGTTAAACACCTACAGAAAGCTAGTACATTCCAGTTAAGTCAAATCCATATTCAATGCATATACAGTGTGTATGTGTGCATATGTACACATACGGTTTAGATGATCATCGGAGGAAACATACCACTATGATTACAGTTTTTACTAGTGCATGGTAAAGTTGAAGGTTATAAATATATTCATATTAGTATTTGAATGTATTTTCCATATTTCTAAATGGACAATGAGTTTCTTTTTAATCAGAGATTAGACCCATTAGAGATTTATTTATGTCAAATATGTTAGATTTCAGACATTTAAAAACATATAGTAACTACCATAATAGGCAAACATGTACTTAACCAAAGATACTAATAGAAAGTCAAACATTACAGAGTGTAACTTCTCTGATTGCCTCTCAGATAGCCTACTACACACCTAGGTTATATGGGATGGTCTATGGTTCCTAAGCTACAAACCTCTGCAGCATGTTACTGTACTGAATACTATAGGCAACTGTAACACAACGGTCAGTATTTGTGTATCTAAACAAATCTAAACATAGAAAAGTTACAGTGAAAATACGGTATTATAATCTTATGAGACCACCATTGTATATGCAGTCCATTTTTGACCAAAATGCCCTTATGGGGCATGATTGTACATCCCTGAATAAAACACATAATTGCAGTGCATATTTTAAGCTCTAACGATAGAAGTAATATATTTATATACCACTTACGGATTTTTTTACATTGAAAATGGTATTTCTGAGGTTTCTCTAACTAGGCAACTTTGGAGCTGTGTTGATATTTAGTCATGTTGCCATGACCAGGATTGCACACGTGCCCAAGACCCTAGTGCAGACCCGAGAATGCAGCAGCTGAAGGAGTGCTTTCTTCTCCCACATATGTTGCTCAGTGTCTCTACGAAGAAGTTGTACCACTTTGTCCTCTCCCAGTGGTATGTGGAGTTCTCCTGACTCCACAATTTCAGTTTAAACGGGACACAGCCTAAACACAAACTCACTGATCAGGTTTTCTTTTCAAATTCTAGAATCATTCCATGACATATCCTGAGGCATAAAATGGGACCATTATCGTTGCATTTAGAAATGCACATGTAAAATATGCCACTTACACGGAAATAGATGGAGAAAAATAAAGAGTAAACTAACATTCCAGCAATAAGATATTACATTAGTAAATATTAATAATGTTGGGAAACCCACTATTGCACAGATCTGAAAAAAACAAGTGCTCTCATCTTCTAGTTGGTTGGGATGTTCATTCGTAACGAGGTTTTAAATTTCAACTACACAGTAAATATTAAAAATGTTAAATGATTATTTCTTTTGACAAAACATGATCATTTGTGGGAACTTATCCTCTAAAGACAGCTTGGGGAGGCCCCTGCCATCACCATCATGTGTACCCAGTGCTCAGGGCTAAGCTGACCATTTCTGTAGCTGGTTTGGTGCCTCTATGACCCCTGACCCTGCTCCATCCATCCTTTCATTCAAACAGGAAAATGAGTCTCACGGTTGGATGCCCAGCCTCGATGGATCCAACCACAGATCCAACTCAAGTACTGATATGGAGCAGTGCTCAGGTCCCTACTCCTGAAAGGACTTGTCGCCCTCAAATCTCATCCCATCTGGGAGAAACATCCCTTCCTCTCCCCTCTCTGTGTCATCAGAGGCCCTCTTCTCCCTAACAGGTCCAAGCAGCACAACCTTTTCCTTAAATTTAAGTTTTCATAAAGGGTAGAATAAACAATGGCTTCAGACAGCTTCTACTTCCAGCACTGCCATAAACCTTCTATGAGGCAAAGGGAAGGGGCACCAAGCCTGGTTCCCTGCTGGAAATGCAGGGAAGGTGAACACAGGGAGAACAGAGATTAACCTCCTCAACAGTATGTGTCCTGATAAATTTGCTAAAGATCTGCCACTGGCAAGTAAAGGTGCCCAGGCTGGCACATTCTATCCCGGGCTCTGGCAGTGTGTGTGGTGAGCAACCTCTTTGCCATCTGTCTCTGTGGTTAGGAGTTTGTGCTTTATAGTCACATATGCCCATGAAGAGAGGATATTGATACCTCACCAGCAGAGTTGTCGTGAGATTAAATTCAGACACTAACATGAAGAGGAGCTGGGCCCCTCTAAGCAATCTGCTCCATAAATAGAACATTGTCTTTCCTCCCTGGAGCAGGGAACTCATAGGACAACTTGACCTGCCCCTCAGCCAAGTCTCCTTGACCAGGATACACATCAACATCACTTTGATGAGTCTTTTCTAAACCCTCACCAGAAACTCCCTTGTTGGTGGAAATAAGATTTCTGCATCAAAGGCCATTCAACTTATTAATCTGTAATAACATGGCCCTCAGTAAATGGATATGCTCATGTAGCACCAACAGTGTATATGAAAGTCTGTTTCCCCTTTGTTTCCTCAACACTAGGTATTACCAGCTTTTGTCCTTTTCACCAAACTGATCTGCTCATTTTACCCAGACTTGCCTCATTGGAAATATCATCTCAGACTGTCAGTAAACTTACATAATCAGAGGCTCCTCCCCTAGGGTTGCCAGATGTAGGGAATAAAAATACAGAATGTCCAGTTGTATTCAGATAAACAAAGTAATATTGCAAGCCACATTTAGAGAAATAGAGCCAACAGGATGTGTGTGTGTGTGTGTGTGTGTGTGTGTGTGTATGTGTGTGTGAGAGAGAGAAGGGAGGTGGGGGAAGATTGAGAGACATTTATTCTAAGGAATTAGTTCACATGATTATAGAAGCTAGAAGTCCAATCTCTGCAGGATGGGCTTGCAGACTAGAGAACAAGGGAGATCCAATGTTGCAATTCAAGTCCAAAGGCTGTCTGCTAGCAGAATTCCCTTTTGCTCAGAGGAGGTCAGATTTTTGCTCTATTCAGGCCCCCAACTGATTGGTTGAGGTCCACCAATATTATAGAGGGCAGTCTGCTTTATTCAAAGTCCACTGATTTAAATGTTAATCTCATCCAAAAACACCTTCACAGAAACACTCAGAATAATATTGATGAGATATATGGGAAACATGTCCTAGCAAAGTTGACACATAAAATTAACCATCACACTTACACTGAGGAAATTATTAATTTTTATCTGGAATTCAGACTTAACTGAATGTTCTCTATTTTATCTGGCCATCCTACACACGGAGGGCTCTATGTTGAACCAAGGCGCTCCAGGCAACAGCTCCAGCTAAGCTCCCGGTGACATCAGCACCAATCATCCTTCATGTCAGTGAGTTCTCTTAACTCATTGCTTAAATGTCCCAGCCGAGTGTAGCCTCCAGATGACTGCAGACCCAGGTGATAGACATCATCTGGAGCTGAAAACACCTAGCTGAGCCAAGTCAACACACAGATTCCTGAGAGAATAAATGGCTATTGTTTTGGGATGTTGGTTAAACAGAAATGGCTATCTAAAACATGGTTTGGGTGACCTTTCCCTCTTTTTCTGTCGTCTGTTATCATTGGATAACAAAGAGATTCTCTAATCTTTCAAGATTTAGTACGACTTTGTTAGAATTTTGACTATAGGCTGTGTGTTGGTTTATGTGTGTGTATAGATTTCTGAACATTTAATCAATTCCTTCTTGAAGGGATTTTCAAGGGAAATTATCACAATGTATGATTTTCAACCCACTCTTGGAATTTGGAACCTAATTCCATAAGATGAGCCTCCACTCACTTCACATGAATTAAAGTACTGAGAGGGTATTGTCACAAATGAGTCCATGAGGAAAGCCTCAGAGGTTGGCTTAGTGAATATTTCATTCATTCCGAACAAGGGTTATTTACACACTTTGAGAAGTATTTCTCAAAGAAGATATCTTGAAACACTTTCTCCTGCTACAGGGATAGTCTTACAAGGAAGGCACTTTCCTTGGGCACACATAGACAAGACTCCTTCACCAGGCAGCAGATTGATGTGCATTGCAGTTCTTGGCCTTTGTGACTGTTCCCAGTGAAGCACTCCTGGGTGCATAAATCTGTCCAATTCTGTAGTTCATTAATAGAAAGCTCATTTGCCAGAAAATCTAAGTCACATTCTTCAATATCACCTTTATAAGGAATAAAGTCCATGTATTTTTCTTCTTTCATCTATTTCTTACTTGGTTTTGAGCTCAGACTTGAAGCAGGAGGGTATTTTGGGAGCCTCTTAAAGATCCAAACCTTTTGCAGTAAGACCATAGAAATATCTGGGGAACCATGGAGACACAAAAAGAGGAGCAGAGCTCTGAGCCTATTGTAAGACCCACCCCTGAGTGTAGAACAGAACAAGTGCCCCTAAAGGGCAGCTTATTACCATGAGTTTTGAAGGGAGAAGGTGTGGGCTGTGCAAGTCCTGTTTCTCTTTCCAAACTCACCAATTACATAAGTCTGTCCTGCAATAAGGAAGGAGTGACTGTATAGAGGGGCTAGAAGTGTCCCTCCACATGGAAGAAAATATCAAGAATGAAGGATAAAAATTTTCTCAAGACAAACCATTGTATGATTCAACTGACTAGGTTTCTGCCTACTAAATGACTCTTATTCTAGGACTACTTCCCTGAAATAACTCTGAGATATCTTAATGACATTTTTTGGTATTCCTAGATTATTTAATCACATAATTATAGACAGTCTCTTAGTTTTCTGTCAAGATGGCAACTAGTTAGCGTGGCGTGTGAGTTTTACATGTTCCCCCTCAGAGGGCTAGCTCATCTCCAACTGCCCTAGGACACCTCCGTGGGTCTCTACGAGCTGATGATTCTCCCCTACTGTCACTTTTAAACAAATAAAATTCCTGACAATCAGGACATTCTTTGTTCCATCAAACTGGGCAGAATTCTGCCAATTGCCTCCATACCAGCCTAATTACCCTAATTAGCGTGCCTTCTCAGGTGGCAGCCTGAAGGCAGAAGGTGTTTTCTCTCAATAAAAGGCAAGGGGACAAAGGGCCAAGCGGGGGCGTTTCCGGTGTGCTGGAGCAGCCTGCGCACCACGGTTGCCATAGAAACCTGACGTCATTATGGCAAGCATGGCGACCGACCGTGACGACTTTTTAATAGAAACAGACCTGGATTGGCAAGAAAAGTAGGTCTCGCCTTCAGGTGTTTGGACTCAGCTGAGGGTGCGGGTGCCCCGCGGTGGGAGCTGAATTGCCCTGGGGTGTGGGGAGACGAAGGGATCCCAGATCCAAGTCGCCTCGTTCCCACTTTGGGGCTCGATGCCTCTGCTGTCTCCTGAGAGATGTGGGACCCTCCTGGCCCCAGTGAGGGTGGCGTCCTGCTTCAGGGTGTCGTGGAGCTACTTTCCATGTAAATGCGGGCGCGGGAGAATGAGACAGGTAACGTCTCTCTCTTAGCCCAGCTTCCGCCTCTGTAAAATGGGGATGAGATGCTCACCACAGGATTGCTGGGACCTTCAGTGAGTGCTGGAACCTTCAGTGATAACGCAGGTGCAAGTCCATAGCCCTGTGGTTATTGCAGGATCATGAATGTCTGTGTGAATTCAGGCCACTTTTTTTTTTTTTCATATTTGTTATTAGGGGATAGATGAGGAAAGTATAAGAAAAAGGCCCTGGTGAGAAACCCATTGTATCTTCTTTTTCTCATGATCACTACCTAATTGTATCAATATCATTGGTCACTAACACAGTGCCCAGCAGGTAGTGATTGCTGGGTTCTCTTTCCCTGGCAGCTCTTCATGCAGGTGACTGAGCTCATATCAGGTGTCTGAAGGAGGCGGTTCTGAGGATTTGGGTCATGATGGCTGTTGAAGCTTGTCCAGCATTGAAGGGTACCAGTCCTCAGGAGAACTCCAACACTTCCATCTCTGATGGGATATGACACCTGGCTCTAGGTAGTTCATAGATGTGAACAAAAACATGTTGTGGAGTAGCTCCTGTGTGGTTCACAAAATAGTCTAGAAGTAAAGAAGCTACTTTGGTCTCATTATTGGAGAATAGGTCTAGCAGGTGGATTTCATTCTATCAGCAGCTACATGCTGCGTAGTAGCCCTTGAAGCCCATTTAGAGGTGCTTTTCTTTGTCATAAAGCAATGAATTGTTCAGTTGAGGAAGGAACCTGATGTTTAACATGCATTTGCAATAAACTTACATATATTTTTCTGACTATATAAATAAAAATAGTTGATTCCCATGTATCTCAGATGAAAGGCGAAATATGCAGTTGGTTAGAAGGTCTTCATGGCAATTTGAGATTATACTATGCATACTTTCATGGTTGCCACATTTCCATCTATTCTATAATGTAATTTTTTTTTTTGAGACAAAGTCTTACTCTGTCACCCAGGCTGGAGTGCAATGGTGTGATCATAGCTCATCGCAACCTCTAGTGTCTGGGCTCAAGCAATCCTACTGCTTCAGCCTCCTGAGCAGCTGGGACTACAGGTGCACGCCATCATGCCCTGCTAGTTTTTTAAATTTTTTGTAGAGATGGGGTCTCACTATGTTGCCCGAGCTGGTCTGGAATCCTGGCCTCAAGCAATCCTCCCACCTCAGCCTCCCAAAGTGCTGGGATTACAGGCATGAGCCACCATGCCCAGCCTATAATGTAATTTTTTTAAGAAGTCAGGAATTTATCAAATGTTAGTTTAAAATGTCAAAATGTCAGTTACAAGAATTCAGTATTTTTTAAATAGTAATTACCTTATAGTTTGCCCTATTATAATGATATCCAGCCATGTCTCCTAAAATAACCAGATAAGCCTAAGTATCATTATTATTATTTCCCAGGACATAGCATTTTCAATTCTGTAGCACCTGGGCTCCCTAACCCTCCCACTGCCCTGTCTACAGGCAAACACAGCACTTCTGCCACTATAGATTAGGTTTCATGTCCTGGAAATGTATTTAAATGGAATCAGAGAGGATTATTTTAAAGGAGGATCTGGCTTCTTTCATTCACCCTATTTATTTTTTAGATTGATCCATTTTGTTGCATATATCAATAGTTCATTCTTTTTTATTGCTGAATAGTAGTCCAGTATGTGGCTATACCACAATATGTTTTGTCCATCACCTGTTGATGGATATTTAGATTGTTTGTAATTTGAGGCTTTTATAAATAAAGCTGCTATGAACATTTGTGATTAAGTCTTTTCATAGAAATATGCTTTCTTTAGGGTAAATATTTAGGAGTGCAATGGCTGGATCATATGGTAGATGTAACATTGACATTGTAAGAAACTGCCAAACTGTTTCCAAATGATTCTACCATTTTTCATTGCCACCAGCAGTGTATGATACATGGAGATATTTCATTCTCCATAAACCTGCCGGTGCTTGGCATGGTCAGTGTTTTTAATTTTGGCCATTCTCATGGGAATGTAGTATCTCATTTCAGTTTTCATTTACACCTCCCTAATGATTAATGTTGTTGAGTATCTTTTCATGTGCTTATTTGACATTTGTATATCTTTTTTAGTGGAATGTCTCTTCTAATATTTTGCCCATTTATTTATTGAAGTGTCTGCTTTCTTCTTAAATTGACTTTTGTGAGATTTTCTATGTTCTGGATACAAGTCCTTTACCAGATATATGATTTCAAACATTTTCTCCCACTCAGGGGCTTGTATTTTCATTTTCTCATTCATATATTTGGAAGACTAGAAGTTTTTAACTTTGGGGAAGTCCAATTTATTGATTTGTTCACTTATGGATTGCAGCTTTCATGTCATATATTAACATAATAGCATGACTACAGGGAGAATACTTGGAAATATAACAGCAAGCAGGGATAAGCCCACATTTCCATTATGTATGAGCTTCAGTGTCACTGCTGTGTGGGGGAGGGGGTGTGGGATGGAGCTGGGGGAGAGAAGAAGCGTGAGCGCACAGCTTCCAGTTAACTGAGAGGGGATAGGCAAGACATCACCCCATCCCCTGCATTTCATGTGCTTTCCCATCCCCTTACTTCCCTACCTGTTCCATGTGCTTTCTTGTTCTCTCCTGTTTGCTGTAACATCAGACAAGTGTGTGGACTCTGCACCCCAGAACCAGGAGCTCATAGAGAAGAATCAAGTGTGATGTTGAGTTTGCTAGACAGGTTATTGGAGCAAGAGTGAAGAGATCAGGGTCCCATCATTGGGACACTTTAGGTAAGTCACAAACCTTCCACCTGCCTCTTCTTTTTAATAGGATAACAATTCCTACTCCTTCCAATGATCCCATGTAGGATCATGGTCTTAGGTGGGAGGGAAGAACCAGTGCACTTTCGAGTAATTACATTAACAGAGACACTCCACATGTCCCAGAACTCTGCATGGTAGGTATTAAATTAATAGTACTCAAATGTGAGCTGTTGAGGTCAGGATTTTTTCAAGTGTGGTCTATGGATTGCCTCATCAAAATCATCAGGGGATGCTTCATAAAATGGCAGATAGTTGGGCCCACCCTAGATATGCTGAATCAAAACCAGGGAGGTGGGGCTGGAGGTTTCTACATTTAAAGTAATATCTACAGTTGGTCTGGTACTTACCTATCTCAGTGTCATCTGAGCTACTAGCTGATAAACAATAGATATTTATTTCTCACAGTTCTAGGAGGCTGCAAAGTCCAAAATTAAGGTGCTAACAGCTTCAGTGTTTGGTGATGGCCCACTTTCTTGATAGATGGATGTATTCTCACTGTAACCACCCATGGTGGAAGGGGTTAGCTAGTTCTCTGGGGTCTCTTTTATAAGGGTACTAATCCTGATCATGAGGGGGGAGCCCTAATGATCTAAAAACCTGCCAAAGGCCCCACCTTCTAATACTGTCACCGTGATAATTAGGTTTTAACACATCAATTTGGGAGAGATACAAATATTCAGACCATAAACATCATCCACGTTTGAAAAGCAGTACTATGGATTTGCAAGAACGTCTTCTTAAAATTTTGAATCCTTTAATGTCTAATTTCATCCTTAGTCACTCCTATTACTCAGATTAAATATCTGTGTCTTCTCTGGTGTATCCAATAGGTAACAATTCCTTCAATTCAGTAATATCTATTCAGTGATTTATATGTGATGCACTAAACTAGGCACTGGGGAAACAGTACAGAGAATAAAACAGGAAGAGTCTCTGGAGCTATCATTCTACTTTGGGAAAACTGGGAATAAGCAGGTAAACAAATCAATGAGCAGGGCAATTTCATATGGAGATTTGTACTTTAAAGAAAATAAACACATCAAGTAGAAAATAACCAGGACAGGGATTATTATAGATAGGGTTGTCAGTGAAGTTCTTTCTTAGAAAGTAACACTTGAGCTGAGTCCTAAATGGCAAGAAGCAGCCAGGCATGGGAAGGCTATTTTGTCAGTGTGCCTGTGATGTTTGTGCGGGCACCAGTTGTTCCAGGAGCAGAGGACAAGCTGTGGCTGGAGCCTGGTACATAAGTGCAGACAGGTGGGAGGTGAGGTCTGAAGGGCAGACAGGAACCATATTGTTTGTGCCATGTAAGGAGTTTGGGTTTTCTTCTGAGTGTAGAGGGTTAGGGTATGGGAGTGACGTGATCTGATTTATATTGTCAGAAGGTGCCTCTGGCCACTGTGTGGAGAGTGGACTGGGAAGGGACAAGATAGCCTGTGGGGATAACGATTAGGAGAATATTGCAGCAGTCCAGGGGAGGGACATGGGTGGATGGGGCCAGGGCTGCAGCTGTGTGCAGAGGGAGGGGTGGAGCTGGACAGGGCATGTTTGGAGGTAGGGCAGGCAGCACCTGCAGTGGCTGTGCATGTGGGGTGCATGGGGATAAGGCAGAGTCAAGGGAGACCCCTTGGCTTTTTGTTCAGCCGTGTGGAGAAACGGTGGTGCTATTTCCTGAGATCAGTCTTTCCAAGGGTTTTTTAAATGATCTCAGAATAATTAGTTAGGTCATCCAATAGTAGTTATAATAAAAACTAGTGATTTAAAAAATGTGTCAGTTGATGAATACAATTCAATTGTAAGACTATTAAACTTTCCTTTCCCAATATCTCCATAGTAGAATTTTTTAAATACTGTGATTCCTCACCATTTATCTTTTTTAAAACAAAAACACAAGTTAATATATTTTTTAAAATATTTTGTCCTCTGCAGTAGGGGTCCCCAACCTACAGTGAGTTGTATAATTATTTCATTATATATTACAATGTAATAATAACAGAAATAAAGCTCACAATAAATGTAATGTGCTGGAATCATCCCGAAACCATCCCCCTGCCTCCCCAGTCCGTGGAAAAATTGTCTTCCATGAAAATGGTCCCTGGTGCCAAAAAGGTTGGGAACCACTGCTCTATAGTATATAACGTATAATGCCAGTTTTATAGATGAGACAAATGAGTAACTGTAAGGTGAGGTAAAAGTATTCCAAGTCACTCATTTTTTACGTGGTTGTAACTCAGGCTTGTCCCTAGTCTGTCTCCAGAGCCTGCACTCCTAACCTGTACACTCAGGAAGAAGAAAAAGCATTTGTTGAACCATTTCAGCCTATGGTGGTTGATATTAAGTCAGGACCATAGCTCTTTAGGTGAAATTTATCTTTCAGTAGCTGTTCTGCATTGTACCAGAGGGTATTTAATTAAGAAAAACAGAAAGATAATTAAAAACAAAAAAGGTAATAATCATAGTTACTCAGCATTAGACAAGTTGGAGTTAAGATAATTCCTTGCACTTCCAAGGTAAATTCTTCCTTTTAGCAACTCAGAGTGGTTTTCCAGATGGGAATCACATTGCTCTCTATGCCTGAGACCCGCTGGTTTGGAGGCAGGGCTGCTCAGGTCCTCTTTGGCAGGTGAGGCCAGGTGAGGTATGGTGATAACCCTAGGTTACCTAGAGTTAATGGGTTAGATCTGATACAGTGACCCATACATGTCTCCTGTCTCACACCCAGTTGCCTGTTTATCAGACATGGCATTAGCCTTGTTGCTATGTGTAGTAAATCACTTTTGAAGGGCTTAGGATTCATGTGTCCCTGAGGTTAACCTGCAGGTAATATAAGAGGACACTAAGTACCTTCAGATGAAATGAAATGGGATATTGATTTTCTTATCCAGCCCCAAATTCTATTGGGAGACTAGACGAAAATTTCCTGAATCATACGGCATGTGTTCTTTTCTGTCTGGCTCCTTCAGCAACTTACTGTGAGATTTATATTTATTGTTGTCTATTGTTATAGATCATTCATTCTCATTAGCATATAGTATTACCTTGTGTGAATATCTCACAATAAATGTATCCATTATGGGAGTTTAGGTATTTTTCAGTTTTTAACTTATTATGAGTAATAGTGCTGTAAATGTCTTGTACTTATGTACTTATCTTTAGACGGACATTTATTTTCCTTTCTCGTGGGTGTGTACCTACCCCAGACCTAAGAGTGGAATTTCTGAGTCATAGGGTATGTGTATGTTCAGCTCAGTAGATACTGCCAAGCAGTTTTTAAAAGTAGTTATTCTAATTTATATTCATACCAGCAGTGTGAGAGTTGAGTTCCACTGCTCTACATCCTCACTGGCACTTGGTATACCTTGGTACCTTTTGTTGTCCTGGTGGATGTGTGATAGTATCTCATTTTTTTTATTTTAATTTTTTTTTCTTCCCTCCTCTACTCTGAAGGAAAGTATCTCATTATGGTTTTAATTTTATTTTCTCTGTTTTAATTTCTGTTTGATTTAATTTGCTGTCAAGTTTTAAGTACCTCTTAATCTAAACAAGGTCCTTTCTCTCTTTCTTTTTACTTCCAATCTATTTGTTTAAGGTACTGGAGTTTGCATTCGCGATTTTGCTGATTGTATCCCTTCTGTGTTGTTCTTCATGTTGTTCTGGCTCCTCCTATTTCCTTTAAATTGGTAATTAGAGTTAGAAGCTTGATCCAATTCAGGTTTTTTGGCAAGAGTACCTCAGATGTGGTTTTATGTACAGTCATGTGTCACTTAATGATGGAGGTACATTCTGAGAAGTGCATTGTTAGGCGATTTTGTCAGTGTGCGAACATCATAAAATATACTTATACAAACCTAGATGGTACAGTCTATGGCACGCCTAGGCTATATGGTATGGCCTACTGCTCCTAGGCTACAAACCTGTACAGCATGTGACTGTACTAAATACTATAGGTAATTGTAACACAATGGTAAATATTTGTGTATCTCAACATATCTAAACATAGAAAAAGTACAGTAAAAATATGGTATAAAAGACTTTTAAAAATGGTACACCTGTGTAGGGTGCTTACCATGAATGGAGCTTCTAGGACTGAAAGTTGCTCTGAGTGAGTCAGTGAGTGAGTGGTGAGTGAATGGGAAGGCCTAGGACATTACTGTACACTACTGTAAACTCCATCAACACTGTACACTTAAGCTACACTAAATTTATAAAAGAATATTTTTCTTTCTTCAATAATAAATTAACCTTAGCTTACTATAACTTTCTTCCTTTGTAAACTCTTTAATTTTTTTAACTTTTTGACTCTTTTGTAACAACACTTAGCTTAAAACACAAACACATTGCACAGCCGTACAAAAATATTTTTTCTTTATATCCTTCTTCTATGAGCTTTCTTATTTAATTTTTTTTTACTTTTAAAACTTTTTTGTTAAAAACTAAGACATCAAACACACACATTAGCCTAGGACTACACAGGGTCGGGATTATCAATATCACTTTCTTCCACCTTCACATCTTGTCCCACCAGAAGGTCTTAATGATCAATAACAAGCATGGAGCTGTTATCTTCTAGGATAACAATGCCTTCTTTGGAATACCTCCTGAAGGACCTGTCTGAGGCTGTTTAACAGTTAACTTTTTTAATAATAAGAAGGAGCACACTCTAAAATAATAATAAAAGTATAGTAAATATATAAACCAGTAACATTCATTTATTATCATTATCAAGTATTATGTACTGTACATAATTGTACGTGCTATACTTTTATATGACTGGCAGTGCTAGGTTTGCCTACACCAGCATCACCACAAACACGTGAGGAATGCATTGTGCTACGACGTTAGGACGGCTATGACATCACTAGACGATAGGAATTTTTCAGTTCCATTATAATCCACCATCCGTCATTGACCAAACATTGTTATGCAGTGCATGATTGTACCTCCTATAGCCTTACACCATATATTAGTCAGTTCAGGCTGCTATGACAAATTACCACACAGTAGATTGGTTAAACAACACTTATTTCTCATGGGTCTGGAGGCTGGAAGTCCGAGATCAGGGTGCCAGCACGGTTAGGTGGCAAGGATCTTCCTTGCCTCTTCCTGGTTATGTCTTTACATGGCCTTTCCTTAAGGTGTGCATGCAGAGAGGAAGTAAGCTCTCGTGTCTCTTCTTATAAGGACACTAATCCTATCATGAGAGTTTCACCCTCATGACCAAATTCCTCCCAAATGTCCCATCTCCAAATGCCATCACATTGGGGATTAGGCTTTCAACATAGGAATTTTGGGGGACACAAACATTGAGTTAATAGCACATCAGGAGCCTCATCATATCTGGTTATCTCTTCTACTATAAAGTTAAGACTGAGCACTGGGCTCAGGTGTTTTCAGTCCAATTCATCTATTGTAATACTTCCCATGTGCTTTTCACCTCAAGTTTTTCCAGTCTCTGAAGATCATTGCCTACCTCTGCATTTCATTAAAAGTTGCAAAATGATAATGTTCTAATTTTATAATTTCTTCTGCATTTATTAGCTGTTTCTAATCTTTGCTGTAACAGAACTTGCCCCTACCCCATCAACTATTAGGATTCACTGAGGTATGGTACACACAGGAAATGAAAGACGAACGTTTAATACTTTTGCAGTATTTCCACTTTTTGGAACAATTCATTATTTCCATAGGAGCTTCTAAAGGTGAGCAGCGAGTTGGTTTTGTTTGTGTTTTGTTTTTCTTTTAGAGTGTCATCATGACTCAGATGTTTGTTTCTATATTCGATGTGTTTTAAACCATTGCAGTCACTAATTTCTTTGATGTTCAAATTGTTTTATCTTTGTCCAGTGGAAGCCCCTTCAGCTTGGCCTCTGAATCTTTTTGACATGCTCTCTGGTATGATAGTTAGTTTGGTCCAGACTTATCTGGTACATTCCTGATGCTAGACATGAAATCAGCCATTTTTTCAAGGGAGCCTGATTCCTTTTAGTGAGAAATATTTTTGGAGGAGTCAATCTGGGTACTAGAGTTGCTCCTTGCTACTAGATTGGTCATAGTTTCTTGCCTTTTTAAGTGCATGGAGCTAGTAATTATGCATTACATTTTTAAGAACATATACATCTTGGCTTCCATTCTGGGCTACTCCTCTATCCCCTTAAAGGTAATTATTTTTATCAGTTTTTCTGTTAAAAATATAGGCAAATATGTATATTTATTTCCTCCCCCATTCACAAGTAAAAGATGGCATATTCTCATTGTTACTATCCAATGGAAATATCTGCATTGATGAAAATGTTCAGTATCTGCACTCCCCAACACACTAGCCACTAATTTAACTGTGGCTGTTGAACACCTGAAACATGGTGAGTGCTAGTGATGAACTGAGCTTATAATTTTAGTTAAATTTAATGTACTAAATGGTTAAATGTATTTATTTTAAACAGATGTATATAATTTATTAAATTTAAATAGCTATGTATAGCTAGTGATCACCATATTGGACAGAAATGGCTCTCTTCATTTTTCTACACTGCATTTTTCATTTACAGTGTATCCTGGAGATCAGTCCATAGCAGTATAGAGAAGGAGTCCTCCTTGCTTTTTATTTAATTTTTTAAATTTTTAATTATTTTTAGAGACAGGGTCTTGCTTTGTTGCCCAGGCTGGAGTGTAGTGGCGTGATCATAGCTCACTGCAGCCTCATACTCCTGGGCTCAAGCAGTCCTCCTGCCCTGGCCTCCCAAAGTGCTGAGATTACAGGCATGAGCCACCGTGCCCAGCAGTCCTTGCTTTTTATACCTGCATAGTACTATAGATGTACCTTACATTATTCGATCAGCCTGCTATTGGTGGACATCTGTCTTATTTTTAATCTTCTGCTATTATAAATTGTTCTGTCAGGAATGGCCTTGTGTTTGTCTATGCCTTTTTGTCTATTTGCATTGTATCTTTGGAATAGATTCTTAGAAGAGAGATTGCTGATTCCAAGAATAAATACCTATGTCATTTTATTAAATAACATCAAATCCCCTCCACAGGGGTTGTACCATTTGACATTACTTCTAGCAATGCATGAGAATGCCTATTTTCTCACAGACTTTCTAAGAGGAATGCTGAGGGGATATGAACATGATATGAGAAAACTGTGAAAACCATTTCACAAAATCAGAAGAATTAGATGTTCAGATTGGGTTCCTAGTCCTATGCTTGTCTCTGAGAACTCAGTCTTTACTCCTCTCTGTGTCCTGCGGTCCTGGGTCCAGTCCCCCACATGGGAGAGGAGTTCGTATGTGAAACAGAAATGCCATGTCACCTCAGGTGGACTCCTTGAATGACTAAATGGGAAAACTCTCTTAGGAATCATGCAGACTGATAACAAGTTCAGAAACATACCAGTCTGACCTAGTGAAGGGAAAATTGAGAAAGTAAAACCTCTACCTCCTACCCATGAGAAGAACCAAGACTGAAAACACACAAGGGTTGCCTCACCTTTCCCTCCATATAAGTGAGGTACAGTCAGGAGCAGGTAGTAGCCTGCTAGCACTATACAAGCGGACGGAGGTACCAGTTAAAAAGTGCCTCATTTTCCCAAAGTAGCAAGCTCTCTCCACTCAACCTTGTCATTTTCTGTTTAGATGCTTGGTTTCCAGGACTCAAGGGGAAGGTTGGACAAAATGTACTAGGAATGGAGTCTCTTTAAATCATTAACCATGGGCAGGCACTTACACCCATGTTGCTTCTTGTGGGCAATTCCTCTTATAAGCATCTCTAAAGATCAAAGGAGGGATAATATGGGATGCAGATGTGGAATTGGACTGACAGTGCCTGGCACACAGTAAGCTTCCAATACACATAAATAAATTAATGACATATAGATGCATGAATAAGCAGGAAATGAAACTACATATATGTCCTCTCAGTCTTTTTTAAACATGAATTTTTTCAAAGAGAGTTGGGATGACTCAGTATTTGTTGTTTCATTATCTGCTTTTTTCCTTTTTTTATTATTTCAATTTATTCAGGAGGTACAAGGGCAGTTTTGTTACATGGACATATTGTATAGCAGTGAGGTCTGGGCTTTTAGTGTACCTTTCACCTGAATGGTGAATAGATAATTTTTCATCCCATAACCCCCTCCCACCCTCCCACCTTTGGAGTCTTCACAATCTATTATTCCACTCTGTATGATCATGTGTACCCAGGGTTTAGCTTCCATTTATAAGTGAGAACATGCAGTATTTGATTTTCCATTCCTGAGTTTTACTTAGGATGGTAGCCTCAAGTTCCATCCAAGTTGCTGCAAAAGACATTATTTCATTCTTTTCTATGGTTGAGTAGTATTTCATGGTATATATGTATACCAAATTTTATTTATCCACTCATCAGTTGGTGGACACTTAGGTTGGTTCCATATCTTTGCTATTGTGAATGGTGCCGTGATAATATATGAGTGCACGTATCCTTTTGATATAAAGACTTCTTTTCCTTTGGGTAGATACCATGTAGTGAGATTGCTGGATCAAATGGTATATATAATTTTAGTTCTTTAAGAAATCTCCATACTGTTTTCCATAGAGGTTGTATTAATTTACATTCCCACCAACAGTGTATAAGCATTCCCTTTTCAAGACATCTGTGCCAACATCTATTGGTTTTTGGCTATTTAGTGATGGCCATTCTGACTGGGGTAAGGTGGTATCTCATTGTGGTTTTAATTTGCATTTCCTTGATAATTAGTGATGTTGAGCATTTTCTCATGTGTTTTTTTGTCATGCTGATTGTAATAGAGATGTGCTGGGTATATAAGTATGCTCACTACCTTCTGCAGGACTGGGATTGCATAGGTCTCAGGAAGCTTGTCTCATTCTCCTGTACTATGCTCTTCTGACAGCAGGTATTAAATTTGTTGCACATTTCAAGCTCCAGAGCCAGAAGGTGGCACTTATGGGTAAGAGCCAGTTGCAGCAGAAGCCAGTGGGTATGCGTTTGGACTCTGTTTACCATGAGGGGCTCTCTGTTGTCCCAGGCGATGGACTAGTTTGTGGCAGAAAAGTGATCTGCTTCCCTACATGCCCTTGTCCCAAGGCTCATGACTCTCAGCTCAGTCAAACACTGTCATCTATCTCCAGGTCACAGTGTCACTGAGAGCTGCAGAAAATACCTGTCCCCCAGCTCTCTGCCTAAATGGTTTCAGGGAAGAACTTCTTCCTTTGGCCCAAAACAGATAGCTTTGTGGCTCACCTGTTCTCCTAGGTGGGGAATGCTGCAGCTCCATTTAGAGAGGGAGAGGTGCCCTGCCTTTCAGCATGTGCTAGTGAGTACCAGCTGTGGTGTTGCTGGCAATGTTGGTTGGCTGGACCTCAGACTCCTGGGGGAGTTTTCAGGTGCCAGTGGTGGTGGACTAGGTTAGATAATCCCCAGTCCCCACATCCCTGGACAGTATGCTTGAGTCCTGGGTGGACTAGACTGGGACTGAACTGGTGAACTTGTCCTCAGGCCCTTGTGGGTTCAGGCACTAGCTGTGATAGAGAGTGGTGGGTTGATCCCATGTTGCCAGCAGAATGCTCAAGGGAAGGGCAGGTGCACTGTAGGCCTGCCACTGGGGAGGGCAGGTGACTGTCAGTGGGATCAGCAGAGATAGCAGCTCTGGGGCTCAAGGGATGCAGCATAGGGCACACAGGACACAGACCTCTGGGTGCTAGGCTCCCAGAATGGTGCCACCTGGCTGCAGTTGGAATGCTCAAGCAGGGGCAGGGTGTTGTGCATTGGGCCTGCCACCAGCAAGGGCAGGCTCCTCTCAGTGGAGGCAAGCAGCTGAGTAGTGTGTGATCCTCTAGCATTCCTGGCTCTCAGAAGTGGCAGTGGTCTTTGTCCTTGGGGCGCTCAGAGGCACCCAGCTTCCCTGCTTCTTTTTGACCCAGCAGTGGAGGCTGCAATGGTGGCAGCAGTGGCAGTGGCTCAAACCACTGGAGGCTGAGCTCTCAGAATGGCTGCAGGCTGCGCCTAGGATGCTCAGGCAGAGGAAGGGAATTTGTGCCATGGATTTGCCACCAGGGACAATGGGACCCTCTCAGTGGAGGCAGGCAGCTGTGGGGTGTACAGACAGCTCACACCTCCCTCCTTCAGCAGTGGCATCGGTCTCTGTTCATGGGGTACACAAAAGTGCCTGGATTCCTAGCTCCCTCCCTGGCCTGGTGGCAGTGGTGGCCAAGGCAGTGGCTCAAACCGCTGGGGGCTGGGCTCCCCCAATGGCTGTGAGCTGCAGCTGAAATGCTCAGGTGGGGGAGCAGTTGTGCCACAGACTTGCCTCCAGGCAGGGCAGGTTCCTGTCAGTACAGGCAGGGGCTGTGAGGTGCACGCACTGCTCCTACCTTCCCTCAGCATTGGCAGTGGTTTTGGTTCTTGGGACACACAGAAGTGCCTAGCCTCCCCACTCCCTTGGTGGCCCTGTAGCTGTGGCAGTGGCAGTGAAGGTGGTGGCCCCTGAGCAGGACAGAGACCTCTGAAGGCTGGGCTCTCTGAATGGCTCAGGGCTCAAAAAGTCTGTGGGACTCTTAGCAGCTGCTCAGGACTCAAAAGCCTGTGGGACTTCACATGAGTATGAGTAATGCTTCTGTGCACTCTCTAGTAGCTCCTTTCATTAGTTTGAGGGCCTGCGATGGTCTAGGGGCTCTCCCATAGCTAGGATTTAAAAAGTCCCTGGGAAGAGTATGGAACCCCAGGAATCTCTCACTCACACTTTCCTTGAGTCAGGGAGTTTCTCCCATCTTCCCAATAATCCCAGTCAAGCAGGGTGTCTGGTTTTCCTCTCCTTTGTTTTCTTGATTCCTGTCACCTCTCTGTTGAATTCCAGTATTCTCTCTTATACCATCTATTAGAAACCTGAATATCTACTAACTAATTTTGATTCCTCTATGTGGGAGAGGTGCACACTAGTTGTTTCTAGTCATCCATCTTAAACCAGAATCTCATTATCTGCCTTGAGGAAAAATTTTGTTTTACTTTATAAAAATTATGACTTTTCATTGGGAGAAAACAAACTGTTGAAGATGGAGTCATTTTACCAAGAGAAACCCTGAAAACTATACAAATACACGGATATTAAACAACATGCTCCTGAATGACCACTGGATCAATAAAGAAATTAAGGTGGAAATAAAAAATTCCTTGAAACAAATATACCAAAACCTGTGGTATACAGAAAAAGCAGTGCTAAGAGGGAATTTTATAGCAATAAATGCTGACATCAAAAAAGTAAAAAGGTTACAAACTAACAACTTAACAATGCATGTCAAGGAACTAAAGAAGCAAGAACAAACCCAAAGTTAGAAGAAAAAATGAAATAATAAAGGTCAGAGCAGGCATCAATCTACAAGACCTCAAACTATACTACAAGGCTATAGTAACCAAAACAGCATGGTACTGGCACAAGAACAGAGACATAGACCAATGGAACAGGACCGAGAATCCATATATAAAACCATCCTCATACTGTCATCTGATCTTTGACAAAGTACAAACAAACATACACTGGGGAAAATAATCCCTATTCAATAAATGGTGCTGGGGAAATTGGATAGCCACATGTAGAAGACTGAAACTAGATCCACATCTCTCACCTCTCACAAAAATGAACTCACGATGGATAACAGACTTAAACCTAAGACATGAAAGCATAAGAATTCTAGAAGAAAATGTGGGAAAAACACTTATAGACATTGGCCTAGGCAAAGAATTTATGAAGAAGACCCCCAAAGCAATCACAGCATCAACAAAAATAAATAAGTGGGACCTGATCAAATTAAAAAGCTTCTGCATGGCCAAGGAAACTATCACTAGAGTGAACACACAACCTACAGAATGGGAGGAAATATTTGCATGCTACACATCTGATAAAGGGCTAAGAACCAGAGTCTATACAGAATTTAGGAAAATCAACAAGAAGAAATCAAACAACCTCATTAAAAAGTGGGCAAAGGACATGAACAGAAACTGTTCAAAAGAAGACAGAGTAATGGCCAGCAAACATAAAAAATTGCTCAACTTCTCTAATCATCAGGGAAATGCAAATCAAAACCACAATGAGACATCACCTAACTCCACTGAGATTGGCTTATATCAAAAAGTCACAAAACAACAAATGTTGGCATGGACGTGGGGAGATAGGAACACTCATACACTGCTGGTGGGACTGCAAATTAGTACGACTACTATGGAAAGTAATATGGAGATACCTCAAAGAACGAAAAGTAGAACTACCATTTGATCCAGCAATCCCACTACTGGGTATTTACCCAAAGGAAAAAAAGACATTCTATAATAAAGACATGTGCACTTGAATGTTTATAGCAGCACAATTCACAATTGCAAAGATGTGGAAACAATCCAGGTGCCCGTTAATACACGAGTGGATTAATAAAATGTGGTACGTGTATACCATGGAGTATTACTCAGCAATAAAAAGCAACAGTGAATTAACACATCTGGTATTATCCTGGATGGAGCTAGAACCCATTCTTCAAAGTGAAGTATCACAAGAATGGAAAAACAAGCACCACTGGTACTCACCATCAAATTGGTACCAACTGATCAATACTTATGTCACACATGGAAATAATATTTATCAGGGGTTGGGCAGGTGGGAGCAGGTGGTGGGGATGGAAAAACTCACACCTAATGGGTGAGGGGTGCACTGTCTGGGGGATGGGCACAATTGTAGCTCTGACTTGGGCAGTGCATAGGCAATATATGTGACTGAAGTGTTTGTACCCCCATAATATTCTGAAATTTAAAAATAAAAAAAATGCTCCAATGAGCATTTCCTTTGGGCATCTTGTTTGCACTCAAAAAGTTTCTGATTTTTTTGCACTTCATAGTTTGGATTTTCGGATTTGGGATGCTCCACCTGTATTAGGAAGTGGGACCTTTGAGAGGTTATTGGGCCATGAGGGCTCTGCCCTCATGAATGGATTAATGCCATTATCCTGTGAGTGGGTTCCTTATCACCAAAGTGGGTTTGTTATAAAAGGGAGCATTTGGCCCCTTTTTGCTCTCTTTTTAAAATTAAATTAAATCAAATTAATTTATTCATTTATTTATTTATTTATTTCAGAGCATTACAGGGGTAAGAATACTTTGGTTACATAAATTGCCTTTGCACTGCCCGGCAAGCATGCCCATCTCCCGGACAGCATGCATGCTCTCTCTCTTGCCCTTTCACCTTCCACCATGTGATGACACAGCAAGAAGGCCCTCACAAGATACTGGCACCTTGATCTTGGACTTCCCAGCCTCCAGAATGGTAAGCCAATACCTTTCTGTTCTTTATAAATTTCCTAGTCTCAAATATTTTGTTATAGCCACACAAATGGACTAAGACACATGCCATTTATAGGGAAATAAGACAGGTAAAAATGAAAAGTAATCTAAAATTCCAACAAAAGTATATCACATTAGAAAATATTAATAATGTCGTGGAACCCATAATTTGCACAGATCTAGTAAAACAAGTACTATCATCTTGTATTTGGTTGGGACACATTAGTGAAAAGATTTTAAATTTAAAGCAATTTTTAATGTTCATGCACTTTGACAAAGCAGTCCCCTGTGGGAATTTACTCTCCAGATACAGCCTGAGGAAGCCCTGGCCATCATCACTTATGTGTCCCTGCTACTCAGGGATGATCTGACTATTTCTCCAGGTGGATTGGTGCCCTCAGGCCCCCTGACCCTGCTCCATCCATCCTTCCATTCAAACAGGAAAATCTGTCTCAGGACTGGATGCCCAGCCTGGATGGGCCATCCGCAGTTCCAACTTGAGCGTTGATATGGAGTGCTCAGGTCCCTACTCCTGGAAGGACTTGTCGCCCTCTGACCTCATCCCCATCTAGGAGAAATATCCCTTCCTCTCCCCTCTCAGTGTCCTCAGAGGCCCTCTTCTCCCTAACAGGTCCAAGCAGCACAACCCTTTCCTTAAATTTAAATTTTCATAAAGGATGGAATAAACAATGACTTCAGACAGCTTCTACTTCCAGCCCTGCCATAAACCTTCCATGAGGCAAAAGGAAGGGGCACCAAGCCTGGTTCCCTGCTGGAAATGCTGGGAAGGTGAACACAGGAAGAACAGAGATTAACCTCCTCAGCAGTATGTGTCCTGATAAATTTGCTAAAGATCTGCCACTGGCAAGTAAAGGTGCCCAGGCTGGCAGGTTCTATCCCTGGCTGTGGCAGTGTATGTAGTGAGCAACCTCTTTTCCTCCTGTCTCTGCGGTTAGCAATTTGTGCTTCATAGTCACATACACCCATGAGGAGAGGATATTGATACCTCACCATCAGGGTTGTCATGAGATTAAATCCAGACACTAGCATAAAGAACCTGGAGTTGGGCCCTTCTAAGCAATCTGCTTCATAAATGGTAGTTGTCTTTCCTCCCTGCAGCAAGGAACTCATGTGGCAACTTGACCTGCCCCCAAGCCAGTGCTCCTTAACCGGGATGTACATCAGAATCACCTTGATGAGCCTTTTCTAAACCCTCACCAGAAATTCCTTTGTTGGTGGAAATAGGACTTCTGTATCAAAGGCCATTTAAGTCATTTAGTCATAATAATATGGGCCTCAGAACCAGATATACTTATTTGATAGCAACAGTGTATGTGAGTGCCTGTTTCCTCTTCATTCCACCAACTAGCTCTTATCATTATTCCAGGGATTTTTTTATTTCATGACTTGATTTTGTCTTTATTTTTCTCCTGATCATCTTGTTTTCCCCAGACCTTCCCTATTGGAATTGTCATCTCAGATGGTTGTTAAACTTACAAATTCAGAGGCTCATCCCGTAGGCTTGTCAGATTTAGCAAATAAAAATACAGGATTCCCATTTAAATGTGAATTTTAAAAACAATTTTATTACATGCTACATACTTATACTATAATAAAAAGTATTAGTTATTTTTCTGGAATTCAAAGTTAATGGGCGTTTTGTGTTTTATCTGGCAATCCTACATATAATGGGCTATATGGGGGAAAATCAAAGTGCTCTCATCAACAGCCCCAGCTGAGCTCCCAGCAGATGCCAGTCGTCATCCATACAAGTGATCTCTCCTGGATGTCCCAGATGAGTGAAGCCTCCAGATGACTAAGGTGACAAACAGCACCTGGAGAGACAGCCCCAGATGGTGCACACCACATAGAGCAGAAAAACAACCAGCTGAGCCCTGCCAATACTCAGAATCTTGAGGGATAATAGATGGTTATTGTTTTCGGGTGTTTTGTTAAGCAGAAATGGATATCCAAAACCTGTGATTTGGATGTACTCCTCCTCTTTCTCTGTGATCTGTTATCACTGGATAATGTATGGATTCTCTTATCCTTGAAGCCTTGGTAGGACTTTGTTACAATTTTGGCTATAGTTTGCATGTGGGTTTATGTGTGAGTATAAATTTCTGAGCATTTCCTCAATTCCTTCTTGAATGTATTTCCAAGGAAATTTTCATGAGATAGGATTATCACCCTACTCTTGGAATTTAGGGCCTAATTCTAATTTCCCTCCACAAAATGAGGCCCCACTGCAGTCACACCAATTGAGGAATTGAGAGGCTTCTGGTACAAATGGCTCCATGAACCACATGAGAAGTCATATCCTTACAAGGTTGCTAGGTGAGTGTTCAATCAGAGCAAGGGGTATTTATTCACTTTGAGAAGTGTTTCTCAAGGAAGGTGTCCTGAAACTCTTTTCCACTACAGGGGGTAGTCTTGTGAGGAAGCTACTTTCCTTGAGCACACATAGACAGGACTTCTTCAGCAGACAGCAAATAGGATATGCATTACAGTGCCTTGACTTTTGTGACTGTCCCAGTGCAGCACCACTTGGTGGATAAGTCTGTCCTAATCCTGGGGTTCGTTAAGAAGAAACATCTTGTCAGCAGATCTAAGGTACTTTTTCCAATTTCACCTTTATAAAGAATAGAGTCAATGTGTTCCTTTCTTTATCCTTTTGTCATATTTCTTAGTTGGTTTAGAGCTCAGGCTTGGAGCAGCGAGTGTATTTTGGGAATCCCTTAAAGCCCCAAGCATTTTGGAGCAAAATGATAGGAATAGGTGGGGAACCAGCAAGACAAAAAAAGGGAAGAAGAGCTGCGGGCCTGTTGTTAGACCCACTCCCAGGGGACAGAGCAAAATATATTCTTGCTAAGCGCTGATTACTACCAAGAGTGATGAAGGGAGAGGGCCTCTGCTGTGCAACCTCTGGTTCACTTTCCAAACACACTCATTAGGTAAGTGACTCTTGCCATAGAGAAGGAGTGAGTGTATGGAGAGGTTAAAACTGTTTTTGTCATAGATGCCCCTTCACATGGAAGAGAACATCAGGAACAGAGGATAAGAATTCCCCAGGATATCCCAATATGATTCAATTGAATGAGTTTCTGCCTACTAAATAAGTATAATATTCTAGCCATGCTTTCCTGAAATAACTATGAGATTCCTAAAATGACAGTTTTCAGTGTCTCTAGATCATTGCCGCATGACTGATTTCAGTCTCTTGGTTTTCAGCCACATATGGGTAACTGCTTAGCATGGTGTGTGAGTTTTACATATTCCCCCTCAGAGGACTAGCTCATCTCCAAGAGCCCTAGGACACCTCCCTAGGTCTCTGTACTGATGATACTATCCTACTGTCATTTTTAAAGCAAACACAATTCCCCCAAACGGACATGCTTTGTTCCAACAACCTGGACAGAGTTCTGCCAATTGCCTGGGTCCCAGTCTAGGTCCTCTAATTAGTATGCTGCTTCAGGTGGTAGCCTGAAGTGTGAAGGTGTTTTGCTTTCTGGGAAAGGCAAGGGCTTGGAGAAGAGAGCTGTGCAGAAGCCTTCCCTGTGTAGAGGATAAGCCTGTGCATCATGGTTGCCACGGAAACCAGATGTCGTTATGGCAACTGTGACGACTTTTTAATAGAAACGAACAAACGTAGGCTGGCAAGGAGAGCAGGGTCCTGCCTTCAGGTGTTTGGAGCTCAGCTGAGGGGGCGGGTGCCCTGCAGTGGAGGCTGAACCGTTCTGGGGTGTGGGGAGACAAAGGGATCCGAGATCCAAGTCGCCTTGTTCCTGCTTTGGGACAAGTTGCCTCTGCTGCTGCCTCATGAAGGAGAGAGAGGTGGGATCCTCCTGGCCCCAGTGAATGTAGTGTCCTGCTCCAGGGTGTCCTGGAGCTACTTTCCATATAAATGCCAGATTCTGGAGGATGAGAATAGGTAACGACTCTCTCTCAGCCCAGCTTCCCCTTCTGTAAAATGGGATAAGAATGCTCACCCACAGGATTGCTGGAACCTTCAGTGATAAAAGACAATAGATAGCCCTGCGGTTATTGTGGGACTATGGATGCTTGTATGAATTCAAGCCATTTCTTATTCCTTTTCAGATTTGTTACGAGATAGATGAGGAAAGTATAAGAAAAAGGCCCTGGTGTGAAACCCATTGTTATGATGGGTTGTTATGATCACTATCCAATTGTATCAGTGTCATTGGTCACTGACCCAGTACCTAGCATGGTGCTGGGCTCACATGGTTACTCCTATAAAACATAGTGATTGCTGGGTTCTCTCTCTCCCTGTGCAGCTCTTTATCGGGTGTCCAAGCTCATATCAGGTATCCGAAGGAGGCTGTTTCTGAGGATCTGGGTTGTGGTGGCTGCTGAAGCTTCTACTCCAGATTTGAAGGGCAGCAGTCCTCAGGAGACCCACCCAACACTTCCATCCCTGGTAGGATATGACACCTGGTTCAAATGAGTTTGTAGATCTGAAAAGAAGCATGTTGTGGAATAGCTCTGTGAGGTTTATAAAATAGCCTAAAAGTAGAGAGGCTACTTTGATCTCATCATTGGAGAAGAGGTTTAGCAGATGAAATTTCATCCCTTCAGCAGCTGCATGCTTTGTAGTAGCCCCTGAAGCCCATTTTAGAGATGACTTTCTTTGTCATAAATCAATGAATTGTTCAGTTGGGGAAGGAACTTGATGTTTAATATGCATTTGCAATAAATTCACACATATTTTTCTGACTGTGTAAATAAAAATCAGTGATTCCTATCAACACCATCAGATGAAATATGCAGTTGGTTGGAAGGCACTGTGAGATTGTAATATAGATTCTTTCTTGGTAGCTATGTTTTTATCCATTCCATGGTGAAATTTTGTAGAAGCTAAGAATTTTTGAAGTATTAGTTTAAAGGCTAGACAGTTTATTATTTTCAAAAATAACAATTACACTAGAATTTGCCTTATTATAATGATACACAGCCATGTTCTCTAAGATAACCAAATATTTTAAAATATCACTATGACTATTTTACCAGGTTGTGACTTTTTAGTTTTGAAATTCAGAAGTAAATGTGCATCAGCTTTATCTAAATACAGGGTGTCCCAAAAGTCGCCATACACAGGGAAAATGTGACTTTTGGAACACCCTGTATTTAGGTAAACCTCATTTCAAATGATTATTTCTATTTTGGTTATATGTAGTATGAACAACTTGGTAAAACATAGTGTCCATCTGCTAATATGAGAAGATTGTATTAGTGGGAATTGTTTTCCTTATTAATTCAATATCATCAAATGTCAAAAAATATAAGTATATTTCAAATGCTTCATTGAGGTGTGTTTGACATACAGTACACTGGGATTATTAATATTTAAAGCCTTTGCTTTAGTAAGTTTTGACATATGTATTCACCAGTGACCAACACTAGTCAAGGTAATGAACATATCCATCACCCTAAAAAGCATTCTAATGCCCCTTTATAATGGTCCCACTTACCTATCTCCCTCCAGCCTCCCTGTTTCTCCCACCCCTTCCCATTTTCAGGCAACCACTGCTCTTCTGTCACTGTAGATTGATTTGCATTTTCTATAATTTTATGTCAATGTCATCATACAGTATATATTATTTTTTATCTGACTTCTTACATTCAGGCTATTAATTTTTAGATTTATCCATATTGTTGCATGACTGAATAGTTCCTTTTTTAAATTGCTAAGTAGCATTCCATTATATGGATATACCACAATTTGTTTTATCCATCCACATTTTCATGGACAGTTGGTCATTTTAAGTTTGGGGTTCTCCTAAATAAAGCTGCTATAAACATTTGTGTAAATGTCTTCACATTTACATATGCTTTCTTTCTCTAGGGTAAATACTAGGAGTGCAATGGTTGGATCATATGGTAGATGTGAGATTAATATTGTAAGAAACAGCCAAACTTTTCCAAAGTGGTAGCACCATTTTTCTTTCCCATCAACAATATATAAGAGTTCCATTCTCTACAACGTTGTCAAAGCTTGATATGGTCAGTCTTTTTAATTTTAGCCATTCTCATGGGGGTGTAGTAGTATCTCATTGTAGTTTTAATTTACATTTCCCTAATGACTAATGTTGTCGAACACCTTTTCATATGATTACTTGCCATTTATATGTATTCTTTGGTAAAGTGTCTGTTCTGTCATTTTCCCATTTGTTTATTGGAGTGTCTGTCTTCTTCTTACTGACTTTTAAATGATTTTATATATTACAGATATAAGTTCTTTGTCAGATATGATTTTGAAATATTTTTCCCAGTCATCAGCTTATCTTTCCATTCTCTCAATGGTGTCTTTGGAAGAACAGAAAATTTTAATTTTGGGGAGGTACCATTTATAATTTGTTCCTTTAGGGTTAAGATGTTTCTATTAGTGTTATATCTAAGAAAGGTTTACCTACCCACAGTCAAAAGGATTTGCTCCTGTGTTTTTTTGTAGAATTTTATACATTTAGGTTTTATGTTTAGGTCTCAGATTCAGTTTGAATTGACTTTTGTATATAGGGTGATATGTGGGTCACAGTTTATTTTTGTGTATATGGATATCCACTTGTTCCAGAACCATTTGTTGAAAAGACTATCCTTTCTACACTTAATTGCCTTTGCATCTTTGTTGAAAATCAGTTGTACATATGGGTGTGCGTCTATTTCTGGATTCCTTATTCTGTTGCTTTGACCTACTTTTCTACTTTGCTGCCAATGACACACTGTCTGGATTACTGTAGGTTTATAATGAGTCTTGAAATCAGGTAGTGTTTGTTCTCTTTGTTCTTTTTCAGAGTTGTTTTTCATAGTCTAGGTCTTTTGTATTTCTAGCTGATTTTAGCATCATTTTTTCAATTTCTTTTAAAAATTTATAGATATTTATTGGGATTGCACTGAATCTGTATATTAATTTGTGGAGAATTGATATCTTAACAATACTGAGTCTTCTGACCCATGAAAATAGTATATCCTCCACTTCTTTAGGTCTTCTTTAATTCTTTCAGCAGTGTTTTATAGTGTTTAGTGTACAGACATTCCACATCTGTGAACAGATAATTCATAAATACTTCATGCTTTTTGATGCTGCTGTCAATGGCATTATTTCTTAAATAGAATTATTAATTATTACATCTTTACTGAATCATTAGCAACCAAATTTTTAACAATAGCTATTGAAGAATCCTTTTGGTTAAAAGCACAGGGTACTCTAAGATAGAAAAGGTATTTCATGCTTAACATACCTGTATGTGTATTTCTATATCAGATTTTAGAAATCACTGGCAATACATTGAAACTAGGGATAAAAATGTTCCAGAGAGAAGTCTACAGGTTATCTCCAGGAGAAGCAATCACTAAAAAAATACAGCTTAGTAGCTGTCAACTTTATGTGTGTGCTATATTTGAATCTGTTGAAATGGGAGGTTGTACTTTTTTACCCCCAGTAAATCAACCTCAAAAAATTCCTGAATCTTTGATGATGAAAGAGAGAGGGGAGGAGAGCATATGTATGTATTTGAGTATGTGTGTATATATCAATTTGTATATTGTTGAAGCTGCCAAGAATGTGGACTGTGAGGTGTTCTTGAGGTTAATTACTGTGCGCTGTGTCAGTCCTATTCGTTTCCTAGCACATATTAGTAATAAGGGAATTGTTTGTTTTATCCAAGCTTTCCCTGGCTAGCATAGTTACCATGGTGACACTAACTAGTGTGGGATTTGGTGTAGACTGAGCATCCATTTATGATTTTTGCCTGAGTCACTTATGATAGTTGTGAAGTGTTACTTATACAATTCTGATATTCCTTCCAAAATTATAAGTTGGCATTTGAGAATAGGGAAGAGTTTTCCTCTTCTCCTTTATTTACTTATTTATGTATTTGTTCATGTATTTATATTGGTACAACTCAGAGATTCCCAGTTTTCTCAGAAGATTACCCTGTGCTGCTATCATTTTGTATATATATTTGTATGCTCAAATTGTCCAAGAATTGGCCAGTGGAAGGACCTTAAAGTTGACCTCCGTGTCCAACTGACACCTCCCTAAAATTCCTTGAGCATGTACTTTGCTCTCTGAGCCTGACTGTCTCCCCATCTGTAGAAAGGAAGTAATGATGCCCATCTCAGAGAATGGCTTTGAGCATTTGAAGAGAAAAAAATCTGAAATGACAACCTGCATTGTGTGGCATCTAGTAGTTCCTCAACAAATGTCAGTTCTCCATTCCAAGTTTGCCTCCTTCATTCTGTCAATGCAATGCCTCTGACATTAACATGATAACATGACTACCAAAGAGAATACTTGGAAATGTTACAGCAAGCAGGGATAGGCCCACATTTCCATTATGTGCAACCTTCAGTATCACTGCTGGGTGGGGGACGGAGTTGTGGGATGGAGCTGGGAGAGAGGAGAAAAATCATTGCACAGCTTCTTGTTAACTGAGTGGGGTTAGGCAAGACATTATCACTCTTGCATTTCATGTGCATTTCCCATCCTCTTACTTTCCTCTCTATTCCATGTGCTTTCTTACCCCCTTATTCTCCCTTCTAGTGTAACATCAGAGAAGGGCGTAGACTCTGTGCCCCAGAACCAGAAGCTCATAGAGAAGAACCAAGTATGATGTGGAGTCTGCTAGACAGACTATTGGAGCAAGAGTGAAGAGATCAGGGTCCTGTCATTGGGACATGTTAAGTAAGTCACTTCCCTTCCACCAGCCTCATCTATACAATAGGATAACAATACCCAATCCTCCTGACCACCAGGAATACTCTGGAAATTAAGTGTGATCTCATGTCAGAAAGCAATCTGTGGTCTTAGGTAGGAGGAAGGATCAGTGGGCTTTGGAGTAATTAAATGAATAGAGTCACTCCAGATATCCTAGAGCACACATGATAGGCGTTAAATTAATGGTACACAAATGTGAGCTGCTTTCATCAGAATTTTTCTAAGTGTGGTCCATGGACAACTTCATCAAAATTGTTGGGAGGTGCTTGTTAAAATAGCAGATACTTGGGACCACCCTAGGTAGGCTGAATTAAAACCAAGGAGGTAGGGTGGGAGGTGTCTACATTTTGAATAATTTCTCCAGTTGGTTTTGGTACTCATCCACATTTGAAAAGTGCTGCTGTGGATTTGTCACAAGGTCCACTAAAATTTTGAATCCTTTGATGTCTAATTTCATTCTTGGTTGTTCCTGCTACTCAGCTTTTAATATCTGTGTCTTCTCTGGTGTGTCAAATAGGTAACAATTCCTTCAATTCAGTAATATTTATTCAGTGATTTATATATGAGGCTCTGAACTGGGCACTGGGAAAACAGCACTAAGGAAAAGACAGGCAGGGTCCCTGAAGGCATCATTCTAGTTTGGGAAAACTGGCAATAAGCAGGCAAACAAATCAATCACCAGGGCTATTTCATATGGGAATTTGTACTTTGAAGAAAATAAACAGAGTAGAAAATGACTGAGACAAGGATTATTATAAATGGGATTGTCAGTGAAGCTCTTTCTCAGGAAATGACACTTCAGCTGAGTCCTGAACGGTGAGAAGCAGCCAGGCATGGACAGGTCATTTTGTCAGTGTGCCTGTGATGTCTGCGTGGGCACCAGTTGTTCCAGGAGCAGAGGACAAGCTGTGGCTGGAGCCTGACATATAAGTGCAGACAGGTGGGAGGTGAGGTCTAAAGGGCAGACAGGAGCCACATTGTTTGTGCCATGTAAGGAGTTTGGGTTTTATTCTGGGTGTGGAGGGCTAGGGTATGGGAGTGACATGATCTGATTCATGTTGTCAGAAGGTGCCTCTGGCCGCTGTGTGGAGAATGGACTGGAGAGGGACAAGATAGCCTGTGGGGATAACCATTAGGAGAATATTGCAGAAGTCCAGGGGAGGGACAAATATGAGTGGATGGTCCCAGGGCTGAAGCTGTGTGCAGAGGGAGGGGTGGAGCTGGACAGGGCGTGTTTGGAGGTAGGACAGGTGGCACCTCCAGCAGCTATGCGTGTGGAGTGTGTGGGGATAAGGCAGAGTCAAGGATGACCCGTTGGCTTTTTGTCGGCCACGTGGAGAAATGGTGGTGCTGTTTTATGAGATCAGTCGTCATTCCAGGTGTGTTTTAGATATTCTCAAGTTAATTAGTTAGGTCGTCCAATAGTGGTTATAGTGAAAATTAGAGATTTTAAAAATGCAGGTTCATGAATAGAATTCAGCTATTAGAGTAATCAGCTTTATGAATGACAGATGCAAAATATAAAACTATCAAAATGTAAAAAATGCCAGGTGCAGCAGCTCACGCCTGTAATCCCAGCACTTTGGGAGGCTGAGGCAGGAAGATCACTTGAGGCCAGGAGTTTGAGTCCAGCCTGGGCAACATAGCAAGACCCCATCTCTACAACAAATAAAAAATTAGCTTGGCATGGTGGCACACGCCTATAGTGCCAGGTACTTGGGAGGTTGAGGTGGATGGATGGCTTGAGCCCAGGAGTTCGAGGTTACAGTGAGCTATGATCATGCCAATACACTCTAGCCTGGGTGACAGAGCAAGACTCTGTCTCTAAAAAAAAAAAAAAAAAAACTGTAAAAATCTTAACTTCCTAGTATTTATAGAACAGCTCACAGTGATTGATCTGTTATTATGTCTCTAGGGCTCTTCTAAGAGTTTTCATTGATTATCCTAAAAAACTGTAGGAAAGCTTAAACTTTTCCTCTGAAGGTTTCATAATTGAGTCATCCTGCTGAAATAAACTGACAATAGATTACCAGGAGCAAAGCCGTACAAATTTATTAATGTGCACATAGACAAGGGAGTCCCAAAAATATGAGACTCAAAGAGGTGTCAAATGGTTGAGGCTTAAATACCCTCTTCATAGGGTAGAGGGAAATGGAGGGTATAGGCAATTTTGGTGGGTATGAAATGATTTTCTGGGAAAATGAATGAGCCCGAAGAAGAGATAATGGCCTGGGACAAAGTTCTTCTGAGCTCTGGGAGAGGTGGTGGGAAGGTGAAGGACAGAATTTTACTGTGAACAAAGGTTGTCTTATTATGCAGATAAAGCCTCCTAGGTAATGTCTGAGCCACCCTCAGAAGAATAAATGAAAATTCTGCCCTGGCATAGTGATGACTTTTAGTCTTTTCTCTTCTCTGATGGTTAATCTTTCTTGGTTATTTGATGAGATTCCTAAGGAGGGAGTCTTAAGACAATTGCATTTTTTTGGAAGAAGTTTTCCTCAGTTAGATAAGGAAATTCCAGAGGGCACCCCTCCCTGCACTTGGCGGGGGAGGGAGAAGGGGAGAAACAAGAGGTTAGAAACTCCTTGGTTCTGAGGCAGATTCTAAGATTTTCTGATTTCTTTTAATTCAAAGCGCTCAGCATGCCAAACCAACATATTCTCTGAGACCCAACATAATTCTCAAAGCAACAACCCATGAAGTAGGGAAGAACAATTTCCTCATTTTATAGAAGAGGAAACTGATGCACAGAGAGGTTCTTTCACTCTCCCAAGATCACAGAGAGCCACCCATCTTAATGTCTCTGCAGTAGAAGTTTTTAAATAATGGGATTTCTGCTCATTTATCCTTGTAAAAACCAACACACAAAGCAATATTTGTTTAGAAACATTTTGTCTTCTAGGGCTGCGGTCCCCAACCCCTGGGGCCATGGACCGGTACCAGTCAGTAGCCTGTTAGGGACCAGGGTGCAGAGCTCCACCACACCCCTCCCACCTGTCCGGTGGAAAAAATTGCCTTCCACAAAACTTAGGAAGGACCACACAGCAGGAGGTGAGCGGCAGTAGAGCCAGTGAAGCTTCATCTGTATTTACAGCCACTCCCCATCACTTGCATCACTGTCTGAGCTCTGCATCCCTCCCCACCACCCCACCACCCCTCCCAACCCCCATTCCCACCATCTGTGGAAAAGTTGTCTTGGTGAAACAGGTCCCTGGTACCAAAAAGTGTGGGGACTGCTGTTCTAGGGTAAGTACTGCATAATCACAGTTTTACAGATAAGGCATTTGAGAAACTTTAAGGTGAAGTCAAAGTATTCAAACTCACAGTTTGTAAGAAGTAGGGCTTGTCCTTAGTCTGTCTCCAGAGCCCACACTCCTAAACAGTACACTTAGAAAGAAGAAAAAGACATTTGTTAAACCATGTAAGCACATAGTGGTTGATGTTAGGCAGGGTCTTATGTCTTTGGGAGAAAACTATCCTTCAGTAGCCTTTGTGCCGTGTACTAGATGGTATTTAGGAAAAACAAAAAGGTAATAATAATAAAAACAAAAGGGTAAGGCCAATGAGGTGTGGTGATTTACCCAAGGTCACCCAGAGTTAGTGGGTTAGGGCTGGCACTATGGCCAGGTATGTTTCCTGTCTCACTTTCAGTTGCCTGTCCATCAGATATGGCATTAGCCTTGTTCCTGTGTGTAGTAAATCACTTTTCATGGAATTATATGATACATGCTTCTCTGAGGTTAACCTGCAGGTAATATGAGAGGACACTAAGTACCATCAAATAAAAGGAAATGGGGTAAGGATCTTCCTTTCCTTCCCTAACTATTGGGAGGTTAGAGGAATCATACGTGTGCTCTTTGGATTCTGGCTTATTTCAATCAACATAATTTGTGTGTGATTAACATTTTGTTTTCTATAGTTGTAGATTGTTATTCTCATTGGTGTATAGTATTACATCATGTGAGTATTTTCCAATATATGTATCCATTGTGGAGATTTGGGCATTCTCCAGTTTTTGACTTATCATGAATGATGATGCTATGAACATTATTGTTTACATCTTCTGGCTAGACATTTATTTATTTTTTAAAATCTTTCATAGATATGTAATATTTACATACTTATGGGCTACATGTGAGTGTTTGTTACATACATAGAATGTGTAATGATCAAGTCAGGGTATTTGGGGTATACAGCACCTTGAGTATTTATCATTTCTATGTGTTGGTATCATTTCAAGTCCTCTCTTCTAGTTACTTTGAAATACATAAAATATTGTTGCTAAGTGTAGTCACCATAGTCTGCTATCAAACATTAGAACTTATTTCTTCTATGTATGTTTGTACCCATTAATCAACCTCTCTTCATCCCCCTGTCCCACCTACCCACCCTTCCAGTCTTGGTATCTATCATTCTATTCTCTATGTCTGTGAGATCAAGTTTTTCTTAACTCCCAAACCTGAGTAAGAACATGTAGTATTTGTCTTTCTTTATCTGGTTTATTTCACGTAACATAATGACCTCCAATTCCACCCATGTTGCTGTAAATGACATGATTTCATTCTTTTTTATGGCTGAATAAGATTCCATTGTGTATATATATCACATTTTCTTTATCCATTCATCCATTGGTGGACACTTAGGTTGATTCCATATCATTGCTATTGTGAATAGTGCTGCAGTAAACATGTGAGTGCAGGTATCTCTTTGATATACTGATTTCCTTTCCTTTGGATATGTACCCAGTAGTGGGATTGCTGGATCACATGGTAGTTCTAGTTTCAGTTTTTTTGAGAAATGTCCATATGGTTTTTCATAGTGGCTATACTAATTTATGTTCCCACTAACAGTGCATAAGAATTCCATTTTTTCCACATCCTTGCCAGCATCTTTTATTTTTTGTCCTACTAATAGTAGCCATTCTGACTGGAGTGAGTTAATATCTCATTGTGGTTTTGATTTGCATTTCCCTGATGCTTAGTGATGTTGAGCATTTTTTATATACCTGTTGGCCATTTCTATGTCTTCTTTGAGAAATGTCTATTCATGTCCTTAGCCCATTTTTAATGGGATTATTTGTTGAGTTGTTTTTCTTGTATATTCTGAATATAAGTCCCCCATCAGGTGAGTAGTTTGCAAATATTTTCTCCCATTTGAGACACTGTTTCCTCATTTTGTTGATTGTTTCTTTTGCTGTGCAGAAGCTTTTTAGTTTAGTATACTTCCATTTGTCTATGTTTTTGTTGCCTGTGCTTTTGAGGTCTTAGCCGTAAAATCTTTGCCTAGACTAGACGAATGTCCTGAAGAGTTTTCCCTGTGTTTTCTTTGGGTCATTTTGTAGTTTTGGGTCTTATGTTTAAGTCTTTAATCCATCTTCAGTTGATTTTTGTATATGGTGAGAGATAGGGGTCAGTTTCATTCTTCTGCAGACAGTTATCCAGTTTTCTCAATACCATTTATTGAAAAGGATGTCCTTTCCTCAATGTATGTTCTTGACAACTTTGTTGAAGATAAGTTCACTATAGATGTGTGGATTTATTTTGGGGTTTTTTATTCTGTTCCACTGGTCTATGTGTCTGTTTTGATACCAATATCATGCTATTTTGGTTACTATAGCCTTGTAAGATGTTTTGAAGTCAGGTAATGTGACACCTCCAACTTTGTTCTTTTTGCTCAGGATTGCTTTGGCTATTCTGGCTCTTTTCTGGTTCCATACAAATTTTAGAATTTTCTTTTCTATTTCTGTGAAAAATGACATTGATATTTTGATAGGGATTGCATTGAATCTATAGATTGCTTTGGATAGTATGGTTATTTTAATGATATTAATTCTTCTGATCCATGAGCATGGGATGTCTTTCCATTGGTTTGTGTCTTCTTCAATTTCTTTCATCAGTGCTTTGTAGTTTTTCTTGTAGAGATCTTTCACTTCCTTTGTTAAATTTATTCCTAGATATTTTATTTTTTGTAGCTATTATAAATGGGATTTCCTTCTTGATGTCTATTTTGGCTATTTTATTATTAGTGTATAGAAATACCACTGATTTTTGTATGTTGATTTCATATCCTCCAACTTTACTGAATTGGTTTATCAGTTCTGAGTTTTTTGATGGACTCTTTTGTTTTCTCTAAATATAAGATGATGTTGCCTGCCATGAGGGAAAATTTGACTTCCTCTTTTCCAGTTTGGATGCCTTTCATTCTTTTCTCTTGCCTAGTTACTCTGGCTAAAATTTCTGGTACTATGTTGAATAGGAGTGGTAAAAGTGGGCATCCTTGTCTTGTTCCTCTAACCTTAGAGGAAAGGTTTTCAGCTTTTCCCCATTCAGTATGATGTTACTTATAGGTTTGTCATATATGGCCTTTATTATTTTGAGGTATGTTTCTTCTATTTCTAGTTTGTTGAGAGTTTTTGTTCTAAATGGTAGTAAATTTTATCAAATGCTTTTTCTGTGTCTAATTAGATGATCATATGTTTTTTGTCTTTCATTCTGCTGATGTGAAGTATTGTGTTTATTGGTTTGTGTATGTTGAACCATCCATGCATCCCTAGTGTAAATCCCACTTGATTGTGGTGTATTATCTTTTTTTCTTTTCTTTTTTTTTTTTTTTGAGACAGAGTCTTGCTCTGTCACCCCGGCTAGAGTGCAGTGGCATCATCATAGCTCACTGCAATCTCAAACTCCTGGGCTCAAGTGATCCTCCTGCCTCAGCCTCCAGAGTAGCTGGGACTACAGGTACAGGCCACCACGCCTAGCTAATTTTTCTATTTTTTGTAGAGACAGGGTCTCATTCTTGCTCAGTCTGGCCTCAAACTCCTGTGCTCAAGCACTCCTCCTGCCCCGACCTCCCAGAGTGCTAGGATTATAGGTGTGAGCCACCACGCCCAGCCTGGTGTATTATCTTTTTGATGTGCTGTTGAGTTTGGTTTGCCAGTATTTTGTTGAGGATTTTTGTGTCTACGTTCCTCAGTGATATTGGCCTGTAGATTTCTTTTTTTGTTGTTGTGTCCTTGTCTGGTTTTGGTATAAGAGTAATGCTGGCCTCATAGAGTTAGGGGAGAATTCCCTCCTCTTCAAGTGTTTATAATAGTTTGAGTAGAATTGGTATTACTTCTTCTTTATACATTTGGTAGAATTCAGCAGTGAAGCAGTTTGGTCCTGGGATTTTCTTTGTTGGGAGACTTTTTATTACTGATTCTATGTCACCACTCATTCTTGGTCTGTTTAGGTGTTCTATTTCTAACTGATTCAATCTTGGTAGCTTGTGTGTTTCCAGGACTTTATTCATCTCCTCTAGGTTTTCTAGGTTTTTTTAGCATATAGTTGTTCATAATATTCTCTGATGATCTTTTGTTTTTCTGTGATATCAGTTGTAATGTCTCCTTTTTTAGTTCTGATTTTGTTTATTAGTGTCTTCTCTTTTCTTTTATTGGTTAATCTATCTAGCAGTTTATCAATTTTGTTTATATTTTCAAACTAACTTTTCATTTCATTGATCCTTTCTATTGTTTTTTAGTCTCTATTTTGTTTAGTTCTGCTCTGATCTTTATTATTTCTTTTCTTCTAGTAATTTTGGGTTTGGTTTGTTCTTGCTTTTCTATTTCCTTGAGGTGCATTGTTAGATTGTTTATTTGAAATCTTTCTGGATTTTTTGATGTGGGTGTTTATTGCTATAAACTTCCCTCTTAGCACTGATTTTTCTGTATCCCATAGGTTTTTTATGTTGTATTTCCATTTTCATTTGTTTTAAGAAACTTTTTGATTTCCATCTTAATGTCTTCATTAACCCAGTGGTTGTTCAGGAACATGTTGTTTAATTTCCATGTGTATGTGAAGTTTCCAAAGTTCCTCTTAGTGTTGATTTACAGTTGTGTTCCATTATGGTATAAGAAGATACTCGGTATGATTCCAATTTTTTAAAATTTGTTGAGACGTGTTTTATGGCCTAATATATGGTCTATCCTGGAGAATATTCCATGTGCTGATGAGAAGAATGTGTATTCTGCAGTTGTTGGATAAAATGTTCTGTAAATTACCTGCTAAGTCCATTTGTTCTAAAGTCCAGTTTAAACCCAATGTTTCCATGTTGATTTTATGTCTAGATGATCTGTCTGATACTGAGAGTGGGGTGTTGAAGTCCCCTACTATTATTGTACTGGAGCCTATCTCTCTCTTTAGATCTAGAAATATTTGCTTTATGCATCTGGGTTCTCCAGTATCGGGTATATATATATATATATATATATATATATATTTAGAATTGTTATATCTATTTACTGGATTGATCCCTTCATCATTATGTAATGATCTTCTTTCTCTTACTGTTGACTTAAAGTCTGTTTTATCTGATGTAGAGTATAGATAGTCCTGTTTGCTTTTGGTTTCCATTTGCATGGAATGTCTTTTTCCATCCCTTTACTTTCAGTCTATATGTGTCTTTACAGGTAAAGTGCACTTCTTGTAGGCAGCACATAGTTGGATCATGTTTTTCTAATTCATTCAGCCAGTCTGTATCTTTTAAGTACAGAATTTAATCCATTTACATTCAATGTTATTACTGATGTGTAAGGTTTTGCTCCTGTCATATTGTTAATTGTTTTCTGGTTGTTTTATATATTCTTTGTTCCTTTCTTTTTCTCTTATTGTTTGTCCTTGTGATTTAGTGGTTTTTGAGTCCTTTCTCTCCCTCATTTGTGTGTTTGCTTTGCCAGTGAGTTTTATACTTTCATGTGTTTTCATAATGGTAATTGTTGTCCTTTCACTTCCAGGTTTAGGACTCTCCTGAGCATTTCCTGTAGGGCCAATCTAGTGTTGATGAATTCCCTCAGCACTTGTTTTTCTGGGACAGACTTTATTTCTCCTTCATTTATGAAGGATAATTTTGGTGGATATTGTATCCTTGGGTAGCAGGGGTTTTTTCCTTCAGCACTTTGCATATATCATCCCATTCTTTTCTGGCTGTTATGGTTTCTGCCGCAAAGTTTGCTGTTAGTCTGATGGAGATTCTTTTATAGGTGACTAGATGCTTTTCTCTTACTGTTTTTAGAATATTCTCTTAGTCTTTGAATTTAGACAGTTTGACTATAATGTGCCGTGGAGAAGACCTTTTTGCAGTGTATCTGTTTGGGGATTGCTGGGCCTCCTGTATCTGAACATATAAATGTCTTGCTAGACTTGGGAAATTTTCATCTATTATTTTGTTAAGATAAACATTTATATCCATTTCTCTTCAGCATGTATCAAGAGTGGAATTTCTGAGCCATAAGGTATGTGTACATTCAGCTCAGTGGGTACCGCCAAGCAATTTTTCAGTGGTTGCTCCAATCTGTATTTCCACCAGCAGTGTGTGAGTTCCACTGCTTCACATCCTCGCTAATATTTGGTATTTTCCATCTTTTTCATTTTTGTTGTTCTGGTGAACGTATGGTGGTATCCCATTGTGGTTTTAATTTTAATTTTTCTATTTTAATTTCTCCTTAACTCTCTCTGGAGTGTTGTCTCTTTTTTAAATTTTTTTTTACATTTTGGCAGGTGAGTTGTTACACACTCCTTAGCAGATTCTGACCAGTCTCTTTTAATCTAAAGAACGTCTGTCATCTTTTTTTAAACCTTCCTGTTTACTCACTTAAGAAAGTGGATCTTTTGCCCTATAGCATTTACTTTCTGGACTTAGCTGATTGTATCTTTATTGTGTTATTTATTTTGTTCCTCTGGCCCCTCCTATTTCCTTTAAATTGGTAATTAGGTTTAGAGGCTTGTTCAGATTTATGTTTTTTGGCAAGAATACCTCAGATGTGGTATTATTTATTCCTATAGCATTACACCAGGAACCTCATCATGTCTAGTTGTCCGTCCTGTGTTTATTGCAGTCTCTGAAGATCATTAACTAGATCTGCATTTCAGCAAACCATGCAAAATGATGATGTTCTAATTCTGATTTCTTTTGCATTCATCAGCTGGAATTCTTCTTTAAAAGAAACTTCCCTTTATCAACTATTAGGTTACACTGAAGTATGGTATACACAGGAAGGTTAGGATAAACGTTTAATTCTTTTGCAGTATTTTCATTTTTCAAAACAATAGTTATTTCCCTAGGAGCCTCCAATGGTGAGCAATGAGCTTGTTTTTCTGTGTGTATATTGTTTTTGGTTAGAGTGTCATCATGGATTCATAGGTGCTTATCTATTTGATGTATTTTAATTCACTGCAATCATTAATCTCTTTGATATACTATCTTTGTCCAGTGGAAGCCTTTTCAAGTTGGCTTCTGAGTGTTTTTGACACTAGAAAACTAAACAGGAGGCACCTCCCTCCTAGGGAAAAGACTAGCACAAAGCCAGTTCAGAAATCCACTACTTTGACATAGCAAAGGGCTAAAGGAAAAAAGGAAAACCTGTAGTTTCCCACCCATGAGAGGAACCAACACTAAAACCATACAAGGGTGACCTTGTCCTTCACTTTATTGGTAAAAGAAGTCCTGTCGGGAGAAGGTATCCCATTAATGCTAGATGCCTCAGTTTCTCAATATTCAACTTCTTCCCTCTCAGCCACATCATCTTCTGTTTAGATGCTGAGTTCCCAGGACTCAGGGTGAAAGTTGGACTAAATTTGCTTGGAATGGAGTCCATCTGAGGTCATACAGCATGGGGTGGGTACTAACATCCATGTTACTCCCTGTGAACATTCCCAGTTATGCAGGTTTAGAGACTGAAAGGAAAGATGTAGGATGCACATATAGAATCGTACTGATAGTGCCTGGCACACAGTAGATACCCAATATATATTTAATAAACTAATTAGACATAAGTGTAGGAGTGAGCAGGAAACAAAACTATGTATATGTACTTCCAGTCTTCCTATACACATATGAGTTTTTAAAAAAGAGTTGAGTTTTTCATACTGTACTTATTGTTTTGTAATCAGCTTTGAGGAAAACATTTTTTTTCTGTTTATAAAAATTATGCCTTTTCTTTGGGGAAAAAAAATAATCTGTAGAACATGGAGTATGATGCCACCTGGTGCTCAGAGTCAGAGTTGCAGAAGTGAAAGTCTCAACCAGGGGGCTTGGCAAGGGGCAGGGGATTTGGGTGGGTGAGGGAGGTGCATGTATTCCATTGTGTAGGCCAAAGCTTTCTGGAAATTTCTACACATTGGTGGCTATTCTGCTATATTCATGCCCACCCCGGGATCTTCAAGTCCTGGGACTAGAAAGAAGTCCAGCCCCTACGTGAATCAAATAGAAAGCTGCACAACTTGGTGTATGAATAATTATTGTGAAGAAGGTTGAAACAGAAACATGCAGACATCCACACTTGCACACACAGAAACACTGTCAGATAAATTGTTTTGGGCTACTTTTTATTTTACACATAAAAGAGTATACTGTGAACATGTTTCCAAACCAATGAATATATGAATATCATATTTATATCCAGTTCACTATTGTTTTATGTTTTCAACATTTTCTAAAATGAAGTTTTCATATTTAAAACACTATATAAATGCAAACTTATAAAATAAAATAATCCTTTATCTTCCCCCAACACACATACACTGAATTATTAAATAAATCTTCTTAGCATGCTATTTTCACACAACAGTATGTGAACATGATTCTTAGTCAATACATGTATTTCTACACTATCACTTTGTGATTTCCTTCACCGATTTTTCTGATATACAAAACTTTATCTCAATAACTTTGTCACATTACCAGTTAATTCTTTTCATTGTTTAAGATGTATCAAACATAATTGAAATGTATATTAGAAATGAATTATTCTGCCTCTTCTTTCTGTCCCGCATTCTCCCCCTCTGTAATACAAAGATAGTCTCTATTAATTTATTATTATTATATTTTTTTTGAGACAGGGTCTCACTCTGTCACCCAGGCTGAAGTGCAGTGGCACAATCATAGCTCACTGTAACCTTGAATTCCTGGGCTTAAGCGATCCTCCTGGCTCAGCCTCTCAAGTAGCTGAGACTACAGGTGCACACTGCCACACCCAGATATTTTAAAAATTTTTTTGTAGAGATAGGTTCTGGCTATGTTGCCCAGGCTGGTCTTGAACTCCTGGCCTCAAGTGATCCTCCTGCCTTGGCCTCCCAAAGTGCTAGGATTACAAGCAGTCTCTGCTAATTTATTGGTAACTATTCTCCAGACTTTTTTCTCTGTATGTAATATACTAACATTTTTAATCACATATCTATACCTGTAAATAATACATATATATATACACACACACACATACTTTGGGATAATTGAACCATATTCCACATTATATTTTATGACCTACCTGATTGAGTAAATATGATTTTTTTATTTCATATCTTTATTTGTTTGTTTTGGTGTGTTTCTAAATGTTTATTAGGGGTTTATATTGCTTTTTAGTGCATTGCCTCTTGATATTGACTCATCCCTATTGTTTAAGAGTATTTCATATTTAGAAGATGTAAACTCTGTGATTGAATATAGGTTGGAAATAATTTCTCCCAAATTTTTACAGTCCTTTTTATTCTCTATTTAAGTTATGCAGATGGGATTTTATATTTTATAATGATTTTTAGTATTTGAAAAGTACTTTTAACACATTGCTTTCAAGAGAACAACTGAATAATAATGCCTTGAGGTATATCAAATGTCAGCACACAGGACAGAGTGGGGAAAAGCTTAGTCTTTTGAGTCCTGGAGCAGTAATTCATAAGACTTTTTTGCCGAGGTCAAGTTATCTAAGTTTTTTTAAATTGTTGAATGTGATCATATTATGATTTGTTTAATAATAAATGGAATAATAGTTAATGACAATGTAGTCATTGTTAAATTATACTCCAATATAAGATAAATACATAAAGGTGCATCCAAAAGACATGCAATAAATGCACTAAATAATTATTGCAGAGATTCCTAGTGAAACTAAAGGTGACATTGCAACATTTTTTGTGTATGTGTGTTTCTTTGTGTCCAAATTTTTGTTTTTTATTTCAAAATATTAAAGGGGTAAAAATTTTTTGTTACATGGACACCTTGTATAATGCTTAACTCAGGGCTTTTAGTATACCCATCACCAGAATAGTGTTCATTGTACCCAATAGGTAAGTTTTTACCCCTCGTCCCTCCCACTCTACACCCTTCTTGATTTTCAGTGACCTTTACATTTCTTTGTGCCCATGTGTACCCATCGTTTAGCTCCCAATTATTAGAGAATACATGTGGTATTTGTTTTCCCATTCCCGAGGTATTTTGCTTAGGGTAATGGTCTTCAGTTCCATCCAAGTTGCAGCAAAAGACATTATTTCATTCCTTTGTATGGCTGAGTAGTACTCCATGGTGTGTGTGTGTGTGTGTATGTATGTATGTATATACATATATATATATATATATATATATATATATATATCACATTTGCTTAAGCTACTCAGGGCATTTAGGTTGATCCAACATCTTTGCAATTATGAATTATGCTGCAATAAACATTCGAGTGCCGGTGTCTTTTCAATAAAATTACTTCTTTTCCTTTGGGGAGATACCCAATAGTGGATTGCTGGGTCAAATGGTACATCTACATTTATTTCCTTGAGGAATCTGCATACTGTTTTCCATAGAAGTTGTACTAATTTGCAGTCCCAACAGTGCATAAGCATTCCTTTCTCTCTACATCCACGCCAGCGTCTATTGTTTGTTGACTTTTTAGTAATGGCCATTCTGACAGGAGTAAGGTGGCATCTCATTGTGGTTTTAATTTGCATTTCCCTGATGATTACTGATGTTGAGCATTTTTTCATGTGTTTCTTGGCCATTTGTCTATCTTCTTTTGAAAAACTTCTATTCATATCTTTTGCCCACTTGTTCATTTTTTTCTTACTGATTTGTTTCAGTTCTTTGTAGATTCTAGATATTAGCCCTTTGTTGGATGTATAGTTTGCAAATATTTTCTCCTATTCTGAAGGTTGTCTATATACCTGTTGATTATTTCCTTTGCTGTGCAGAAGCTTTTTAATTTAATTAAGTCCCATTTATTTATTTTTGTTGTTGCTGTATTTGCCTTTGGAGTCTTACTCATGAATTCTTTGCCTAGGGGCCAAGGCCAATGTCTAGAAGAGTTTTTCCTACGTTTTCTTCTAGAATTTTTATGATTTCATGCCTTACATTTAAGTCTTTTATCCATCTTGAATTAATTTTTGTAAATGGTGAGAGATAGAGGTCCTGTTTCATTCTTCTGCATGTGGCTATCCAGTTTTCCTGGCACCATTTATTGAATAAGGCGTCCTTTCCCCAGTGTATGTTGTTGTCTGCTTTGTCAAAGATCAGTTGGTTGTAGGTAGATGGTTTTATTTCTGGGTTCTCTATTCTGTTTCATTGATCTGTCTCTACTTTTGTACCAGTACCATGCTGTTTTGGTTATTATAGCCTTATAGTATAATTTGAAATCTGGTAATGTGATGCCTCCAGATTTGTTCTTTTTGTGTAAGATTGTTTTGGCTATTTGGGCTCTTTTTTGGTTCCAAATGAAGCATAGAATTACTTTTGCTAGATCTGTGAAATGCGACATTGGTATTTTGATGGGGATTATGTTGAATCTGTAAATCACTTTGGGTAGTATGGACACTTTAATAATGTTGATTCTAACAATCCATGAGCATGAAATGTTTTTCCGTTTGTGTCATCTGTGATTTTTTTCATCAGTGTTTTGTAGTTTTTCTTGTAGAGATCTTTTGCCTCCGTGGTTAAGTATTTTCCTCAGTATTTTATTTTCTTTGTACCTATTGTGAATGGTACTGAGTCCTTGATTTGACTCTCTGCTTGACTGTTCTTAGTATATAGAAATGCTACTGTATTGTGTACATTGATTTTATAACCTGAAACTTTGCTGGATTTATTTATCAATTCTAGGAGTCTTTAGGATTTTCTAGATACAAGATCATATCATCAGTGAACAGGGATAGGTTGACCTTCTCTTTCCTGATTTGGATACCCTTTATTTCTTTCTCTTGCCTTATTGCTCTGGCTAGGACTTCCAGTACTATGTTGAATAGAAGTGGTGACAGTGGGCACCCTTGTCTTGTTCCAGTTCTTAGAGGAAATGCTTTCAACTTTTCCCCATTCAGTATGATATTGGCTATGGGTTTGTTATATGTGGATTTTATTATTTTTAGGTATGTTCCCTCTATGCCTAGTCTTTTGAGGGTTTATATAATGAAAGGGTGCTGGATTTTATCAAATGCTTTTTCTGTAACTGTTGAGATGATCATATGGTCTTTGTTTTTGCTTCTTTTTATTATTTCATATTTAAACCTCTTGCATCCCTGGAATGAAACCCACTTGATCATGGTGGATTATCTTTTTGATGTGCTGTTGAATTTGGTTTGCTAGTATTTTTTTGAGGATTTTTGCATCTATGTTCATAAGGGATATTGGTTTGTAGTTTTCTTACTTTGTTGTGTCCTTTCCTGGCTTTGATATCAAGGTGATACTGGCTTCATAGAATGAGTTAGGGAGGATCCCCTCCTTGTCAATGTTATGGAATAATTTCTGTAGGATAGGTACCAGTTCTTCTTTATAGGACTGGTAGGATTTGGCTGTGAATATGTCTGGTGCAGAGCTTTATTTTGGGGAAGGGAGATTTTTTATTACTACTTCAATCTTGTTGCTCATTATTGATCTGTTCAAGATTTCTATTTCTTCCTGATTCAGGCTTGGGAGGTTGTGTGTTTCCAGGAATTTATCCATTTCTTCTAAATTTTCTAATTTGTGAGAGTAAAGGTTTCCTAGTATTCATGTATAATATTTTATATTTCTGTGGTATCAGTTGTAATGTCTCTTTTTTCATTTCTGATGGAGCTTATTTGGGTCCTTTCTCTTCTATTTCTGATTAATCTGGCCAGTGGTCTATTGATTTTGTTTATCTTTTCAAAGAACAACCTTTTTGTTTTGTTGATCCTTTGTATTGTTGTTTTTTTGGTTTTTTTTTTTTTTTTGTCTTCCATTTCATTTACTTCTGCTCTGAGCTTTGTTATTTCTTTTCTTCTGCTGGCTTTCGGTTTGGTTTGCTCATCTTTTTCCAGTTCCTTGAGATGTGACATTAGGTTGTTAATTCGTGATCTTTCTGTCTTTTTGATGTAAGCATTTAAGGCTATGAACTTTCCCTTTAGGACTGTTTTTTCTGTATCCCAAAGATTTTGATAGCTTGCGTACTCTTTGTCATTCAGACAGAGGAATCTTTTGATTTCCATCTTAATTTCATCATTCACCCAAGGATCATTCAGCAGCAGGTTGTTTAATTTTCATGACTTTGTGTAGATTTGAGTGTTTCTCTTAGAATTGATTTCTAGTTTTATTCCACTGTGTCTGAAGAGATACATGGTATGATTTTCATTTTTTTAAAATTTCCTGAGACTTATTTAGTGTCCTAGGATATGATCAGTCTTGGAGAATGTCCCATGTGCTGATGAGAAGAATGTATATTCAGTAGTTTTGGGGTAGAATGTTCTGTAAATGTCCGTTAGGTCCATTTGTTCCAGAGTCCTGTTTAAGTCCAGTGTTTCTTTATTGATTTTCTGCTTTGATGATCTTCCCAGCTCTATCAGTGGAGTGTTGAAGTCCCTGGCAACTAGGATGCTACTGTTTATTTCTTTGCTTAGATCTAGTAGAATTTGCTTTATGAATCTGGGAGCTCCTGTGTTAGGTGCATATATATTTAGGATTGCTATGTCTTCTTGTTAAATTGCTCCCTTTACCATTATATAATGACCATCTTTACCTTTTTTTTTACCATTGTTGATTTAATGTCTATTTTTTCTGATATTAGAATGGCTATGCCTGCTCAGTTTTGGTTTCCATTTGCATGGAATATTTTTTGTCCATCCTTTACCTTGAGTCTGTGCAAGTCCTTGCAAGTTAGATGTGTTTCTTGAGGACAGCATATACTTGGAGTGTGTCTTTTCATCCATTCAACTAGTCTGTGTCTTTTAAATGGGGCATTAAGGCCATTCACATTCAATGTTAGTATTGATATGTGGGATACTATTCTGTTCATCATGTTGGATGACACCTTGTTGTTTTGTTTTCCCTCTTGTGCTATTGTTTTATAAGAGCTGTGAGCTTTAATTTTGGGGTGTTTTTTACACTGGTGGGTATTTATTGTGCTGTTCCATGTATAATGCAGTTCTAAGTATTTCCTGTAGAGCATATCTAGTAGTGACAAATTCTCTTAGTGTTTGCTTGTCTGGAAAAGTCTTTATTTCTCCATCATTTATGAAACTTAGTTTTTCAGGCTATAGAATTCTTGCTTGATAGTTGTTCTGTTTAAAAAGACTAAAAATGAGGCCCTGATCCCTTCTGGCTCATAAGGTCTCCACTGAAAAGTCTTCTGTTAGCCTGATGGGTTTTCCTTTGTAGGTCAGTTGTTGACTTAGTCTTGCTGCTTGTAGAACTTTCTCCTTCACTTTGACTTTGGCCAGGTTGATGACTGTGTGTCTTGTAGATGTCCTATTTGCTATGAATCTTTGTTGTGTCCAGTGACCATCTTGTATCTGGATATCTGAATCTCTAGTGATACCATGGAAGTTTTCCTTAATAATTCCCTAGAATAGGTTTTCCATGCTTTTTACTTTTGCTTCTTCTCCCTCAGGGATACCTATAATTCATATATTGGTTCACTTCACATAGTCCCATATATTTCTGCATCTTTGACTGACTGGGTTAGTTCAAGAGCCTTGTCTTCAAGCTCTGAGATTCTTTCTTTTGCTTGGTCTAGCCTGTTGTTGAAGCTTTCTGCTGTATTTTGAAATTCCCTAAATGAATCTTTTATTTCATTAAGTTCTGTTATGTACTTTCTTATGTTGTCTATCTCTTTAGTGAGTTTTTCTTTTTTTTCCATTGATGTCCTGAAATATTTTTTGACTTCTTTGTGTTGATTTTCAACTTTTTCTTCAACCTCATTCATCTTATTTACAATCTATATTCTGAATTCCATTTCTGACATTTCAACATTTTCCTTTTGGTTGGGGTCCATTGCTGTAGCTCCATTGTGACTCCTTGGGGGTGTTAAACTAGCTTGTTTTTTCATGTTGCCAGAGTTCTTTTGCTGGTTTCTTCTCATCTGAAACCTCTTCTATCAGCTCAGGGCAGATAGGTTTGTGGTACACCCATTCTCCTTTGCTACAAACTCTCATACTTAGTGAGAAGAAGGACAGGTCTCTAGATGGCACTTTTGTGACCTATTCTGGAAGATTGACCCAGCAAGGGAAGGGTGCATGCACTGAGAGCCTGTAATGCAGTTGTTCTGTGTTGTCCCTTTCCCCTGATTGTCACAGTCCAAGCCAGTGCTGGATGATCTTGTGTGGAGTGGTGGGTTGTTCCCCAGGCCACTGTTGGAAGCTTGGGTTGGGGAGTGGGTGAGACCCTCTTCATGGAGGCTGGCACTGTGGAAGATTGCTCTGCCCAGGTCTTCCCGTGGAGGAGACAGTGGCAGCTGGGTGAGGATATCTAGACAGTGGTTGTGGGTGTTCAGGCTGTGGGTGTTCGCTCTGACCAGGTCCAGGTGCGATAGCAGCTTGAGGCTAGTGGGTCCCTGGTGGAGCGTTGGATCGGGGGGCAGTTCCTTCCAGACAGCCAGTGGGAGCCTTGAGGACAGAGATGCGGGTCTGGTGATAGCACTGGAGCCTGGAGGGTGTGGGGAGCCTCGAAGCAGGGTCCACAGGGCCCAGTGGCAGTGCTGGAGCTGTGGGGGTGGAGCCACGGGACCGTGCGGCAATGGTGGAGCCTCAAGGGTGGAACTTCAGGGCCCAGTGGCTGCACTGAAGCCTTGGGAGCAGAGCCACATGGCCCTGCAGTGGCGCTGGAGCCTCAGGGACCCAGGGCCCAATGGCAGCAAGGAGCCTCAGAGCTGGGGCTGCAGGGCCCAGTGGTAGTGTTGGAGCCTCGGGGACAGAGCCACAGGGCCCTGCAGGAGCACGGACTCCTTGCTGCAGTAGTGCTGGAGCCTCAGGGGAAAGTCTGGAGCCTTGTGGGTGGAACTGCAGGCCCATGGGGAGCAGGAGCCTCAGAGCCAGGGTGTGGGCCAGAGGCAGCACAGGAGCTGCATGGGCATGGCTTTGGGGTCAGACAGCAGAACAGGAACTGAGGAGGTGGAGCCTCAGGCCAGGTAGCAGCACCAGAGGCAGGCAACAGCATGGGGGTCATGGAGGCAGAGTCACTGGGCCTGGCACTGGGCAGCAGGGGCTCTCCCCCTCCCCAGGTCCGGGCGAAAGCAGTCACTGCAGGGCTTCTCAGGTGGCATCTGTGGTGCCCATTCTGCTCAAATTCCCCATGGGCAGGGAGGGGTGATTGGCTCCTAGTCACAGTACACATGAGAGCATCTGTTCTGCCTGCTCCCTCCTCAGCCTAGCAGGGTGATGTGGAAGCGGCTGCAACAAAGCTAAGCCCCAGTGCTCTGGACCTGAGAGCTCATAATGGCGTCAGTTGCAGCAACCCAGGATGGAAGCTACCAGGTCCCTGCTGTGCCCACTCTCTGGTGCAATATTGCTGCACAGACTCCAAGCAGCTCCCTGGTCAGTCCAGAGGTCTGTGGAGGTTGGGGGTTGAGGGCTCGTCACAGCCTGGGCTACAGTGCCTGTGTGGGGACCTTGGAGCTCCAGGGTTCTGTCCTCCTGTCCTTCCCCACATGTGGATGCCTCTCCCAGGTGCCTTCTGATCTTGCCAAGTGGATTGCCCTGTCACCTTCTCCTTTACTCTGAATGTCCCCTGTTGCTTCTCCAGTGATTCACAATGCTTTTTCCAAGAAGCTTCATCCACCTGCAACTTTTGATCCTTTCCATGAGAGCAGCATGTGTGGGCTGCTTCTAGTCTGCCATCTTGCCCCTCCCCACCAAGTTACCTAAACTGTAATTTCTGTTCCCAGATCCAAATAATGTGGATAATTATTGGTTCTGGATAGAATTGTTAGAATTAAAATGAGATGAAATGTAAAAACCCTTCATGTAGTAGTTGTGTACCTATTAATAGCCTACTATTCAGGTTCCCTTTCCAAAGGGCCACAGCTTTTGCTGCTTCCTGGGACCAGTTCAACATCTTAGAATCAGCCAGTCTATATGGTGCCCACATCCAGGACTCTTGGCCCAGGGGGCAGTATTTCATCTCCACTATCATCATCATCGACAAAAAAGGTGTGATTACCAGTGGGGGTATGACACAGCTGAGGTTCCTTATCAGGGGAGTTTCCCACTATTAGTCCTTAAGCTCTGGAAAGCTGTCATCTACATGGGAGGCTCTTGGTTGTCCTGTGCAGAGGGCAAAGGGTACATGTTTGACCCTGGAAAATTAATATAACTTCTGTTGGTCTGAACTTGAGCACCTGTAAAATGAGACTAAGGGTGCCTTCTTCACAAACTTGTAAGAAGAAAAGAAGAAACTCTAAAAGAATGTCTGGCACATAGTAGGACTTTGATGTGTGTTACTGCTGGCTCACTCTGCCTCTTCTGTCCTGGAAAATGGTAGATTTGAAACAACATCTGGAAATGTGGCAGCAAGAAGTGAACTTTGGTCCTATCTCATCATTTCTTTTTTTCCATATGCTTTCCTTTTTCATTTCATTCTTTTTATTTTTCATCTAAGTTTGACATGGATGAAGCAATTTCTTATTGAGCTTCAGAAAGAAATAATACAGAAGAGCAAAGAATAGTAACAGGTTGGGTAGAAGAAGATGGGAGTAATCAAACCTGTATCCCAGTTACTAGACCCATTTACTGAGCACGGAACCTTGGGTAAGTCCCTTTCCTTTTTTGGCCTCTGGTCTAACACAAAAGGGCATTCCCGCTATAGAAACAGTGGTTAGGGGTGTGGGCTTTGGGGTGAGAAGGACTAAACTTAACCTGGGAAACTTTACTTGTTGGTAGCATGATAATGTTTGTGTCTGTTGTTGTTATTATTATTATTACCATCCATCCAAAGGGGAAATGATAGGAATAAAGATTACACTGCCAGGTATTACAATGTTCCATGAACCTATGATTTCATAACTGTTGGATAGAGTGGTCAACATGCAGATGAAAGGATGTTTATATACAGCTCATGAGCATACCCAGGTATTAACATAATTTAATGTGCCACAGGTATGGTACTTGCAATCAGATGCATTTTTCAAGAAAGGGGGCTGGGTCAGCTGGTTCATCATTCATTAAAAAGCAAAGTTAGCCCCATACCTCTTAGAATGGCTACTATCAAAAAGATGAAATGTAACAAGTGTTGAGTGAGGAGGTAGAGAAAAGAGAAACCTTGTGCACTGCTGGTGGGAATGTAAATTACTACAGCCATTATGGAAAACTAAAAGCAAAACTACCATATAATCCAGTAATCCCACTACTGAGTATATATCCAAAAGAAATGAAATCAGTATGTCAAAGAGATATCTGCACTCCCATGTTCATTACAGCATTAGTCACAATAGCCAAGATATGGAAGCAAGCTAAGTGTCCATCAACAGATGAATGGATAAAGAAAATGTGGTGTGTATATATACAATGGAATACTATTCAGCCTTTAAAAAGAAGGAAATCCTGTCATTTCCAACAACATGGATGAGCCTGGAGGACATTATGTTAAATGAAATAAGCCAGGCACAGAAAGACAAGTACCACAAAATCTCCCTTATATGTGGAATCTAAAAAAGTTGAACTTTACTAAAGCAGAGGCTGGGGAGCAGGGTGGAGTGGTTGGAGAGATGTTGGTCAAAGGATACAAAATTTCAGTTAGGAGGAATAAGTTCAAGAGATCTATTGTACAGCATGGTGACTTTAATAACAATGTATTGTATACTTGAAAATTGCTAAGAGAATAGATTTTAAGTGTTCTCACCACAAATAAATGATAAGTATGTGACGTAATGTATATGTTAATTAGCTTGATTTAGTCATTCCACAATATATACATATTTGAAAACATCATGTTATGCACCAAAAACCTATATAATTTTTATTTGTCAATTAAAAATAAAATAATTTAAAAAGCAAAGTGAGATCATGTCTTATGCCTTATCATTTAATAAGAATGCTTAGTACATGTTAGCACTTAGGATAAAAGATCAGGTAAAAGCAGAAACAAGAGTGGCCAAAAAACAGAATACTAAACTGTATATATAGAATGATAGTATTTATATAAAATGTGCGTGTAATGTACATGCATACACAGAAAAAACAATGGAATGAAATAACATGTGAGTTTTAATAATGATAAAATTGCTGCGTGTTGATTTTTTTAACCTCTGCATTTGGCTCAATTTGTACAGATGAGTATGGATAACATTTATGATAAATATGTAGTTCCTAAAATACCTATTACTTAAGAAGTATTTCAGAAACAAAACACAGAGAGCTATAAAATTAGTCCCGGGTAAGAAAAAATTTTACTCGTCCCTGATTGCATCCACTTTCTTCTCCTCTAGAGATAATCACTATCCAGATTGAGATGATTATCATTCCCATGCATAGCTGTATCCTTTTACTCCACATAAGAGCTTCCTAAACAAAATATAGTATTGTTTTGCATATTTTCACTGCACATGCACACCCACACGATGTTTTCATCCTCCTGCTCGATAATTTAGGATTATGCATATATCTGTCCTGATCCTTACACTCAAGGAAGGGAGGATTGTGAGGAGTTCAAGGATAAATCTTCATCAAGATCCCAGCATGGTGTTTGTCCCATCATTCACACGCCAATGCTTGCTTCCTTTCCATTTCCGTCTGTTCCAATCATTAACAGAGATATTGTTTCTTCACCTCAGTAACAGCTCTATATTTTAGTGAGTATTTCAGAATGTAATAAGAAGAAGGAACCACACACACTCATCTATATGACGTAGGAAATTCAGTGCCATCTTTGGGCTGTACAGTATAATGGAGTTAGAGTTGGGAAAGGTCCTCACCCCTTTTCCATTGATTACTTTTGCTTTTCCTGTACTCTGTTGGGGCCCTCTGTGTTCCCATCAGGTGTGCACATGACCTGGGGCTCTGAGACTTTCTTGGAACTCCAGTAAGAGGTGACTGTGGGTGTGCAGGAGGGACCCTGGAACAAGAGTGAGGAGCTCTTCCTGGGTCCCCGTGCCTGAGCTATCCAGGGTGAGTTCTTCTCCTGCCTTGACCTGCACCATCACTAAGCATCCGTCACTCTTCACACCTCCAGTGGTCCAGGGGCTGGAGAGGTCACAGTAATCATTGCACAAGGTCCAGGTCCTCGTAGAAGTTACGGCAAGCTCTGTAGAACCACCTTTCTATATAAGCACAGGAAAGCCTCACTGACGTCATCAGAGACTCCTCAAAGAGGAGCTGGGCCTGGCACAGTGGGCAGGACTTATGGGGGCTGGATGGGAAGGCAGAGACAGGGGTCCAGCCTGCCTGGAGTGAAGAGTGGGGGCTTCCCAGGGGAGCAGACAGGTCTCTGAGATAAATGACTGGACACTCCAGGCGTCTGAAGCCATCTAGGCTAGGGAGTAATTGGGGAAGGACGCATTTGCTTCAACGGGATGCTGCATGTCACCTTTACACCTGAAATTGCACAAATTGGGTGAGAAGGGAGATGCCCTGCATGCCTCTCTGTGGCCACAGAGGCAAGGAGGAACCAGGAACACTGACATTAGTGAAGTGGCTTATGTCAGTTCCATAAACCTTCATTAAAGTGGGAACCAGACGTCAAGGGGAAGGATGTACGACTAATTGAGTCCCCACGCTGTCTGGAAATGATACACCCACTTTAGTTTCTCTCTGACCCCAGGTCCTGTGGATTCCCATTTGCCAGCCAGTTTCTGCCTTTCCCCTGGAGTCACATTCTTAACCAGAACACTTTCCATGGAGGTCACACTCTCTCCAGGCTTTCATTGGTTTTCTCTCTATAGCCTCCCAGGGACTTTTTAGGAGGCTTTTCTTTTTTGTTGCCTCAGCTCCTTTCATCAGCTCAGTGAGTTGTATCACAACTCAACACCACTCTGACAAGTTTAGGCACAATTTAACACTCACCTGCGCTACTTTTTACATATTGCTTTTGTGCACTTATCATTTCTGTAGAGTTAAATCCAACACCAACAACCCCACCCCTAAACAGAGCTGCATTTGTTAACCAAACACCCGCTTATGGTTTGGCAACTCTGTACTGTTGTAAACACGTGGGCTCACCAAAATTTACTCAAATGTGCACTTTTCTATTGTCCACACTGCCTTGTCTTCTCAACTGTGTTCTGTAGGGTCTCTGCACAGGATTTCCCCTGGGATGTGATGGTTTGTTTCTGGATTTCAACCGTATTATCTGTACATGTTCCTTCATATAGAATTAGCTTTATCACTTTGATCCCTTTTGCGTACTTTTGGTGATTTACCAGGTGGGCCCACAATCTCCCTTTTATTTCTCTCTAAATTCATCTTGGCCAATTTACTGAAAGTAGGGATTAACAAAGATGCAAGGGATGATTCTTGGGCTGCTCTGAGTCCTTTGACCTGGGAGGAGAAGCATTTAATACTCAGGGAGTGGATCTGACAAAATGAAATCGGTAGTGTCAGCACAGTTTGGAACATCTAGAAAGCTTTATGTTCCAGTAGAGATATTTTTTAATGGAAGAGGAAAGAGTATTGAGGTCAAAATAACCAAGTGTCAGGCCGGGCGCTGTGGCTCATGCCTGTAATGCTAGCTCCCTGGGAGGGCGAGGCGGGTGGATTGCTTTGAGCTCAGGGGTTTGAGACCAGCCTGAGCAGATGAGCCTTTCAAGTAAAAAAAAATCACGGTCTGCACGCCTGTAGTCCAGTACTCAGGAGGTAGCAGAAAAGTGAGCCAGGATGAGGTTGTGACAAGAATCATGCACTCACGCGGAGAGCGGGACTCGTCTCACACACAAACACCACCCACATGCAACTAGGCCCCACAACCAAATTAAAAATAAAACAGTGCAGGATGACCTCCCCCTATAGAGAGAAGTGTATAATCCCGGATTCTCATTATTGACTTACATCAGGGAATATTCTGACATGGGGGCTGCAGCCAGCTCTTTGCATAAGCATAGTCTTCCCATTATAGTAGAATCTGATATTACTCTACATATACTGAGGACCACATCATATAATGTCATACTTCTTTCTTCAACTATGACACAGAATTTGGAAATCTCAAGAAGAAAAGGGAAATCTATTCCATTTAAACATATATTTTGTTCTTTCTGTTGCTCTTTCTTCCTTCCAGATGTTCCTAGATTCCTTCTTATATCAATTCCTTTATGTTTTATCAACCTCCTTTAGCCATTCTTTTAGGATATGTCTCATGGTGACAAATTTTCTTAGGTTTCTTTCATTTGAAAATTTTTTTTATCCACATTAATTCCTACAGGATAATTTACCTAAATATAGAATTCAAGGTTGACATTTCTGTTATTTCAGAACTTGAAAAAATACCGTGCCAGTCCCTTCTGGATTATATGGTTTCTGACAAGAAATTTGTAGTCCTTCATGACATTTTTGTCTTATAGGTAATACACTGTTTCTCTCACCCCAATTTCAAGATATTTTTCTTTGTCCTTATTTTTCTAAAGTTTTACTATGATGTGTCTTTTCATGGATTTCTTTGGGTTCACTCTATTACCGGTTCACTCAGCTTCTTGAAAATGTAGGTTTAGGTGTTCTGCCATATTTATGATCTTATTGGACATTATTCTTGGAATACTTTTTTACCCATGTACTCTTTCTCTTCTTCTTTTTGTATAAATACTTCTATAGTTTGGTTTTCTAGCACATTCATTTCTACTTTATACTTTTAGCTATTCTTTCTTTCTGCGTTGTTTTAGTTCACAATGTGGTTATTTTTCTGGCTTTTGGAATTGAAAGTTTGTTTCCATTTTTATTAACATGGGTACTTATTGCTTAAAAATATCTTCTAACTACTCTAGCTATAGATTCTGATATGTTTTGCTTTCATTATTATTATTCTCATTAAATTCTATGATTTTAATTTGTATTTTTATTTGGGCCCAAGATTTCATAGATTCAGGTAGAGTTAAGGTTCATGAATAGTCCATGTTCATCTGAAAAGTAGGTGTAATGTCTAATAGCAGGCTTCAAAGTTCCATATGTCTATCCATAAGATCCACCCTTGAGGTTATGTTGCTCAGATCTTCTCCATACTTACCAAATATTTTTCCACATCAGTATTCTTGGATTGAGGGAAGTGTTAAAATCATCTATTATTAATGTGTTCTTCATGTTTCTTCTTGCTCCTCTTGTAGTTTTTGCTATGTGACTGATATATAAATATTAAAAACTAACACCTTCTTAGTGAATTTCGCCTTTAGCATTATCATCTGCTTTTTTGTCTCTTTTAATCCATTTTGTTCTCTATTCTTCCCTCTTAAATATCAAGATTATAAATCCTGATTTTTTTAATCTCAATTGCCTTGTGTGTGTTGGCTTATTTTTAAATTTTCAGCTTAACTGAATGCCTTTGTTTGTGGTATGTCTCTTGAAAATCAATGCTTTTGGATTTTACTTCAATAGGTAGTATGAAAATCTTTTTCTTTTATAGGTAAGTTATACCCATTTACATTTATGATATCAATATATTTGATCATTTGGGCTCAGTTTTGTTCTATAGTTTATACACACATATAAATTATACATAGAATTGCACTAGCTCTTTCACTAGGTCATCTATTTTATTTGCTCTCCTTTTTATTTGGTATTTAGAATGCTACTGCTCTTTTCTAGGGGTTACTTTTATATTAACTTCTTAACAACCCTAATAATCTCCTTAATATGGAAAGAACTCTTAGTAATGAATAGAAAGATTGGCAATGACATCAACACGTAATTCACATAAAAAGCAATATGCATACGTATCAGGCTTTCAAAACGTGTCAAATTACAATAATTTTTAAAATGCAAATTTATATCCTGGGCTATTATACTGAATGAAATAGGCAAGTGGTTAAAAATGTGATCTCAGCTTTGCAAGATAATACATCTAAGTGAACATATTCTATGAATATTGTCATATATATGCATACATGTGTTATACTGTGTGTGTGTGTGTGTATGTGTATATAAACTGATAGATCCCCATTCCTGCCTTTACTTAGATATGTGTGACCCTATATTAGTGTGTTACCCTTTGTGAGCCTGACATTGGTCATCTGTAAATGGGCATATTGATACTTACCTAACTGAGCTGTTGTGAAGAGAAAATGAGGAATGTGCAAACCTATAGAAAGTGTTTAACTCATAATTCTTCAACAAATACATATGCTCCTTGGCTTATGATGGTGTTACATCCTGATAAACCCATTGTAAGTTGAAAATGTAAGTTAAAAATGCATTTAATATACCTAAACTACAGAACATCATAGCTTAGCCCAGCCTACCTTAAATGTGCTGAGTGCTTACATTAGCCTACAGTTGAACAAAATCATCTAACACAAAGCCTATCTTATAAGGTGTTAAATATATCACATAATTAATTGATGGTCTATCGAATGTACTGCTTTCATACCATCATAAAGTCAAAACATTACAAGTCAAACCATCATAACTCAGGGACCATCTGTATAAGTATTGGCCTCCTCTGTGTTCTGCCTTCCACAAAAGACATGACTTTAACATAAACATCTCCTAGAGATCAATTAGATTTGAAGCAGCAGGATATGGAATGTTTACATGTTTATATGATAGAAAAGCTTTGCTGTCCCTTCCTTGTAGGAAAAGTTACCTGATCATGGTGTGAAGGAGACAACAAATCATTGCCTCATTACTTTTTATTTGATGTCCTTTCTTATCATCATTTACATTCTATTTGGACATTGGAATAACAGCCTCCCATTGAGCCCCATTAATGAGACAGTGTAGAATAACAGAGCATGAAGATGTTTCAAGTAAAGCTATGATACTCTTTTAAGGGATACAAATTGTAAAAAAAATGTAAATTGTGACATCAAAAACATAAAATGGGGGGGAGTAAAAGGTAGAGTTTGTATATGTGATTAAAATTAAGTTTTTATCAACTTAAAATAGCCTATTATAAGTATGAGATGTTTTACGAAAGCCTCAGGGTAACCATAAAGCAAAAACTTACAGCAAATACACAAAAGATAAAAAGAAAAGATTCAAAGCATACGACTACAGAAAACCATCAAACCACAAAGGGAGAAAGCAAGAGAGGAAGAGAGAAACAAAGCATCGACAAAACAACCAGAAAACAATTAACAAAATGCCACTAGGAAGTCCTTACCTATCAATAATTATATTGGAGCACCTAAATATATAAAGCAAATATTAATAGATCTGAAGAGAGAGAGAGATTGCAAGACAATAGTAGTAGAAACTTCAATGTTCCACTTTCAACAATGGTCAGATCATCCAGACAGAAAATCAATAAGCAAACGTTGGACATGAACTACACTTTAGACCAAATGGACTTAACAGACATATACAGAACATTCCATCCATAGGAACACAATACACATTCTTCTCAAGTGCACACAGAACATTCTCCAGGACAGATCATATGTTAGGCCACGAACTACTCTTAAAAAATTTAAGAAGTTGAAATCATATCAAGTATCTTTTCTAACCACAATGGTATGAAACTACAAATCAATCACAGGAAGAATCATGGAAAATTCAAAAATATGCAGAAATTAAACAATATGCTCCTGAACAGCTATTGAGCTAAAAAAAGAAATTGAAAGGGAACTTTTAAAATATCTTGAAACAAACAGAAAGGGGAATAAAACATACCAAAACTTAGGGGATTCAGCAAAAATAGTTCTAATAGGAATGTTTATAGCAATAAAAGCCTACATCAAAAAAAGAAGAAAGATTTCAAATAAACAATCTAATGTTACATGTGAAGGAACTAGAAAAAGAACGAACTAAGCCCAAAGTTAGCAGAAAGAAGGAAATAACAAAGATCAGAGCAGAAATGAATGAAATAGTGACTAGGAAAACAATAGAAAAATCAATGAAACTAAGGTTGGTTTTTTGAAAAGCTAAACAAAATTGACAAGCCCTTAACTAGACTGACTGAGGGAAAAAAGAGAGATGATTCAAATAAATCAGAAATGAAAGAGGAGGCATGACTACCAATACCCGGAAGTTCTAAGAATCATAAGAGACTACTATGAAAAATTATACACCAACAAATTGGATAACCTAGAAGAAATTGATAACCACGAATCAATCATGAGGAAATAGAAAATCTGAGCAGACCAATAACGAATAAGGATATTAAATCAATAATAAAAAGTCTCCCATCAAAGAAAAGTCCAGGACTAGATGGCTTCATGGTCAAATTCTACCAAACATTTAAAGAAGAGCTAATACCAATTCTTCTCAAACTCTTCAAAAATTGACTAGGAGGAATGCAACAGAGTAGTCACTCCTCCTCCCATAGATATGGAAGGGAAATATTGAGAGTGGGGAATATGTATCAGAGGGAATGGCCTGAAAAAATGGCAAAAATATTTTCTGTCCCTTTAAAACATCCTCCACTCTTTTTTGAGAACTAAAACCTGCATCCCTGCCTCAGGCCAGTGGTTGGGAGGGACAGAGTAAGTCTTTTGTTATTTGTGCTAGAGGAGATGGCTCAGCCCCGACCTGGTAAAGGGAGGTCCTGGGTGGAGGTCAGGAGATTGTCTTCAGTGAAGATGGGATGATCAGAATCATCAACTGTAGTTGAACAGCAATTGCCTGAAGCTGAGAACCCATCCTTTAAAACCTGTGTATTTCTGCTTATTATTAGGACAATGGCATTTCAGACAGGAGTCTCCATCTCTATCCTCCTTTGCCAGCAAAGTAATAAAAATTCTATTTCCTCCTCCTCAAACCACTTGTCCTTGTTCTTCTGATTCGGCCTCATGGACAAGTGCCAAGTTTTTGGTAAAAGGAATACTTTAAACTCATTTTATGAGGCCAACATTAGCCTGAGACCAAAGCCGGACAAAACCACTATGAGAGAAGAAAATTATAGGCTAATATTCCTGATTAACATAAATGCCAAATCCTCAACAAAATACTAGCAAATTATATTCAGCAATACATTAAAATGATCATTCACCATGACATGATCAAGTGGGATTTATCCTTGAGATGCAAGGACGGTTCAACATATGCAAATTAATAGATATGATTCACCATATTAACAGAATGAAGGATAAAAACTATATGATTATCTCAATAGATATGGAGAAAACCATTTAACAAAATTCAACATCTTTCCATGCTTAAAAACTCTCAACAAATTAGGTATAGAGGAATATTCCTCAACACAATAAAGGCCATATATGACAACTGCACAGCTAACATCATACTCAGTGGTGAAAAGTTGAAGGCTTTTCCTCTGAGATCAGGAACAAGAAAAGAATATCCACTCTCACCACTTCTATTCAACATCGTAGTGAAAGACCTAGCCATAACAATTAGGCAAGAAAAAGAAATAAAAGGCAGCCACATTGTAAAGGAAAAAGCTAAATTGTCTCTGTTTTCTGAGAACATGATCTCATATATATAAAAAAAATCCTAAAGACTCCAAGAAACCATTACAACTGATAAATGAATTCAGTAAAGTTGCAGAATACAAAATCAACACAAAAATCAGTTGTGTTCTACACACTAACAACAAACTATCTGATGAAAAAATTAAGAGAACAATCCTATTTAACAATAGCTACAAAAATAAAATATGTAGGAATAAATTTAATCAAGGAGGTAAGAGACTTGTGCACCAAAAACTACAAAACATTAATGAAAGAAATTGAAGGTGACACAAATAAATGTAAAAATATCCTGTGTTCATGAATCATAAGAATTAATATTGTCAAAATGTTCATACTACCCAAAGTGATCTACAGGTTCAATGCAATCTCTATCAAAATTTCAATGTCAGTCTTCACAGAAATAGAAAAAACAGCCCTAAAATTTGTATAGAACCACAAAAGTCCTCCTGAATAGCCAGAGCAATCTTGAGCAAAAAGAACAAAGCTGGAGGCATCACACTACCTGATTTCAAAATATATGACAAAGCTATAGTAATGAAAACAGTGCGGCAGTGGCATAAAAACAGACACATTGGCCAATGGAATAGGACAGAGAGCTCAGAAATAAATCCAGGCATTTACAGTCAGTTGATTTTCAACAAAGGTGTCAAGAACACACAATAGGGAATGGACAGCCTCTTCAATAAATGGTCTTGGGAAACTGGGTATCCATATCAGAGGAATGAAGTTGGACTCCTATCTAACACCATGTACAAAAATCAACTAAAAATGGATTAAAAACTTAAACATAAGACCCGAAACTGTAAAACTAGTAGAAGAAAACCTAAAAGAAAGGCTACACAACATTGGTCTGGGCAATTGTTTTTTCAATATGACCCAAAAAGCACAGACAACAAAAGCAATAATAGACAAAAGGGATTGCATCAAACTAAAAAGCTTCCAGAGGAAACAATTAACAGAATGAAGAGACAGCCCACAAATAGGCAGAAAATATTTGCAAACCATACATCTGATAAGGGGCTAATATCCAAAATATATAAAGAACTCTAACTAGTCAATAATTAGAAGACAAATAACACTATTAAAAATGGGCAAAGAACCTGAATAGACATATCTCAAAAGAAAGACATACAAATGGACAACAGATGTATGAAAAAATGTTCAACATCACTAATTATCAGGGAAATTAAAATTAAAACCCCAATGAAATATCACCTCACATTTGTTAGCATGGATATTATTTTTAAAAATGAAAGGTAAGTGTTGGTTAGGATGTGGAGAAAAGAGAACCCTTGTACACTTTTGGTGGGAATATAAATTAGTACAGCCATTTAGGAAATAGTATAGAAGTTCCTCAAAAAATTAAAAGTAGAATTACCATTTGATCCATCAATCTCAGTTCTGGGTATATATCCAAGGGAATGGAAATTAGTATGTGGAAGTCATCTGCACTCCCATGTTCATTTCAGCATTATTCACAATAGCCAAGATATGGAAACAACCTAAATGCCCATCAATGAAAGACTGGATCAAGAAAATGTGGTACATATACACAATGGAATACTATTCAGCCTCTTAAAAAAAGGAAATCATGTCATTAGCAACAACATGGATCAATCTAGAGGACATTATGATAAGTGAAATAAGCTAGGCACGGAAATACAAATGCTACATAATCTCTTTTATATGTGAAATCCAAAAAATTTGAATTCATAGAAGTAGAGAGTAGAATGGTGGTTACCAAGGTCTGGGGGCATAGGTGTGGGGTGGGGATGAGGAAAGGGGAGATGTTGATCAAAGGGTACAAAGTGTCATTTAGACAGGAGGAATAAGCTTTAGTGATCTACTTCACAGCATGGTGACTATAGTTAATAATAATGTATTGTACATTTCAAAATTGCTAAAAGAGTACATCTTAAATGTTTTTACCACAAAGAAAGGATAAGTATGTGAGATGATAAATATGTTAATTAGCCTGATTTCATCATTCTAACAAAGTGTACATGTATCATAGTATTACCTTGTACCCCATAAACATATGCAATTATTATTTTTTTCTTTTCTTTTTTTTTTGCAACCATTCCACTCCTCTTGAAGGATTATTACTTGGCAATTAAAATAAATTTTAAATAATAAATAAATTACTCAATTAAAATTTCCTTTGCTGAAAATATGTGATTTCAATTTTGTAAAATAATACATGCAAAGGAATATATTTTGTGTATTTCATATTATGCACTTGTGTGTGTATCATATATAAAAATATATGTGTGTGTATGCACACACACACACACACACACACACAGAGGTAGATCCCATTCCTGCCTCTACTTAGATGTGTGTGACCCTGTAATAGTGAGTTGCTCTCTGTGGACCTGACCTGGGGCATCTGTCAAATGGACATATTGATACTTACCTCACAGAGCTGTCGTGAGGAGAAAATGAACAATGAGCAAACCTACGGAAAGTGTCTAACACATAATATTGCAACAAATATATGTATTGGCCTCCCCTCTGTTCTTTCTTCCACAAAAGACATACTTTAACATGAACATCTCCTAGAGATCAATTAGATTTGAAGCAACAGGAAATGGTATGTTTACATATTTCTATGATAGAAAAGCTTTGCTGTCTCTTCTTTGTAGGACAAGTTACCTGATCATGGAGTGGAGGAGAAAGCAAATCATCCCCTCATTACATTTTATTTGATGTCCTTTCTTACCATCTTCTTTTACCTTCTATTTGGACATTGGAATAGCAGCCTCCCATTGAGGCCCAAAGAGGAGACAGTACAGAATTACAGAGCATGAAGATGGGTGTGCTATACAACACACTGAAATCAGGGGACCTGGGTCCCCAATACCAGATCTGTCCTTGTATACAGGACCAGGGAGAGTCACTTCCTCTGTACTGGCCTCAGCCCTTACACAGTAAAAGATTGTATGCCCAAGGATTAGGAATGTGGGCTTTGGAGTGAGAAAAAGTGGGGAGAAAATTTGGGCATATGTAATTACTGGTTTACTGATCTTTAGCAACTGTTGAATCTCCAGATAAATGAAACCCATATGTAATATGTATACATTAAATATGCCTGCATAGAGAATAAAATGGAAGGAACTGTACAAAAATGTTATGTTTTTCAAAATTAATGACTAGTTAGGTTATTGATTATTTATGTCTGGACTTGGCTATGTTTTTCACAATTTCTAAATTGATATGAATCATTTTTAAAATCAAAATTATAGCTCATAGAAACAGTGGGCAGGAAAGCATTTTAGCTTTTTTTTTTTTTTTGCATTTGTTTTTTGGCCTCTGCATGGCAGACAAAGCAAAGTTTTTATGCCAGACAGAGATAATGTATTATCACTCTGAGCTCAAGATTTTGACCTGTTTGATCTGAGAGCCTAACCTTTATAAATATTTATTTAGTTCATTTTCTTTTATACTACTAAGTTTTTAATTAACTGCTCTATCACCCTGATTGTTAATCAGACAAACCTAAACTTACATTACATGTCAATCTAAATAACAGAGAGAGGCTCTCTAAAAGGAAAAGGTATTTATTCAAGAATTGGGCATTGCAATGGGAATAGGTGTGCCATCATAAACTATGTGTGTATTCAGGGAGGTAAAAGGAGATAAAGGTTTTCTAAGTAAAAATGAGGATTACATAATTGTTTTGAGACAATCATCTTTGGCTACAAAGATCAACAAAAAGAGTGACACCAGTCCAAGGTTGGATAGGCAGTTGCTAGGAACATGTTCTCACAGAAGTTTTTTAATGTAAGAGTGTGATGGCCCTTGTACAAGGTTGCAGATTTTGCAGTCTTTTGTGATAGTTTTGATATCAGACATACAAGTGTGAGAACCCTCTCTTCACTCAGCCTTCCTTGCCTCTATTTTTCAGAGTTTTTGTTGTTGTTTTAACACAAGTGACTCCATTTTGATTCTCACAACTTTCACAAACATAAGGGAACTGAGGCACAGGAAGTGCAGGGTGAGCGGCAAAATTAACATTTAAACACAGCCTATGTGGTTCCCAAGCCCCTACATCTAACTACTACGTGCTACTGCCTATCATATGATAAGACCAACCTTATTGTTCATCAGGACACAGCACAATAAAACAAATTAAGGTTCCATGTTTTTTCTCAGTTAACTAGGCAGACATTTAAAATATTGATAGTAATCTGTATGGTTTTGAATTTGGGGGAAATGTGTCCAGTAATACTGTGGAAAGTGCTTCCCCAACATCTTGAATCACTTCCTGTGCCTCAGGGATGTTCCTGTTCTACAGTGAATGGCTTTCCTGTGGTTGGGGCAGAGAATGTTTATGTTCCCCAGGCACTTTAATATTTTGTGTAATTGCAAGAACAATAGTCCTTATTATAGGTAAAAGTAGATGACATAAGAAATAAAATTACAATACCTCACAGGCTACCACCCAAAGATAAGCACTTCTGAATGTTTCCATCCGCATTATATTCTTCCAGAAGATTGTTTATGTATTTATATCTTTGTGCATGTATGCATGCATTTATATAATTACATACAAAAGATATCTCACTTTAGTTTTGTAACTTGCTTGTCTCACTGTAGAGGGTTGAATTATGTGTCCTCAAAAATATGTCCCAATTTTAACCCCACCATATCTTATTTGGCAGTAGGGTCTGTGCAGATATAATTAAGCTAAAGATCATAAGATATGATCATCCACTTACTGGTGTCCTTATAAGAGAAAGGAGAGGGAATTTTGACACACACAGGGAAGAAGGCCATGTGAAGATGGAGGTGGAGACTGGAGTTATGCTGCCACAAACCAAGGAAAGAAGGAACAACCAGAAACTGGAAAAGGAAAGGATTCTCCCCTTAAGTCTTGGAAAGGAGCATGGACCTGCCTACACTTTGGTTTCGTTTCGTATTTCTGAACTGCAAGATAATGAATTTTTGTAATTTGCTATGGCATCCTTAGGATTCATACACTTACTAACAACATATCACAAATATCATTGCTTGTAAATAAACCGTTAGCCTGCATCTTATTTTTTCATGGCTACGAGGATACTAATTTCAATAAGATACCAACAAAATGGTTAACATTTCCTATGTACCATATGCTTTTTATGCATTGAGTCATTCAGTACACAGAGTACACTTATGAGTTACATACTATTGCTAATTCTCATTTTGTAGATGAAAAACTATAAGGACTTAGGGAGTCGGACAGCTTGGATTTGTGTCCAGTACATTATGCTCCAGAAACTGTAAGAGATTTTTTAAATGAGAGAAGTAGTCTCCACAAGCATGCATATTTTAGGAGGTCATTAAAAGTATCTGCACTTCAAATTCATAGTTATACAAAAAATAAAATATAATAAAGTAGTGCTCATTATGTTAATATATTTATACAAAAAACTGGACCTAGTGACAAAAAGGTGGATTGTGACTTTGGTGAGAGCACGTTTGTTGCAATCCTGGGGACAGAAGCCATAGCGCAGTGGGATAAGGAGCCAGTGGGAAGTGAAGAATGTTAACAGAATGTAGGAAACTCTTTTTGGTACTTTGAATTTTACAGAAAAGAGAGATACTGAGAGATAGATAGAGATAGAGATAGGGAGATAGGGAGAGGGAGAGGGAGAGAGGGGAGGAGGAGGAGGAGAGAGAGAGAGAGACAGAGACAGAGATCTCCTGTGGTTAAATGGGGGTGAAGAGATGAAGGAGAGACTTTTTTAAATCTTCAAGTTCTGGAAATGTGAGCAACTTTAAAAGTTAATGTGGGCCAGGCAAGGTGGCTCATTCCTGTAATCCTAGCACTTTGGGAGGCTGAGATGGGAGGATCCCTTGAGGACGGGAGTATGAGACCAGCTTGAGCAACGTAGCGAGACCCCGTCTCTACAAAAAATAGAAAAATTATGGCATGGTGGCACACACCTGTTGTCCCAGCCACCTGAGAGGCTAAGGCAGGAGGATCACTTAAGCCCAGGAGTTGGAGGTTGCAGTGAGCTATGATGGCACCACTGCACTCTAGCCTGGGCAACAGAGCAAGACCCTGTCTCCAATAATAATAATAATAATAATAATGTGTGATAAGCCATCCCATCTCAGATTTAACCCTTGAAATTGATTATATATTCATTTCCCTTCTTACCCCCTTATTTCCACTTAGGAGCTCATGAAGATACCTCCAATTGAATAGTATGGGTTTTGAGCTTCATGCATGTTTAGTTATTAGCTAATGAAAGAATGGACAATTGTGTGTCAAAGAAATGCTATTAATCCTTGGATTTTTGCCTCTCAGGGAGGCAGCAGATAGCTGAAATCCTGGTGTGATATGGCTGCATAGTGTATGATCTGAGAACCCCTGCACTGGTGACTGTGAATGGGTCCAGAATTTTCCTACAAATACATTAACATACTGAGCAGTCAAGAGCAACCATCAGACAAACACCACACCTTGCTTCCCTGATGTGATCTATACCTGAGCTCACCAGGTGAGTTCACAGACACGCTAGTCTTCCCAGAATGGGGAACTGGATTTGGATTGCTTAAAGGCATGATATGAAATGGCTCTTGTAAGATTCTAAAACACCCAAGAATGTAGAGAAACTTGTCTCCAAAACTTTGAACTCAAGGCACATCAGAGAGAGATTTGCTTCCTTGGTCTAGATGTCTGTGTTCCCATTAGAAGAAACAATGAGAATTACTTTTCACAATGCCTCCTTAGCCCTGGGGCTCAGCCAGCCCCTACTGCTGTGTCTCAGCATTTTGAAGGCCACTGAAGTCCCACTCCATGTCATAAACTCTGGACAGGTTTTCTCATTTACCCCTCAGGACAGCTCTGTAAGGATGGTATGGTCAGTCCCATTTCACAGATGACCAAGCTCAGGCTCACAGAGCCTGAATCATCTCCCCAGATAAGTGTCAGGATTGGAATGAGGTTCCACCCCCCACCCTCCCTAGAGGACCCTCAGCAGCCTCCCTTTTAGAAGATGGGCTTCCAGCGCTTGAGAAATGGTCAGATCACACTCCCCTGCTTCCGTGGCCCCAGGGGACCTCACTCAACATCAACATCATCTGTGGGTGATGAAGATGACAGAAGAGGTGAAATCCCACCCTTTGTACCAAGAGACCTGGGTGTAGGCCCCCATAAGTTGGCTGATCCCTGAAGTAGTGAGTGGGTTCAGGCAGAAGCTCAGGTGTTGTCCTTGGGACAGGTGAGCTAGAGAGAAGGAAAGTGATATATATTGAACTACTGTAAACCAATGCACTTTATATTTCATCTTCCTTAATCCTAACAGCTATTCAAGGTACCCATCATTATGCCCATTATTCTGATCAGGGTACTTTAGAGAAGCTCCCTATCTACAGCTCATACTGAATTATTCTAAAGTTTTTATACATCTTTCCCATTTGTCCTTATGCCTTCTGGGCTCTGAATGATGTAATCTCCCAGAAAAGACAAGTTGTAAAGGAACATGCATACTGTGATTGCACTTTTGGAACAGACTCTGTGTGTGTGTAGGTGAACATGTTCGTGTGCACCTTGCCTGCAGGGACACGTCTGGAGTTTATGCACCATTCTATGGACAACAGACACCTTGGAGTCAGGTGATAGTAGTCGGGCCAGCGAAAGATGCAGCATAATTTAAATTTGTAAATGTACTTTTGTGCAGTGTTTGAAATTTTGTATTCAGGAAAAAAAAGTATTTTGATAAAAAATTGAAAAAGAACGTACTTGTGATCAGATTGACAAAAGTAATGTGCATGTATATTCCATATATTCATTACTTTGGAAGACCATTCATTGATTCAATTTCGTGGGGAAATGAAGCAGATAAAAACAATTGAATTGATTATTTATGTGTTAGTGCGTGTGTGCACGCGCGGGCACGTCTAGCTCCTCTAAACCTACCTTCTGACATATAGGTCACAGGTGCTGCAGCACCAGGCCTGGACTTCCAACCTCCAGTGTAGATATCCCAGAAAAATGTGCTATTTTTATACCCCAGAGAAATGATAGATACAGAGAGATTGCTGCAGGTATGTGAAAAGTTCCGGAAAACTCTGGCTGATCTCATTAAATAAGCTCCCAACCTACAACCCTGCTGAGCCCATGTCTACTCTCAGAGGGGCCATCCTGGATCTGGCCACGAGGAGGCATCACAGCTACCTTGTTGTTTGTTGCTGTCGTGTTTTTGTTTGTTTTTGAATGAAAATTTTGCAAAGAGTAACAAATGTTATGAAACGCTCGGCACCCCCATCCTCTCTCACCTCCCGCCTGCCCTGCACTGCCCTATGCTTGCGGGGAACTGCCAAGATGCTCGAGAGCTGCCTGGTGTTTCATCCTATGGATGCCCGGCAGTTTATGTTTCTACATCCTTTTGTTACACCTATCAGTTTTTTCTGACAAAATTAGAATCACTCTGTATGTAGATTCACAAGCTGGGTTTTAGAGAGTTATCGTATTTTTCTGCTCATTCTATACACTTTGCATTAATAATTTGATAATGTTGGTACGTTGGTGCCCCCTGGTGACAGAATCCTGAACTTCAGTTTGAACAACTCTGAGCAGGAAGGTGGGAGGGAGGGGCTGTGGCCCAAGCCCGCCAGACACAGCTTTCTGGAAGTCTGAGTGGAAACGGAGGCATTCCCAGTGTTCAAGGATACTGACGGCCTGCAGACAGAAAGTGAAGCCTCTTACTAAACTGAAGAGAAAATTCTATGTGAAAGGAAAAAAATGATCATTTCTATTTTTATGCTTTGACACCTCTGGATAAATAGCTACAGACCTACAGAAGCAAAAATGTATCCTGACCACTTAGTGATCTTTCTGGCCTGCCTTTGTCCTCATTAGGACCACCTTTTCATGCAAACACATTTCTATAATGACATTTTAAATTTCTTTACAAAAAAAGTTTAGTTTCATTATTTTTCATAAACCAGATTTTTCATCATGTGGGTGCCCCAAAAATTCATTTCATTAGTATCCTAGAGTGATGAAAAATTTAGTTCCTTTACCATTTTTCCAGACAATAGTTTACTTATCGATCAGCCCATATATATGCAAATATCTATGTGAGCATTTCTTTATAAAACGTTCTTGAAATTGTTCTTTGAAAACCTTGGAAACGATAAAATTTTATATTAACATAATGAATTCAAAATACTACTTCTGGCCAGGTGTGTGGCTCATGCCTGTAATCCTAGCACTTTGGGAGCCCAAGGCGGGAGGATCGCTTTAGGCCAGGAGTTCAAGACCGGCCTGAGCAAGAGCGAGACCCTGTCCCTACTAAAAAAGTTAGAAAAATTAGCCGGGCATGGTGGTGCATGCCTCTAGTCCCAGCTACTGGGAAGGCTGAGGGAGGAGGATCACTTGAGCCCAGGAGCTGGAGGTTGAAGTCAGCTATGATGATGCCACTGCACTCTAGCCCGGGTGACAAAGTGAGACCCTGTCTCAAAAAAATAAAATAAAATAGTCAAAAAGTTAATATGAAGAAGCCAAGTCATCTCAGACTTAACATTTGGATTTGCCCATATATTATTTCGTTTGTTACTCTCTATCTATACTTTAGAGCTCATGAGACACCTCCAGTGGAATAGTATGGGTTTTGAGCTCAGTACATATTTAGTTATTAGATAATGAAGGAATGGAAAATTTCATGTCAAGAAAATGCTAGTAAGTATTGGAATTTTGCCTCTCAAGGAGGCAGCATGTGGCTTAAATCCAGTGTGATGTGGTTCAATAGTGTAGGGTCTGTGGGGCCCTGTTCTGGTGATTGCTGGACGGGTCCAGAATATTCCTATAAATATTTTAACATACCGAGCAGTCCAGGAGCAGCCATGAGGCAAATAGCAAACCTTGCATCCCTGGTGCAGTCTGTCACAGAGCTCACCAGGTGAGTTCACAGACATGCCTGCCTTCCCAGTGTGGGGAACTGAATTTTGGTCTGCTCAGAGGCATGATGTGGAACAGGCTTATGAACGTCTGATAACATCCAAGAATCTAGAGCGCTTTCTGTCTCCTCAACTTTGAACTCAAAGCATGTCAGAGAGAGATTTGCTTCCTTGGTCTAGATGTCTGTGTTCTCATCAGGAGAAACAATGAGAAGTGACTTTTCACAATGCCTCCTTAGCCCTGAGGCTCAGCCAGCCCCTACTGCGTGTCCCAACATTTCAAGGACCATTGAAGTCCCACTCCACGCCACATACTCTGGACAGGTTTTCTCATTTACCCCTCAGACAGCCGTGTAAAGATGCTATAGTCAGTCCCGTTTCACAGATGACCAAGCTCAGGCTCACAGAGCCTAAGTCACCTCCCCAGATAAGTGGCAGTATTGGAATGAGGTTCCACCCCTCGCCCTTCCTAAAGGACCCTGAACAGCCCCCCTTTAGAAGATGGGCCTCCAGGGCTTGAGAAATGGTCAGATCACACTCCCCTGCTATCGTGGCCCCATGGGTCTTGACTCAACAACCCCTCACAGTGATGAAAGAAATAGAGGAGATAAAATCCGTATCAGTAGCTGATTTTGAATTATTCTAAAGTTTCTCATATTTTGTCTTCATGCCTCTGAATGATCTAATGTCCCTAGGGGCTGCTGTTACAAGTTCCAAAGGGGGTGTTCAACTCTTTAAAAAAATATGATCTGTAAAGTTTTTAAGTCACCATATTGTTGAAATTGAAAAACAATTTCTTTTTTTGTTTGTTTGTTTTTGAGACATAGTCTCGCTCTATTGCCCTGGCTAGAGTGCGGAGGTGTCGTCATAGCTCACTGCAACCTCACACTTCTGGGCTCAAGAGGTCCTCCTGCCTCAGTCTCCCCAGTAGCTGGGACTATAGGCGCATCACTACGCCCAGCTAATTTTTTCTATTTTTAGTGAAGACAGGGTCTCACTCTTGCTCAGGCTGGTCTTGAATTCCTGAGCTCAAGCTATCGTTCCACCTAAGCCTTCCAAAGTGCTAGGATTACAGGAGTAAGTCACCGCGCTTGGCTGAAAAACAATTTCTATATTAATAAAAGCACTAAGAATTATCTGAAAACTTTGGAAAAAATATTTGCGAACTATAACTCATATACAGTATTAGTATCCATGATTTATGAAACACACTAACAAACAGATTAGCAAGTAATTTCAACAGAAAATTCACATAAAATGTAACATGAACTTTTTAAATCTGATAAGACCACAAGAACTAATAAGATGCAATTATAAATCCTAAGAAGAATATCTAGTGGAAAAGACAAGTTGCAAAAGAAGATGAGAGCTGTAATTCCACTTTTGGAGCAGACTGTGTGTGTAGGTGAACATGCTCGTGTGCACCTCCTCTACAGGGACACATCTGGAGAATGTGCACCATTCAATGGACAACAGACCCCTGTAGATCAGGCAATGGAATTTGAGCCAGTGAGAGATGCAGGGTAATTTAGATTTACTGAAGTGCCTTTGTACAGTGTTTCAAATTTTGTATTCAAGCAAAAAAAATTGTATTTTGACAAAAACTTGAAAACAGATTGGACTTATGATCAGATTGATAAAGGTAACATGTATATATATTCCATATATTCCTTAATTAGGAAAATCATTCATTAAATTCAATTTCATTGGAAAACAAAGCATACAAAAATGGATTGACTCTGTGTGTGTGTGTGTGTGTGTGTGTGTGTGTGTGTGTTTCTAGCTATTCTAGCTCTGTTACCTACAGTACAGTTCACAATTGCAGCTTTATCTTCAGTTCAGACCAGGACTGGCTTCTGATCTCTTCCCCCCCCTCCCCCCCGCCCCACAGATTGTTCATAAGGAATGGCTTCTGATCTCAAGTTAGATATCCCACAAAATGGGCTTTTTTTGATATCCCAGAAAAATGATGAATACAGAGGGATTGCTGCAGGTAAGTGAAAAGTTCCTGAAAACTCTGGCTGGTCCCAACCCTCCCTCCTTCCCCCTGCTGAGTCCCCAGGTCGACTCCCAGAGTTGCAATCTTGGCTCTGGCCACCAGGAGGCATCACAGCTATCTCCACATTTGTTCTTTTTTAATGAAAAGGGGTAAATTTTGCAAAAAGTAAGGAATGTTATGAAATCTTTGTTTACTGTGATACTAGTTCTGTTTGGAAAAAAAAATCACATTTATATTAACGCAGTTCCATTTCCTGTTGTCCCCAAACCTACATCGCATTCTTTGATCTATTTCTTCCCTTATCAGTACAGGAGTCGTCCACACTGTAGAGGGCTCCCTCCCAGACAGCAGGGCGTTCACCCTCCATTACCCACCCCTGTACTGGCTTCCTAGACCTTCTCCCTCCCCCTCTCAGCCATGCCCTCTCCAGGACACTATGCACACAGCTGCCCAGATCACGCGTCGGAGCCCCCATCCTCTCTCGGTCACCCTGCCCTGCACTGCCCTGTGCCTGCTGGGGACTGCCAAGGTGTGCCAGAGATGCCTGGTCTTTCATCCTGTGGATGCCCTGTAGCATGTTTTTACAGTCTTTTTCTACACCTATCAGGGTTTTTTTTTTTTTTTTTTTTTTTTGAGGCAGAATTATAATCGTTCTGCAGTTAGTTTCACAAACTGGATTTTAAGGGAGGGTATTGTGGTGTTTTGCTCCTTGCTTCCACTTCGTTGTAGAGAATTTAATGATGGTGATATGTTGGTGTAACCTTGTGGCATAAGTCTGAACTGCAGCTTGAACATCGCTGAGCAGGAAGGTGGGAGGGAGGAGCTGTGGCCAAAGCTCAGCATACAGAACTTTCTGGAAGTCTGGGTGGAAAAGGGGGCATTCCCAGTGTACCGTTTTCATTATAACTCGTTGTTGCTCTCTTCTAGAATTCCGTCCTATGCTTGTGGACATAATCAGTTTTCACGACCCCGTGATAATCGGAGTGTTCTGATATTCCCTATTATCTACACTGTGTGGATGGGATCTTGTCAGAGTCTGTGCCCTGCTGAAGGGCACGGTTCAGGGCACAGTTCACGTGGCTGTTTACACTGGTTAACTGAGTGTGTCTTCTTGGAGCCCAGCTCCACGTAAATGTATAGAGTTGTACAAACATCACCACAATCGAGTTTTAGATGTTTCCATCACTCAAAAAACTCCCATCGTGCTTGAATGCAGTTAAACCTGCACCCACCCCCAGGCCTGGGAACCACAGATATGCTTTCTGTCTCTGTGGATTTGCCTGTTCTTGACATTACATAAAAATGGGATCATATAATATTTGGTCTTTGGCATCTGGTTTCGTTCATTTCAGATAATGTTTTTAAGGCTTATTCATGTTGTAGCATGTATCAGTACTTCATTCCTTTTTGCTGATGAATAATATACTACATTTTATTTATCCATTCATCAGTTGGTGTACACTTTGGTTGTTTCCATTGTTGGCTGTAATGAATTATAATGCTACATATATTCGTGTGCAAGTTTTCATGTAGACATATTTTTTCATTTCTCTTGAGTATGTACTTAGGAGTGGAATTGCTGGGTCATGTGGTAATTCTCTGTTTGACAATATAAGGAACTCTCAGAATATTTTATTGACCGTGACAATCTTGAGGAGTACAGACTTAGTCTTCTGTGTTTTCTCATGACTAGACTGGAGTTGTGGATTTTGAGAAAGAATACCATAGAACTGAAGTGCCCTCCTTGTCACATCATCTCTGGGTTTATGTGATACCAGCATAACATCACTGGTGATGCTAACCATCACCACGTGGTTAAGGTGGTGTTTGCCAAGTTCTCCAGTGTACAGTAACTTTTTCAATTCACCTACTTTGTTCTATAGAAGTGAGTCACTAAGTCTGACCTGCACACAGCAATTGGGGCAGAATTGAGTTTCACCTCATGGAGGGCAAATAGCTTCAAATACTATTTGGAATTAGTCCATAAAGACAATTTGTCTTCTCACACCCATTTCTTCATGAATTCAAACATTTATTTATATCAGTATGGATTCATGTATACTTATTTGAAAGTAAGGATTTTTTTACTGAATGGAAACATCCCCAAAGAAATTCCAGCATCATGATTTCTGTGGTGCAGTAAATAAATTTTTACTTTACAGTCAGTACTCTGCAAAAGAGTTCCCTCTCACCACAATTATATTTCACTACCATTATATTTTCTAATTATGGTATATTAGACAGTGCTTTTAGACCATATATTTAACCATGGAAAAGTTTGGAAAAATATTATATTTCAGATGATTTCATTGCCTCCTTGGTAACCCTTTGAGAAAGTAATAAAAAAGACATAAGGCAAGATTATTGAAGTGGCCATAAAAAAATTACTGCTAACATAAAGTAAACCTACTTGAAAACTCCCTTTCAATGAAGCAGAAGTACAAAATATGTTGGGTAAAATATGTGCTTCATTTGAAAGCACATTGTCTATAGCACAACCTTCTGGCTATCTGATTGTGACTCTATGGAAGCTATTCTACAACTCTAGCTTTCAGGTAACTGACAGCAGTGCAATATAATCCTTGTCTATACCCAAGCAAATGGATTCTGTCTTGGGGGAAGGAAACCCTTTCCTCCTGGGGAAATACCTGTTTGTCTCCATTTGAGCATTTATTTCAATACCCTCCATTTATAAATGTGACAAAGAGGTGGCTGTTGCCTTTGTGGAGGTGCATTTCAGTGGAGGGGTTGGGGGACAGAGGCCCATTAGATGAGGAACAAGGACTGAGGTGGAGGGAGGTGCAGGTGGATGTGAGTGGAGTATTTTTTCTTCAATAATAAATCAGCTGTAGCTTACTGTAACATTTTTACTTTATAAACTTTTTAATTTTTTTAACTTTTTGACTCTTTTGTAGTAACACTTAGCTTCAAACATAAACACATTGTACAGCTGTAAAAAATATTTTCCTTCTTTACATCCTTATTTTATAAACTTTTCTCTATTAATTTTTTTCACTTTTAAACTTTTTTTCTTGATAACTAACACACACATTAGCCTCTAAGACTACACAGGCTCAGGATCATCAATATCATTGTCTTCCACCTTCACATCTTGTCCCACTAGAAGATCTTCAGAAGGCATAATACACATGGAGCTGTCATCTCCTAGGATAAAAATATCTTCTTCTGGAATATCCCCTGAAGGGCCTGCCTGAGGCATATTACAGCTAAGTTTTTTTAATATGTAGAAAGAGTACATTCTATTAGGCCACTAAATATGAAATGTCCAATTTCAAATCAAAAGTGTAGTTTATTATATTTCAAACAAGAAGCAGTACAATTAATCAAAGTATGCGTGTAAACTATCGGCACAGTTTTGCCATCTTAATGGTAGCTTGTTTATGCCAGCAGCCAAGAAGCCTGGAGAGCGAGTGGTGATGAAATCGCCAAAGGCATTTTCCATAGCTTGTTGAGAATTGAATATTTTTCCTTGCAAGAAGTGGTCCAAAGCCTGGAAGAAGTGCTAGGCAGTTGGCGCAAGGTCTGGTGAATATGGTGGATGACAGAGAGTTTCCAAGTCCAGCTTCTGTAGTTTGAGCGACATGTGGTTGAGCGTTGTCTTGCAAGACCATTGACCTGTCTCTATTGACCAATCTCGGCTGCTTAATGGAGAGCATCGTCATCATTTTGTCCAGTTGGTTGCAGTAGACATCTGCTATAATCGATTGACCAGGTTTCATGAAGTGGATAATACCAGTGCTGGACCACCAAACAGACACCATTAGCTTTTTTTGATGCTTGCATCTATATATTTGCATACAAAAGATATTTCATCTTATATTTAGTTTTGTAACTTGTTTTTCTCACTGTACTGGGTTGAATTGTGTTCCCCAAAATGTGTTCCAATCCTAAGCCCTGCCATACCTTATTTGGCAGTAGGGTCTGTGCAGATATAATTAAGCTAAAGACTCCAGATGTGATCATCCAATGACTGATGTCGCTTTTCTTTTTTTTTTTTTTGAGACAGAGTCTCACTGTCGCCCTGGGTAGAGTGCAGTGGCGTCATCGTAGCCCACTGCAGCCTGAAACTTCTGAGCTCAACCCATCGTCCTCCCTCAGCCTCCCAGGTAGCTGGGACTACAGGCACCCACAACCACACATGGCTAATTTTTCTATTTTTAGTAGAGACGGGGTCTCACTCTGGCTCAGGCCGGTCTGGAACTCCTGACCTCAAGCAATCCTCCTACCTCAGCCTCCCAGAGTGCTAGGATTACAGGCGTGGGCCATCGTGCCCAGCCTGACTAATGTCTTTATTAGAGAAAGGAAAGGGAAATTTGACAGACACAGGGAAGACCAGTGAAGATGGAGGCAGAGATTGGAGGTATGCTGCCACAAACCAGATATATCAGAGAGAGATTTGCTTCCTTCTTCTAGAAGCCTGTGTTCTCCTTAGAAGAAACAATGAGAAATGGCTTTTCACAATGCCTCCTTAGTCCTCAGACTCTGCCAGCCCCTACTGCTGTGTGCCAACATTTTAAGGGTCACTGAAGTCCCACTCCATGCCATATACTCTGGACAGGTTTTCTCATTTGCCCTCTGGGCGGTTCTGTAAGGACAGTATGGTCAGTCCGATTTCCCAGATGACCATGCTCAGGCTCACAGAGCCTAAGTCACCTCCCCAGGTAAGTGGCAGGACTGGAATGAGGTTCCACCCCTCGCCCTTCCCAGAGGACCCTGAGCAGCCCCCCTTTAGAAGATGGGCCTCCAGGGCTTGAGAAATGGTCAGATCACACTCCCCTGCTATCGTGGCCCCACGGGACCTCACTGCACAACCCCTCTGGGTGATGAAGTTGACAGAAAAGATAATATCCGGGCCTTTGTGCCAAGCGACCTGGAAGTAGGGCCTCATGAGTTGGCTGAACCCTGAAGGGGTGAGTGGGCTCAGGCAGAAACTCAGGTGTTGCCCTTGGGGCTGGTGAGCCAGAGGGAAGGAAAGGAACATGTACTGACCTACGGGAAGCAAATGTGCTTTGTTTTTGTCTTTGTTTTTGTTTTTGTTTTTTTGAGACACAGTCTCGCTCTGTCTCCCAGGGCTAGAGTGCCGTGGTGTCAGCCTAACTCACAGCAACCTCAAACTCCTGGGCTCAAACCATCCTCCTGCCTCAATCTCCCAAGTAGCTGGGACTACAGGACCAAGCCACCACACCAGGCAAATTTTTTCTCTTTTTTGTAGAGACAGGGTCTCACTCTTGCTCAGGCTGGTCTCCAACGCCTGACCTCAAGCGATCCTCCCTCCTTGGCCTCCCAGAGTGCTAGAATAACACGTGTGAGACACCCCCCTAAGCCAAGCAAATGTACTTTACATTTCACCTCCTTTAATCCTAACAGCTATTCTCCTTTAATCCTTGCAGCCACCATTATGACCATTGCTCAGGTCAGGGTGCTGCCTTTAGAGGAGTTTATGTAAATCAGGGAGACACCTTTGTTATCTCCTGATCAGCTTCTAACTCTGGAATACTCTAAAGTTGTATCATTTCTCTTGATTCTTCCAGGGCTCTGAATGCTGTAATCTCTCTCCAGGCTGACAGTGAGTGTTCCCCACTGTGTGGTCCAACATTTTCTCTTTTTAAATCCTGACCTGTATAATTTTAAAGTCACATTATTGAAATTTAAAACACTTTTTAAATGAAAATAATACTAAAAGCTTATTAACAAAAGGGAGAAAACACTTGCAAACTACATCTCAGATATTGGGTTATTATCCATGATTTGTGAACCACATTCTGTAACAATATGACTGGCAACCCTTTTCAACAGAGAAATCTCATTAAAATATAGGTGAATAATAAGCATGTTAAAATATGCCAAAACTAAAGTACTAATAAGGTACAAGTATAAATTCCAAGAATAATATGAAGTGGAAAAGACAAGTTGCAAAAAAATTAGTACTGTAATTGCACTTTTGGAAAAGACTGTGTGTGTAGGTGTATACATTCACATACACCTCACCTACAGGGACACATCTGCAGAGTATGTGCCATTCTGTTGACAACAGGAGCTTTCGGGTCAGAGGGTAGGAGTGAGGCCAGTGAGAGATGCAGATTAATTTCAATTTATAAATATATTTTCATATATTGTTTGAAATTTTGTATTCAGGAAAAAAAGCATTTTGATAAATGCTTGTGAACAGATTAACAAAAGTAATGTGCAATGCGTTCATTAATTTGAAAATGCATTCATTGTTCAATTTTATGGTGAAACGAGGTACATAAAAATTGAATTGATAATGTGTGTGTGTGTTTCTGTCTCACTTAACTTTATCACCCGAATAAACACAGGTGCAGCTTTACCTTCAATACAGGCAGGGCAAGAAACTAATCTCAGTTTTAGCTAGCCCCAGGAAATGATGGGTACAGAGAAATTGCTACCATGAACTGAATAATTCCAAGAAAACTCTGATACCTTCTTGCAGCCAAGATCCCAACCTCCCCCCTCCCTCCCCCTCCTCTCCCCCCTCCCTACTCCCTCTCCCTTGCTGAGCCCCCTGGTCTGAGACCCTCAGAGCTGCAATCCTGGGTCTGGCCACCAGATGGCATCCATCTCTAATTTGGTTTTACTTTTTTAATAAAAAGGGGTACATTTTGTAAAGAATAACAAAGGACTTGGAATAGTTTCTTTACTATGTTAACAATTCTCTTTGGTAAAATACACATGTATATTATTGATCTATCTCTTCCCTCATCAGTATAGGTTCAGGTATCCACAATGTAGAGGGTCCCCTCCCAGGGAACCTGGCGTTCACCTTCCATTGCCACACCCCTGTCCAGGCTTCTCAGAGCTTCTCCCACCCCCTATTAGTAATTCTCTCTCACAGACTATGGACACAGCTGCTCACACCACACTCTGATGCCCACATCCCCACTCACTAACCTCCTACCAGCCCTATGCTGCCCTAAGCCTGCTGGGGACTGACAAGGTACTAGAGCTGATTAGTGATTAATCCTATGGATGGTCCAGTATATGTATTTAGTCTTCCTTTACATTGTGAACAAATGTGAACCTGAAAGAGTCGATCCTCCAAGATGGAGTCTGCGTGGCTAACCAGGCCTAAATTTAAAACAGAGCCAAGCAGCCATTTGCTGATTCACAGTCACACACGTACTCTGAGTTCCAGAAAACCCACATCTTTTTAACTTTGGGACTTTCAGAGCTCACCTGAACTAACCAATTAGAGTGCATCAGTCTCAGCCAATCAGGGCTCAACTGTATTGACCAATCACAACTCAGCTGTATCAACCAATCAGAACTAAGCAAGTTTCAATCCTTCATTTGCATAAACTGACCAGATTGGGAATCTGGGCAGGAACTTTTGTTATAAAACCCAGCCCTCATTTTGTTTTCTGGAGGGCACCTTGTTTTACCACTGTTTGCATACTGTTTACTGTAATAAACTCACTTTCCTCCAGATTCCTTTTTAGACAACTTTTGTTCACAATACTTATCAGTTTCTCAGAATCATTCTGTATATAGGTTCATAAACTGTGAAAATTCAGTTCCCTTACCATGGTTTCTATTAATATTACAGGCATTAGAAATACTTAACACTCAGCTCACATATATGCAAATATCTTTTTAAACATTTATTTGTAAGTTCCTGAAGTGTCCTTTCAAAACCCTAGAAACTGTAAAATTTTTTATTAACATAATGAATTCACAATACTGTTACTGTTAGGGTGGGAATTCGTAGCTTGGGATGAGAAAGAATTCTCAACACAAAGATTACAATAGCTTTAAAGAAAGAAATGTTATTTTACTTCCCCAAGGGAGGGAAGGGCAGGACATGAAGAAAGAAAGGAGAATGTCAGCAGGGAGGATAAGGGGTTCAGAGATTTTATTGGGGGTAAAGGGAAAAAAAGTTATTGCTGCAAGCTGATATCACAAGATGGCTGTGAAGCACCTGTGTCTGTTTTCCTTTTTTTTTTCTCTTCTCTGTGAGGCTGGCTTATCAGGGTCCATGGAATGTGGTCTGACCAGAGCTGGGGCTGGGGAAGGGCCACACTCCTTCTATCTGCTCAGTTATTTTGAAGTGCTGTGAAAACAAAACTCTCCAGGTGGTTAATCCTAAAGACAGAAAGTTGAGCCACAGTTGGTTAATCAAACAAGGGGCTGTGATTTTTCTCTTCAAAGGGGCAGTTATGTCCTGTGAGTTTACTCCTCTTTTTTCTTTTTGTTAGTTTATTTTTCTCTCTTAGATACTGAAAGGTGGCCTTACTAATAACTTATCTAACAGAGGAAAATAACCTATCTGACAGAAAGGAAGGGAAATAAACTCACAGCACATAATTGCCCCTTTGAAAAGGAAAATCACAACACAACTGCCCTTTGTTTTATTTAATTAAAACACCTGAGGCCTAACCTGTTATCTCTAACAGTTCTTTCTCAGCCTTAAAGAGCCCTAAATGGACAGTAGGGGTGGAAGCTCCCTGCTCCAGCTCTCTGCCTTAGTTCCTGCCAAAAAAAACAGATTTCAAGGACTCAGATAATCCAGCCTCACAGAGAAAGAAAAAGAAAGAAAGAAAGAACTCTGCTGAAGCAAAAGGCAAAAAAAAAAGCTATTTTTACCCTTTAAAAGCAGCAAGCAACTTTCCTCAGCTACCCAACAGTACCCTCTACCGTTTCTTCAGTGCTGTGGCCATTCTCTCTCCTCTCTATCTATGTCTCTTTCTTTCTCAGGAAAATAAATAAATTTTATACTTCTTTCTATCCTAAACTCTGTGTGAGAATTCTTTCTCCAACCTGCCTTGAGCACTGAGTATGTTTCCATACTAACAGTTTATTAGCAAGGCCATTTCAATTACTAACTTATATTCCTAACATCACAGCAAGAAAGTTCCTGTTTCTACACACTTTAGAAAACTGGGAATCATACCTAATCTGATAGGCAGAAATCATTCCTCAACTTCATCTTCATTATAGCTCATTTTGTTGCCTACCGGGAATTCCATCCTATGGTTGTGACATAATCAATTTTCGTAATCCCTTGTTATTCAGAGTGTTCTAACATTCCCCATTATCTACACTGTGTGGACGGCATCTTTTCAGAGTGTGTACCCTGCTGAAGGGCACACTTTAGGGCACAATGCACCTGGCTATTTGCCCTGGTGAGCTGAGTTGTCCTCTTGGAGCCCAGAAACTGTCTTGGGAGAATTTCAGTATTGTGCTAACACAACATGGTCCATGTGTGCATGTGTAAGTGTGTGGGTGTCACTCAACATGGAGCATTTCCCTCTGCTTCCTTTGGCCCTTTCACAGCCTCATGTCCCATTTGGTCTCCTCTCCTAAATTCACACCATGAACAAATGTTCTGGAAAAAGGAATTCAGAGGAAAGAGACTTTATTCCAGTTAACAGTCCACAAACCAGGGAGAGCCAGCCTTCAACATACAATGAAGGTGCTGTGCCAGAGAACACAGGGAGGGTTTGTCTCTTATAGAGAAAGTTCCTGCCCAAGGAACTTATGCAAATGAAGGATTCAAACCTGTTAGTTCTGATTGCTCCATACTTGCTAAGTTCTGATTGGTTGATGTCAGCAACAGCCTATTGGTTGGTTAAGGCAGCATGAACAGGAACTGGCAGTTATGAAAGTCCCGAGGTTAAGCAGATTTGTGGTTTTTCTTGAAACTTAATGCATGTCAGACCTCTAGTCAGCAAATGGCCCTTTGAGTCTAGTTTTAATTTAGGACCAGTTTGCTGCTCAGAATTCATCTTGAGGGATTGCCTTTTTCAAGGTTCACAAGTCTCAGAAGTAAAGGAAAACTATCAGAATGGCAGTCCTTATAACTAGATCCTTATCCACATCCTTATCTATCTCCTGAAGATAAACTGGTGCCATGTAAATTAATGGTGCAATGGGTGTGTACCTATGTAGCACTCTGATAACTACTGCCACACTGACACCCATAAAGGTAGTGTCACTTAGACTCCCCAAGAGAAGTCATGTGAGAAAACACACAGGGGAGTGAAGAAAGTAATAATGCTGACATCCTGGCACAGAGGGAAGGCCCTGTACTTTGTTGTGGACCCACTCTCAAGCCAGTGCCACAATTGGAAGATGTGAAAATAATCAGATGAAAATTGAATTTTACACAAGTGAAACCCAAAATAACACGTGGGTTGGGGTTAGGAGGGGAAGGTTTCCGCTTGGAGGAACACGTGAGAGAGTCGGCAGGGCTGGGATACAGCTATAGTTTTATATGAATTCATGTTTATAGAAAAGATATTCATTATGGCCTTTGTATGAAAAGTTTGGTCATTATTGTGGTACAACAGAAGTCCAGGGCAATATATTTTAACAGCTTTCTTGCAATATAATTTACAGACAATAAAATACATGCATGTTAAAGGTAGAATTTTATGATTGTTAGTACATGTATAGAGTTATGTCACCATCTCCATAATCAAGTTTCAGACATTTCCATCACCCAAAAAAGTCCCATTGTGCTTGAATACAGTTCAACCTGAACACACTCCCAGCCCCAGGAACCACAGCTATGCTTTATGTCTTTGTGGATCTGCCTATTCCAGACATTTTATATAAATGAAATCATACTAGATTTGGTCTCTTGCATCCAGCTTCTTTCATTTCACATAATGTTTTCAAGGTTCATGCGTGTGGCAGAATATATCAGTACTTCATTCCTTTTAATTGCTGAATAATACACCACACTTTACTCATTTGTCAATTGATAGGCATTTGGGTTGTTTCCACTCTTTGGCTATTGTGAATGAGGATTCTAGCTACATTCAGATACAAGTTGTTCATTGTTATATAGACATATATTTTTATTTCTTTTGGCAGTGTATCTAAGAGTGGTATTGCTGGGTAATATAATAACTCCTATTAGCCATTTGAGGAATGGCCAGACTACTTTCATAAGCCTGACAGTCATAAGGAATTCAGGCTTAATCTGTTGGTTTTCCCATGAATAGACTGGGGTTAAGGGTTTTGAGAAAGAATACCACAGAGTTAAAGTGCCCTTCTTATCACATCATATCTGGGTCTAGATAACACTCACATGATGTCACTGGTGATATTCACCTTCATCACGTGGTTAAGGTGATGTTTTCCAAGTTTCTCCAGTGTGCAGTAACTATTTTACATTCCTATACTCTGTTCTTCAGAACTGAGTCACTAAGTCAGCCCTGCCCTTAGGGGGTGCAGGACAAAATTAAACTTTGCCTCATGAAGTGCCAGTAGCCACATACATTATTTAGAATTATTTGATCAAGACAATTTTTCTTCTCTCACCCATTTCTTTATCAATGAAAACATTTATTTATATCAGCATGGATTCATGTACACTTATTTTACAGTTGGGATATTTTACTGAATGGAAACATCCCAAAAGAAATTCCCACATCATGATTTGTGTGGTGCAGTAAAAGAATTTTGACCTAACAGTCAGGAGACTGCAAGAGTTCCCTCTCACCACCGTTATATTTCAGCACAGTTATATTGTCTAACACCAGTATATTACACAGTGCTTTTAGGCAATATATGTAACCATGGCAAAGTATGAAACAGCATTACAATTTCAGGTGATTTCATTGCATATTTAGTAATCCTTTCAGAAAGAAAGAAAACTATAGAGAAGCAGAGGTTATTGAAGTACCCATAAAAAATTATTGCTAACATGCAGTAAACCTATTTCCAAAATCCCTTTCATTGAAGCAATATTATGGGATGTGTTGGGGAAAATGTGTGCTTCATTTGAAAGCACAGTGTCTATAGCTCAGTGTTCACATTATCTGACCCTGACTCCATGGAAGCTATTTTTACAGCTCTAGTTTTTAGGTAAATAGAGCATTGAAATATAATCCTCATCTATACACAAGCAAGTGAATTTTGTTTTAGGGAGACAAAGCTTTGTCTCCATTTGGACATTCATTTCAACACTCTTGATCTATAAATGTGACAAGGAGGTGGCTGTTGGCTTTGTGGAGGTGCATTTCAGTGGAGGGGTGGGGGGACAGAGCCCCATTAGATGAGGAACCAGAACTGAGGTTGAGGGAGGTGCAGGGGGATGTGAGTGGAGTATCGAGAATTCTTCTCCCTTTGCAAACGAGAGACTATACGTAAAGAGGACAGTAACTAGAGATGTAGAGGGGGGTCCAGGGCATTAAATTATGTTTTAAAATCTTCAGTGATAACAGACTCTGTCATGTCAAAATATTAGTGGGAAGGAGCCATCTCTTCTTAGATCTGCCACCTGAATTCCCCACACCCCTCTTTTCATACTTTACTTCCCTGCTCCCGTTCTGGAGATGCTTGAAACTTAACCAAAGGAATGGTGTAGAGTTTGGCCTTAATGCCTGTTAGCTGTAGGAATAGATGGATGGATGGATGGATGCACGATGTGCCAAATATGTGCTGGTAATTCACAGATTTTTATCTGCCAGTGCAGAACTCTTCACAGAGGTGACTGAACCCTTGGGGTTGGGTGGCTGAGAAGATGCAGCTTCTCAGGTCTCTGCAACTGACAGCAGCAAGAGGGCAGCACTCAGGTGCAGTGTGCACAGCAGATTTAGGCGGACCTAAATCATACCTTTCATCCTGGAGTGCTCCACCCTGACCTGAGCAGATGAGGTCACAGACAGGCTTGCTTTCCATCACAGGGATAGGATTGTGGTCTGCAAAGGCATGTTGAGGTCCAGCTCTTGTGACATTCAGAAAGACTCCAGAAAGTGTGGATCTGGCTTCTCTTTGAACTTGAACTCAACATGTATCACACAGAGACATTCTTAAACTCTTTCTAGGCAGGCACACTGTCATCAGGAGCCCCCAGATGTCACACAAGCACGCACACACACACACACACCCTGGAGCCTACATGCCAGCAGCAGCACGCCAAGATCACGTGCCCATTACTTGTTGTTTGTTAGGCTGCATATGAAACTGGACTATTTTGCATTGAAAAATAATGCAGTGATGATTATCAGAGTATTTGTATATAAGAGAAATTTTTAATAGTAAGTTTAGTATCCAGTAAAATATGATAACAATGAGGATTTCTTCCTGTCATGTCATCACAGTATAAAAAGAAAATATTGAGGATTTTAGTGTGGTGTGCATGTAGGGAAGACTACACTGTCTCACATTGCTTATGGGGATGTCACGTAGTACAATCTCTTTCCAGGTTGATTTGCCAGTTTCTATTAGAGTCTGTGCATCCCCAATCTGTATGTGTTTGGGGCCTGCTCCTTCTAGTATTCATCCTTTTCATTCATACTTGACATTCTTCAAGTATGTCATCCACAGCATGACACCTGTCTTTCTATTAGCACATATTCCCCATGATACAGGTTGTCTGGGGACTCTACTTTCTGCAGCACTGACCCAGACACACTACCTGTCTTTACAGAGTAGGAAATTGAAGTCCAACGAGGTTCTGACCTGCAGAAAGAGAGGCAGAACTAGCAGCCTGGCTTCAGAGGGGAAGATACAGATTTCAGTAGTGACCTGGGTCAGCAGGAAAGCAAGATTTACTTGATTACAGTGTAATGTGCAGCTCAGCATCACACAGCCTGCACGGGGACATATAGGGTGCCAGGCTCTGCTTTTCCAATTAGTACAGGATGGCCCCAAGCCAGGTTACTTAACCTCAATACACCTTTTTTTCTCTAGCTACAAAACAGCATAGAGATCATATCCTGTACTTCCCAGGAATGTTGTAGAAATTCATAAGACAAAAAAGAACCAGCGTTCAGGAAAAGTGAGTACATATGGTTCCCTGAGGTCAGGGGCCCTGCCCTTTGATAGGACTTTTAAGTTCCCACCACCCATATAGCTCTACAACTTGCCTTTTTTCATCAAAAACAGCATCTATCCAGGTTTTCATTTGCATTTCAGTAGTGAATGTGGTTCCAAATGTTTCTTGAACATGTATATTGTTACTTACATGAATTCTTTGTTTATTCCCGTATTGTCTATTCTTGCATGACAAATTACCCCAAAAGTTTGCCACTTAAAGCAACAAATGTGTATTAATACACACCATTTCTATGGGTGAGGAATCATGACACTGTTTAGGTGCTGGCTCAGCGTCTCTCACAAGGCTGTAATCAAGGTCTAGGTAGAGGCAATAAGCATCTCAAGGCTCAGCTGAGGAAGGATCCAATTCCAAACTCATTCATATGGCTGTTGGAAGGCCTCAGGGCCTCACTGGATCTTGGCCAGAGACATCAATTGCCACACAGGTAGCTAACATTATGGCAGCTGGCTTTCCTTAGAGAGTGCATGAGAATGTGCCTGACAAGCAAGACACAGCCTCTTTGTCACCTAATCTCAGATGTGACATCCCATCTCTTCTCACATATTTTATTTGTTAGTAGCAAGTCACCAATTCCAGCCCACACATTAGGACAGATTACACAGGGAGTGAATAAGGGGAATAAGGATGACCGGGAACAATCTTAGAGGCTGCCAACCACAAAGCCATTAGACCCTCTTTCCATATTGGCTACTGGGAATGCTTCATATATCATGAGAATGAATTAGCCCCATATAATTTACAGGTATTTACTCTAGACTCCTCAGACAACTTTGAAATCTTTTGTCATATACAGTCATTTAAATTTTTCAATATTATAATTTAAAATACAGGTCATTATATAAATAAATTAAGAAATGCCCAGGGCACCATTACTTGTTAGCATCCAGGGAGATTAGAGATTCCTGGAGGCTTCAGAACACATGAAAAGCTTTATTAAAGTTCCGGGCTGTACTCCTGAGTAAGCAATAACCAAAGTGGTTTCTCTGGTTTATATAACCTCTCCTAATTTCCTATAACTTGATCCAAACCATGTATTTAATAATAGATTAGTTGAATAAAGGTTAAGATTAAAGGAGATACAACTTAGAGCACATTTTCTCTATATTATATATGGGTAGAGGCTGGAAGAATTTGGAAGAGAAAGCTAGAAAAAGCCTAGACTGCTGTAAATGAAGCTTTAAGGGCAATTCCGGTGAGGGCTCAAAAAAGGAGTGCTGTAGGGAGAGTCTGAATCTTCTTAGAGATTACTTAAGGGGTTGTGACCACAATGTTGGTAGAAATATGGACAGTAAAGGCCATTCGGATGAGGTCTCAGACAGAAATGAGGAACCAGGTATTGGAAGCTGGTGTCAGGGACATCATAGTTATAAAGTAGCAAAGACCTTGGCTGAATTGTATCTGTGTCCTAGAGCTTTATGGAATGCAGAAATTAAGAGTGATGAACTAGAATATCTGGCAGAAGAAATATCTAAGCAGCAAAGCATTCAGGCTTCTGTGTGTCCCCTTTTAACCACACACAGTGATATTTGAAAGCAAAGAAATGACTTAAAGTCAGAATTTATAATTAAAAGGGAAGCAGAACTAAAAAAATGGAAAATTCACTGCCTGGCCATATAATGAGTGAAGAAGTGTGTTTGGGAGAGAATACTAAGAGTATGGGCCAAGGATAGTCTGCTAAAGAGATGACCATGGACAGAAGGGAGCAGGTGCTGTTCATCAAGACAATGAGAGAAAGACCCCAAAGGCATTTCAGAGATCTTCGAGGCTGCCTCTCCCATCTTAGATCGAGAGCTATAGGAGGGCATAATGGTTTAGGGAGAAAGGCCCGGGCCATCCTTCATGGGTTTGCTGCCACGTGCTCCCTCAGACCTCTGTTCTGGCACAGCACTTCTCAGGTGCCCCAGCTGCTGCAACTCAAGCTGTCCCAAGTGTGGCTCAATGTGCCATTCCAGAAAATACAAGCCATAAACCTTGGCGGTGTCCACATGATGCTAATTCTGTAGGCATGCAGAATGCAACAGCCATGGGAACATGGCTTCCTCCTCCTAGATTTCAAAGGATGTCACTGACAGCTTGGAGGCCCAGACAGAGACTTGTCCCAGGGGCAGAGCCACAACAAAGAGCCTCTACTAAGGCAATGGCAAGCAGAAATGTGGGGTCAGCGCCACCACAGAGAGTCCCCACTAGGGCAATGCCTAGTGGAGCAGTGGGAGCATGGCCACCTCAGAGAATCCAGAACTGTAGAGCCACCAGCGTACAACTGCAGCCTGGGAAAGCTGCAAGCATAAGACTCCAACCTGTGAGAGCTGCTGGGTGGACTGAGCCCAGCAAAGCCACAGGGGCAGGGCTGCCTATGACTTTGGAGGCCCAATCCCCACCCCTATGTGCCCAGGGTGTAGGGCATTGAATCAAAAGAGATTATTCTCTAGCTTTAAGATTTAATGTTGTCTGCCCTTTTGGGTTTTGGACTTGCTTGGGGCCTGTCACTCCTTTCTGCCTATTTCTCTGTTCTGAAATGGGAATGTCTATCCTATTCCTGTTCCACCATTGTATTCTGGAAGTAGATAACTTGTTTGGATTTCATAGGGCCACAGCTGCAGGGAATTTGCTCTAGAATGAATCGTGCTTTGAGTCTCACCCATATCTGATTTAGATGAGACTCTGGACTTTGGACTTTTGAGTTGATGCTAGATCAAGTTAAGACTTTGCAGGCTATTGGGCTGGAATGGATATATTTTGTATGTGAGAAGGAAATAGCCATCTGTGGCCAGTGCCTACCATATTGGGCATCAGCAGCTCTACACGTTTTTCTGCACCTTGCTTTTTTCACATAACAGTATATTCTGGAGATCACTACGTTGCAGTACAGAGGAGTTCCCATTGCTTGTTATACCTGCATAGTACTCTAGAGGGTAGATGTATCTCAGATTTTTTATTCAATCAGTCCCTTATTGCTGGGCGTCTGTCATGTTTTTGGTCTTCTGCTGTTATGATTTCTTCTGCCAGGAGTGACTTTGTGCTTATATATTTTGTTTTTTTGAATTGTACCTTGGGATAGATTTTTAGAAGAGAGATTGCTAGTTCCTGGAGAAAATACCTGTGCCCCATAAAATAGAAGATTTGAAACAGAGAACATCTGGAAATGTAGCAGCAAGAAGTGAACATTGGTCCTATCTCATTATTCCTTTGATTACACATATATTCTGGTCTCTTATTTTCTTCCTACAGTGACGTGGTAAAGGAATTTCTTATTGAGTCCCAGGAAGGAGAAATAGTAAGTACAGAAGAGCCAAGAATATTAATGGGTCAGCTGGACAGAAGAGGGGAGTCATGGAACCTGCATCCCAGTTGCCAGCCCCATTAACTGACCATGGGTCCTAGGGTAAGTCCCTTTCCTCTGTTGGCCTCTGGTTTAACACAGAAGGGCACTCAATATTAAAACAATGGTTAGGGCACCCTTAGATCACCTGGAACTTCATTTCATGTTTACTGACTTTAAACTCCTTCCCCTCTAGAGCAAAGGATTATAGCTTATGATGATGTGCTTTTCCCATACATGGCACTCTCCCACTGGCACACCCAGTGTTGGCAGGCAGCAGTTCTCAGCACTGTAGCTATAAATAACTCCACCCCTTTCTCTCCCACTCGAAAAACCATTTTATAATTCAAGAGAGTGAGATAGTTTTTTATAGGTACAACACTGATTCAGCTATAACATAAAAGAAACAATCTCAAGCTTCAGTAAGGTATTATAAGTAATAAATTGCTTACAATACACACAACAATGATTGTGACACATTAGCTTGCCATGACACCATAGATATGAAGTTCTGATCTAGACCAGCAGCCATTGCAAGAATGTCTTGACAACAGCTCTCATTGGAAGCCAAAAATATTATACATCCAACCATCTTGAGCTGCTATTGTTACTATTAGTAATAAAAATGATTATCATTCCCACTTACTGCTTTATCCTTTTAGAGAACTCCCTAAACAAAATATAGTATTGTTTTGTGTGTTTTTGCTACCTGCATGTGTGTGTGCACATGCGTGTGTGTGTGCGTGCACACACACACACACACACAAAACCTGATTCTTACACTCCAGGGAGCATCATGAGGAGTTCAAGGGCATACCTTCCCTAAGATCCGAGCACGGTATTTGGTGCATCATCCACAAGCCAATGTTTGTTTTTTTTCCCATCCCAAAACTTCTAATCTTTAGCAGGGATATTATTTCTTAACCCATTCAATTCTACTTTTGCCTTGAACTATTTCTTTCTATCCACATTTTTTATTTACTTTGTGGTTCTTTATCAAGCTTTTAAATTTCAATATTTAATTTTCATTTTTATTCATGTAGATATTTAATGCTTTAAAATATCCTCTACAGCTACTCTAGTTAGATTCTAATATGTTGCTTTCATCATTATCCTCATCAAATTCTGTAATTTTAATCTATTCTTATTTGGGCCCAAGATTTGGTTAATAGCCTCAGATAGAGTCAATGTTCATGAATGTTCCATGCAGATCTGAAAAGTAGATGTATTGCCTACTGTCAGGCTTCACAAGTTAGTGTGTCTATCTATAAGATCTACCCTTGGGACTGCGTTGTTTAGGTGTTCTCTATAATTACTAATTTCATCTGACTTGAACATTTTTGGATTAAGGGAAGTGTTGTGTGATTTGATATATATGTATTAATATGTCATATTCTTCTTGTGAATTATAGCCTTTAGCATTATAAATTGTGCTTTTTATCTCTTTAAATTGATCTTGGTCTCAATTCTACTCTCAAATATCAATATTATAGCCCCTGCTTTCTTGTAATTAGCAATTGCTTGCTAAATATTTACTTATTTATAAGTTGTTAACCTATCTGAATTCATTTGTTTAGGAATATCTCTTGAAAAAGCATAGTTGTGGATATTTTGCTTCAACAGGAAATCTGCAAATACTTTTCTTTTAATAGGTGAGTCAAGTCCATTTACATTTATTGATATAATCAAAGTCATGGGTCTTTTAGGTTGAGTTCTGTTGTACTGTTTATAAAAACAAAGAAGTTATAAAGTCTTTCAGTAGGTCATGTGTTTTATCTTTGCTCCCTATTTGTTTTGTTCCAGTGGTTACTTTTATATTAAATCCTTAACTATACTACTTAATACCCTTGATAAGAAATGAAATCTTACTAATGAATAGAGAAATGGTCAAATGATATAAACAGATAATTCACATTTAAAAAATACATACATATCAAACTTTCAAAAATATGCCAAATTACAATAACTAAAGAAATGCAAACTAATATCCTAGGCTATCATACTAAGTGAGGAAGGAAAATTGCTGAAAAAATATGTATAATGGGATAACTTTGGGAAAGAATGTGTGTAAATGAACATGTTTTGTATAATACAGTAATATGTAGACTCCATTCCTGCCTCTTAATAGGTGTGTGTGACCCTGGAGTACTGAGTTTCCCTTGGTGAACCTGAACTTGCTAATCTACAAAATGGGCATAATAACATTTACTTCACAGGGCCATTATGAGGAGAAATGAGCAAACCTATAGAAAATGTCTGCTACATAACACTGTAGTAAATACATGTATGGTCTCCCCTGTGATCTCCCCCCCACAAGAGATGACTTAAATATGAACATCTCACAGAGATCAATTGGATTTGAACCATCAGGAAAAGAAATGAATACGTATTTATACAATTCATAAGATTTGGTGCCATTTCCTTGTAGGATGAGATACCTGAGGATGGTGAAAGCGAGGAAGCAAATTATTGCCTTGTCACTTTGCATGTGATGTCCTTCCTTACCATCTTCCCTTACCTTCTATTTGGACACTGCACTAGCAGCCTCCCATTGAGGCCCAGAGAGGAGACAGTACAGAATGACAGAGCATGAAGATTGGTCTGCTGTACAACACACTGAAATCAGGGGACCTGAGTCCCCAATACCAGAGCTGTCCTTGTGTGCAGGACCATGGAGAGCCACTTCCCCTGTGCTGGTCTCAGCCCTTACACAGGAAAATGTTGTGTATTGCCGTGGTGAGGGACATGGGCTTTGGAGTCAGTAAAGTGAGGAAAAAATTTGGATACATTTTAATTACTGGTTTCATGGTCCTTAGGAAATGAATCTCCAGATAAATGAAACCCATATGAAATGTATGTCTATATATTAAATATGACTGCAAAGAGAATAAAATGGGAGGAACTGCACAAAAATGATATGGTCTCCAAAATTAATGAGTAGCGAGGCCAGTTGTTATTTCTTTATCACTGGACTTGACTATGCTTTCCACAATTTCTAAATTAGTATGGGTATTCTTTGAATTCAGAATTAAACTTCATTGAAACAGGTGTTATTAAATATTTCAGACATACAAAAATTATGAGACTTCTATGTACTCATGTTGACATATATAATATGACATATGCAACTGAAACTCACTTTGAAGTCTTGTCTGATTACACACCTCCTTGTTTCTCAGAGGTAACTGATGTGCAGAATTTGGGTTTTACATTTTTAAGACATTTTCTCTGTAATTTTACTACATATGTATATGTTTGTAAGTGACATTTGGCATTGTTTTGTGGCATGGTTTCATCTCTAAATGCCTGGCTACCTCATGCTAAAAGAGGAAGGAAGAAACATGAGCAGAACAAATACACACTCACATCTCAACACTGGGACTTGCCATATATGCCTCCTTGTCATGTGTACTCTCTTTCAGACTTACTGAAATAGAAATACTCATTTTCTTAGCTGATGTGCTGTTGGGAGCATTAATAGCATCAGCAGATTATGTTTTCAAACCCTGTTTTCCAGATGTATTCTAAGTCTGAGAGTTTCCCTGGAGCCAACTAGCCTAAAAACAATGTCTCAATATATCCCAATATAAAACATATTCCCATTTGTCTGGGCTGAATTTTCTGTCTTCCATTCTCATTGTAACTCCTCTAGGCCTGTCCTCTACATCCAGAACCTGACCTGGACCATGCTGGTGAAAGAAGACAGTGATTGCTTGCACTTAGTGTTCATGTGTCCACACTACTAACCAAATCCCATTTAGAACTTGATCTGATTTTGTATTGCAAGTGCTGGGCATGTGTATATTTTCCTTTCCTTTTATTATTTTTAATTGCACAAGGAAAGCACTTCACAGGTGTTTTAATTCACATGTGTCTATTGCTACTGGGTCCCTGGGCTGAATAGGACTGTGACTCAACTTTTCCCCTGCACCCTGCTGTGTCAGGATTCTCCCCCTCTGGAAGCTGTGGTGCTGAGCCCTGGGCCATTTCATGCAGCCCCTCCCCCTTTCCCTCCCCTGTGGCAGTCACTGCTTGGCTAAGCAGGTGGGTAAACAGAGGAGCCTGCTGTCAGTTCGATGGGCTTCATTTGGGACATTCCACAAAAAAGCATGCTGTGAAACTACTTTCATCTCACGACTTTGCTAAAGTCCTGGGATGTGGAGACCTCATCTGACTGCTGAATGTAAGGTTCATTGGAGAGCCGTGCTTGCCCTTCCGATGGGTGTCTGTAATTTCCCTGAAGCTGCCCAGTTGTGACTCTCATGTGGGGAGAGTCACACATTAGTTCTGAGACCACCTTAATACCTGATTCCCTTGGCTGATGCTGAGCCACATCCCTGGGAAGGGCTGGGGATATTTATTCTAATTATTATTTTCACTTCCAAAACCAGCACACTTTTGTTGTAGATAAAATGGAAACATTAGGAAAGCAAAAAAAAAAAAAAAAAAAACCCATTAGAAACTATTAAAAGTCTGCTGCTTATGTAGAAGCACTGTTAAAATTTGAATATATATAGTCATGCCTCGCTTAATGACGGGAATACATTCTGAGAAATGCATCGTTAGGGGATTTCGTGATTGTGGGAACATGATAGAGTGTACTTGCACAAACCTAGATGGCATTGCCTACTACACACCTAGGCTATATGGTATGACCTATTGCTCCCAGGCTACAAACCTGTACAGCATGTCACTGTATTTAATGCTGTAGGCAACTGCAACACAATGGTAAGTATTAGTAAATCTAAACATAGAAAAGGTACAGTAAAAGTATGGTATAAAAGGTAAAAACTGGTACACCTGTATAGGACACTTACCATGAATGGAACTTGCAGGACTGGAAGTTGTTCTGGGTGAGTCAGTGAGTGACTGGTGAGTGAATGTGAAGGTCGAGGACATTACTGTCCACTACTGTAGACTTTATAGATACTGTACACTTATACTACACTGAACTTACAAAAAATATTTTTTCTTCAATAATAAATTAACTGTAAGTTACAGTAAGCTGTGCTTACTGTAACTTTTTTACTTTATTAACCTTTTAATATTTTTAACTTTTTGACTGTTTTAACACTTAGCTTAAAACACAAACACATTGTACAGCTGTACAAAAATATTTTCTTTCTTTACATCCTTATTTTATAACCTTTTCTCTATTAAATTGTTTTCACTTTTTAAACTTTATTGTTAAAAAGTAACAAATGAACACATTAGCCTCTAAGACTACACAGGCTCAGGATCGTCAATATCACTGTCTTCCACCTCCACATCTTGTCCCACTAGAAGATCTTAATGGGCAATAACACAGTCATCTCCTAGGATAACAATGCCTTCTTCTGGAATAGCCCCTGAAGGGCCTGCCTGAGAATTTTACAGCTAACTTATTTTTATAAGTAGAAAGAGTACATTCTAAAATAATGATAAAATGTATAGTATAATAAATACATAAACCAGTAGTATAGTTTTTATTATCATTATCAAGTATTATGTACTGTACATAATTGTATGTGCTGTACTTTTATACAACGGGCAGTGAAGTAGGTTTTATACCAGCATTACCACAAATACTGGAGAAATGTGTTATAACGGCTATGAAGTCACTAGGCAATAGAAATTTTTCAGTTTCATTATAATCTTACGGGACCACCATCATATGTATGGTCCATCATTGACTGAAATGTTGTTATGTGGTGCGTGGCTATATATTGTTTTCATAAATTTTACTATGCAAATATAACCATGCATATTTAAGAATGCAGCGAGGTGATATTCTACTTAGAGCTGTACAAACTGGTTGTTTTAACACACATCATAATATGAATGTCAATATATGCCAACCAATATAAATTCACATAATAATTAAAATGGCAATATGGTAACACGATTAAAAAAAGGTTAATATTTATTGCCAACTTCTTCAGTTCCCAACACTGTTGTAAGTGCTGGACCTATACTTACTCATTTAATCCTCACCACAACCTATGAGGAGCTATTGTTGCCCGACTTTAAACATAAGGGAACTGAGGCACAGCAAGGGCAGTGCCAGCAAGTGGTGAGGCTTAGATCTGAACACAGGCTGTGTGGCCCCCGAGTCCCTACATCTAACCAGTATGTGCTACTACTGCCTCTCATATGATAAGACCAAACTTACTGTTCATCAGGGCACAGCACAATAAAACCAGTTAAGGTTCCATGTTTCTTCTCAGTTAACTAAGCAGAAATTTAAAATATTAATAATAATCTCTTTGGTTTTGAATTTGGATGAAATATGTCCAGTAATGCTGTAGAAAGTGCTCCCCCAACATCTTGCCTCCCTTCCGGTGCCTCAGGGATGTCACAATTCTATAATACAATGAATGGCTTTCCTATGGTTGGCAACACAGAATGCTTATGTTTCCAAGGCATTTTGATACTTTGTGTAATTGCAAGAGCAATAATGCTTATTATTGGCAAAAAAATAGATGACATATAAAAAAACAATACCCCAGATCCTACCACCCAAAGATAAGCTTGTAATGATTTCACCTACATTATATTCTTCCAGAAGTTTTCTTTTGCACTATTTATATATTTGTGTAAGTATGCATGCATGCATTTATATATTTACATAAAAAGGATACTCCATCTTAAGTTTATTTTGTAACTTGTTTTTCTCACTGTAATGGGTTGAATTGTGTCCCCCAAAATATGTTTCAATCCTAACCCCTACCATGCCTTATTTGGCAGTAGGGTCTGTGCAGATAAAATTAAGCTAAAGATCTCAAGATGTGATCATCCAATGACTGATGTCGTTATAAGAGAAAGGAAAGGGAGATTTGACACACAGGGAAGAAGACCGGGGAAGATGGAGGCAGAGATGGGACTGATGCTGCCACAAACCAAGTAAAGCAAGAGCCACCAGAAGCAGGAAGAGGAAGGGACGGATTCTCTCCTTGAGTCTTCGGAGGGAGCGTGAACCTGCCTACACCTTGGTTTTGTACTTCTGGCCTTGGTTTCATACTTCTGAACTGTGAAATAATAAATTTCTGTAATTTGTTATGGTGGCCCTAGGAAACTAACACATTCACTAACAACATATCACAAATATCATTGCTTGTGCATAAACATTAGTCTATGTCCTATTTTCTCATGGCTACAGTGAAACTAATGCCAACAAAATCTATAAAAGGAAATAAAAATGACTAAAATTTCTTATATACCATATGATTTTTTAAATTCTCATTCAGTGCACATAGCACCCTTATAAGGTACAAACCATAGCTAATCCCCATTTTATAGATGAGAAACTGAGGGACAGAGAGAATGAGGACTTTGCCCAAGACTGCACAGGAACGGAGTGGGACAGCTTCGATTTGTGCCCAGTATCTCATCTCCAGGACCTGCCAAAGAGTTATCGTTAAGTGAAAGAAGCAGTCTGCACAGGCACGCATGTTGTAGAAGGTCATTGAAAGTAATGCTCATCATGTTAATATATTTATACAAAAGACTGGCCCTAGCAACAAAACGGTGGATTGTGACCTTGGTGAGATCACGATCTTCTCAATCCTGGGACAGAAGCCACAGTGCAGTGGGATAAGGAGTCAGTGGGAAGTGAAGAATGTTAACAGAGAATATTGGAAACTCTTTTTGGTACTTTGAATTTGAAAGGGAAGAGAGAGCCCTACAGATGGAGACAGCTGTATTTATAGAGAGAAGGATTCTGTGGCTAAATGGGGATGAAAAGTTCAAAGAAGAATTTTTTTTAAATCTTCAGTTCCTTGAAAGTTGAGCAAATACTCAAGGTAATGTGAAAGAGCCATCTCATCTTAGATTTAACCCTTGAAGTTGCCCATACATTCATTTCCCTTCTGACCTTCTTATTTCCACTTTGGAGAACATGTGACACCTCCAGTGGAATAATAGGGGTTTTGAGCTCAATACATATTTAGTTATAAGTAAATGAAAGAATGGACAATTGTGTGAAAGAAATGCTAGTAACAGTTGGACTTTTGTCTCTCAGGGATGAAGCCATAGTTGAAATGCTGGTGTGATATGATTGGATAGTGCATGATCTGAGGACCCTGCACTGGTGAATGCAAGATGGGTCCCCAATTTTCCTATAAATATATTAACTTACTGAGAAGTCCAGGAGCAGCCATTAGGCAAACACCAAACCTTGCTTTCCTGGTGAGATCTGTCACTGAACTCACTAGGTAAATTCAAAGGCACACCTGTCTTCCCTACATGGGGAACTAGATTTGTGTCTGCTCAAAGATGACGTTGAAGAGCTTCAGTGAGATTATGAAACACTCAAGAATGTAGACAACCTTCTGTCTCTAAAACTTGGATTCAAGGTATACCAGAGAGGGATTTGCTTCCTTCCTCTAAATGTCTGTGTTCTCATTAGAAAAAACAAAGAGAAATGACTTTTCACAATGCCTCCTTAGTCCTCAGACTCAGCCAGCCCCTACTGCTGTGTCCCAACAGTTCAAGGCCATTGAAGTCCCACCCAACGCCATATACTCTGGACAGGTTTTCTCATTTACCCTCTGGGCAGCTCTGTAAGGATGGTATGGTCAGTCCCACTTCACAGATGACCAATCTCAGGCTCACAGAGCCTAAGTCACCTCCCCAGGTAAGTGGCAGGATTGGAATGAAGTTCCATCCCTCACCCTCCTTAGAGGGCCCCGAGCAGCCCCCCTTTTAGAAGAGGGGCTTCCAGGGCTTGAGAAATGGTCAGATCACACTCCCCTACTATAGTGGCCCCATGGGGCCTCAGGGGCCTCACTCAACAACCCCTCTGGATGATGAAGATGACAAAAAAGCTAATATCCTGGGCTTTGTGCCAAGAAAGCTGGGAGTACAGCGCCATGAGTTGGCTATTCCTGAAGGGGCCAGTGGGCTCAGGCAGAAGCTCAGGTGTTGCCCTTGGGGCTGGTGAGCCAGAGGGAAGGAAAGTAACATGTACTCACCTAAGGGAAGCAAATGTACTTTGGGTTTTTTTGTTTGTTTGTTTGTTTTGAGACAGAGTCTCACTCTGTCTCTCTAGCTAGCGTGCCACGGTCTCAGCCTAGCTGACAGCAACCTCAAACTCCAGAGCCCAAGCCGTGCTACCTATGGCCACGGCTTCCCAGACTGCTAGGATTACAGGCGTGAGCCACCCCCCGCCCCGCAGGCCAAGCAAATGTACTTTATATTTCTTCTCTTTTAATCCTAACAGCTATTCTCCTTTAATCCTTGCAGCCACCATTATGACCATTGTTCAGGTCAGGGTGCTGCCTTTAGGGAGTTTATTATGTAAATCAGGGAGACACCTTTGTTATCTCTTGATCAGCTTCTAACTCTGGAATACTCTAAAGATTTATCATTTTCTCTTGACTCTTCCAGGGCTCTGAATGCTGTCATCTCCCTCCAGGCTGACAGTAAGTGTTCCCCACGGTGTTGTGCAACATTTTTTTCTTTTTAAATTCTGACCCGTATAACTTAGAGTCACATTATTGAAATTTAAAACACTATCTAAATGAAAATAACACTAAAAACTTACTAACACAAGGGAGAAAACACTTGCAAACTACATATTGGATATTGGGTTATTATCCATGATTAGTGAACCACATTCTGTAACAATATGACTGACCATTTCCAACAGAGAAATCTCATTAAAATATATGTGAATAATAAACATGTTAAAATATGCCAAAACTACGAGTACTAATAAGGAGCAAATATAATTTCCAACAATAATATGAAGTGGAAAAGACAAGTTGCATAAAAAAATTAGTACTGTAATTCCACTTTTGGAAAAGACTGTGTGTGTAGGTGTATATATTCACATGCACCTACAGGGACCCGTCTGCAGAGTATGCGCCATTCTGTTGACAACAGAAGTTTTTGGGTCAGAGGGTAGGAGTCAGGCCAGTGAGAGATACAGATTAGTTTCAATTTACAAATATACTTTCATATATTGTTTGAAATTTTGCATTCAGGAAAAAAAGCATTTTGATAAATGCTTGTGAACAGATTGACAAAAGTAATGTGCAATGCATTCATTAATTCGCAAATGCATTCCTTGTTCAATTTTGTAGTGGTGAAACGAAGTTGATAAAAATTGAATTGATAATGTGTGTGTGTGTGTGTTTCTGTCTCATTTAACTTTATCACCCGAATAAACACAGGTGCATCTTTACCTTCAATACACGCAGGGGATGGAACCGATCTCAGTTTTACATAGCCCAGGAAATGATAGGTACAGAGAAACGGTGAGGATGAACCGAATATTTCTGGCAAACTCTGATACCTCCTTGCAGCCCAGATCCCAACCTCCCTCCACCCCCTTGCTGAGCCCCTGGGCTGAGACGCTCAGAGCTGCAATCCTGGATCTAGCCACCAGATGGTATCCACCTATATTTTAGTTTTTCTTTTTAATAAAAAGGAGTACATTTTGTAAAGAGTAACAAAGTACTTGGAATGGTTTGTTTACTATGTTAACAATTCTGTTTCGTAAAATACACCTGTGTATTAAAGCAGTTCCATTTGCTGTTCACCTCAAATCTACACCACATTCCCACATGTATCTCTTCCCTCATCAGTGTGGGTTCAGGAGTCCACAGTATAGAGGGCTCCATCCAAAGGATCAGGGCGTTCACCCTCCATTGCCCCACCCCTGTACCGGCTTCCCAGACCTTCTCTCGCCCTCTCTCAGTCATTCCCTCTCCAGGACTATGGACACAGCTGCCAAGATCCCGCTCTGATGCCCCCATCTTCTCTCAGTCACCCCCTAACTGCCTTGTGCTTCCCTAATCCTGCTGGGGACTGCCAGGGTATTAGAGCTGCCTAGTGTTTAATCCTTTGGATGTCCTAGTGTATGTATTTAGTCTTCATTTACAGTGTTAACAAATGTGAACCTGAAAGAGCCAATCCTTCAGGATGGACCCCGAGGGGCTAACACGGCCTAAATTTAAAACAGAGCCTAGCAGCCATTCTCCAACTAGAAGTCACAAATGTACTCTAAATTCCGGAAAATCCACATCTTTTTAACTTTGGGACTTCCAGAGCTCACCTGAATCAACTACTGAGAACTCACCTGCCTCAGCAAATCAGGGATCAGCTGTATTGACCAATCAGAACTCAGCTGTATCAACCAATCAGAACTAAGAAAGTTTCAATCCTTCATTCGCATAACCCAACCAGATTGGGAAACTGGGAAAGAACTTTTGCTATACAACGCAGTCTTCATTTTGTTGTCTGGGGCGCCCCTTGTTTTACTGCTTTTGCATACTGTTTACTGTAATAAAGTCTCTTTCCTCCAAGTGCCTTTTTAGAGAACTTTTGTTCACAGCACTTACCAGATTTTCAGAAAGAATACATAGGTTCATAAAGTGGGTTTTAAGGGAGGTATCATTTTTTTGCTCATTGTATGTACACATCTTTGCAAAGTATAATAATGTTGGTACCTTGATGCCCCCTCGTAACAGAAGCCTGAACTGCAGCTTGAACGTCACTAAGCAGGAAAGTGGGAGGGAGGGACTGTGGCTCAAGCCCACCCTACAGAGCTCTGTGGAAGTTAGGGTGGAAACTAAAGCACTCCCAGTGTTCAGAGATACTGATGGCCTCCACACACAGAGTTCAATCTCTTGCTATGCTAAAGAGAAAGCTTTATATGGGAGGAATAAGAAGAGACCAATACTGTTTGTAACCCACATCTGCCCAAGTTATAATAATTGTTACATGTAAATATATTTCTATAATAACATTTTTAATTGCTTCACAATAAAATTTTAATATCTTTAATATGGACCTGGCATTTCATCATATGATGCCCTATACTTTATTTCCCCATTACCCGAGTTGTGAAAATTCAGTTCCCTTACCATGGTTTCTGTCACATGCATTAGTACACTTAAAACTCAGCTCCTATATATGCAATATCTTTTTAAACATTTCTTGATAAGTTCCCCAAGTGTACTTTCAAAACCCTGGAAACCATAAAATTTTTTATTAACATAATGAATTCAAAATACTATTGCTAATTTATATTTCTAATGTCACAGCAAAAAAGTTCCTGCTTCTGCACACTCTGGAAAACCAGGAATGGTAGCCAATCTGACAGGCAAATCATCTCTCAACTTGCTCTTCATTATAGCTCATTTTGCTGCCTACCTAGAATTCCATCCTATGGATGTGACATAATCAATTTTCATAACCATATGTTATTCAGAGTGTTCTCATATTTCCTATTATCTACATTGTGTGGATGGCAGCTATTCAAGGTCTGTGCCTTGCTGAAGGGCCCACTTCAGGGTAAAGCTCACCTGGCTGGTTGCACTGGTGAGCTGAGTGTGTCTTCTTGGAGCCCAGCAACTCTCTGGGGAGAATTCTAGTATTGTGATAACACAACATGGTCAATGTATGAGTGTGTGTGTGAGAGTGTGTGGGTGTGTATTTGTCACACAACATACAGGATTTCCCCTGCTTCCTTCTGCCCCTTCATGGCTTTGTGTCCCATTTGGTCCCCTCCCCTAAATTGAGGCTGTGAACAAAAGTTCTCCAAAAAGGATTTTAGAGAAAAGAGACTTTATTCCAATAAACAGTTCATGAACGAGAGAGATGCAGCCTTCAATATAAAATGAAGGTGCTGTTTCAGACAACAAAGGGAGAGTTTTTCCTTTATAGAGTAAGTTTCTGCGCGTTTCCACTCAGATCCACTTATGCAAATGAGGGATTCAAACTTGCTTAGTTCTGATTGGTCGATGCTTGCTAAGTTCTAATTGGTTGATGTAGGTCACGGCCTAGTAATTGGTTCAGGCATCATAAACAGGAACAGGCAGCTTTGAAAATCCCAAACTTAAACAGATGTACAGATGTGCTGGTTCTCCCGGAAAGGAACTTAGTACATGTGTGACCTATAGTCAGCAAGTGGCCATTTGGCTCTAGTTTTAATGTAGGCCCAGTTTGCCACTCAGAATTCATCTTGAGGGATTGGCTTGTTCAAGTTTCACAAGGCTCAGAAGTAAAGGAAGAGAAATATCAGAATGGCAGTCCTTATACCTAGATCCTTACCCACATCCTTATCTACATCCTGAAGATAAACTGATGCAAAGTAAATTGTTAGTGCAAAGGGTGTGCACCTATGTACCCCTTTGATAAGTACTGCCACACTGACACCCATAAAGGTGGTGTCATTTAGCCTCCCCAAGAGAAGTCGTGAGAAAACACACAGGGGAGTGAAGAAAGTAATAATGCTGATGTCCTGGCTCAGAGGGAAGGTCCTGGACTTGTTCTGGAGCCTCTGAAGCCACTGCCACATTGGAAGGTGTGAAAATAATCACAAAGAAATGGAATTTTACACAAGTGAAACCCCAGGTAACATGTGGGTTGTGGTTAGAAAGGGAAGGTTTCTGCTTGGAGGACCACATGACAGAGTCAGCACGGTTGGGATACAGCTGTAGTTTTATATAAATTCATGTTTATATAAAATATATTCATTATAGCCTTTGTATGAAAAGTTTGATCATTACTGTGGTACAACAGAAGTCCAGGGAAATACCATATTTTTAACAGCTTTCTTGCAATAAAGTTCACAGAAAATAAAATACATGCAAATTAAACGTAGAATTTTATGACTTTTAGTAAATGTACAGAGTTGTGCCACCACCTCCACAATCGAGTTTCAGACATGTCCATCACCCAAAAAGTCCCATTGTGCTTGAATACAGTTCAACCTGAACACACTCCCAGCCCCAGGAACCACAGATATGCTTTATGTCTTTGTGCATCTGCCTGTTCTAGACATTTTATATCAATGGAATCATGCTGGATTTGGTCTCTTGCATCTGGCTTCTTTCATATCACATAATGTTTTAAAGGTTCATCTGTGTTGCAGCATATATCAGTACTTCCTTCCTTTTTATTGTAGAATAACACACCACACTTTACCCATTTATCATCTGGTGGGCGTTGGGTTGTTTCTGCTCTTTGGCTATTATGAATGAGGATTCTGCATACATTCAGATACAAGTTGTTAGTTGTTGTGTAGACATATGTTTTTATTTCTTTTGGCAGTGTACCCAGGAGTGGTATTGTCGGGTCATCTAGTAACTCCTATTAACCATTTGAGGAATGGCCACACTACTTTCATAAGCCTGACAGTCATGAGGAATACAGGCCAAAATGTTGTTTTTCTCATGACTAGAATGGGGTAAGCGATTGTGAGGAAGAATACCACCGAGCTGAAGTGCCATTCTTATCATATCATATCTGGGTTTAGGTAACACTCACATGATGTCACTGGTGATGTTCACCTTCATCACGTGGTTAAGGTGATGTTTTCCAAGTTTCTCCAGTGTGCAGTAACTATTTTACATTCCTACACTCTGTTCTTTAGAAGTGAGTCACTAAGTCAGCCTTGCCCTTACTGTGTGCAGGACAAAATTAAACTTCACCTTATGAAGTGCCAATAGCCACATATATTATTTAGAATTATTTGCTCAAGACAGTTTGTCTTCTCTCACCCATTTCTTTATCAATGCAAATGTTCATTTACATCAGCATGGATTCAGGTACAATCATTTTACAATTGGGATATTTTACTGAATGGAAACATCCTAAAAGAAATTCCAGCATCATGATTTGTGTGGTGCAGTAAAAGAATTTTGACCTAACAGTCAGGAGACTGCAAGAGTTCCCTCTCACCACCATTATATTTCAGTACAGTTATATTGTCTAACACCGGTATATTCTACAGGGCTTTTATGCAATATATTTAACCATGGCAAAGTATGAAACAACATTACACTTTCAGGTGATTTCACTGCATACTTAGTAATCCCTTCAGAAAGAAATGAAACAATAGAGAAGCAGAAGTTATTGAAGTGGCCATAAAAAATTATTGCTAACATGCAGTAAACCTATTTCCAAAATCCCTTTCATTGAAGCAATAGCATGGGATGTGTTGGGGAAAACGCGTGCTTCTTTGAAAGCACAGTGTCTATAGCTCAGTGTTCACATTATCTGACCCTGACTCTATGGAAGCTATTTTTACAGCTCTAGTTTTTAGGTAAATAGAGCATCTAAATATAATCCTCATCTATACACAAGCAAATGAATTTTGTATTGGGGAGAGAAAGCTTTGTCTCCATTTGGACGTTCATTTCAACACTTTTGATTATAAATGTGACAAAGAGGTGGCTGTTGGCTTTGTGGAGGTTCCTTTCAGTGGATGGTGAGGGAACAGATCCCCATTAGATGAGGAACCAGGACTGAGGTTGAGGGAGGTGCAAGGGGATGTGAGTGGAGTATCAAGAATTCTTGTCCCCTTTGCAAGTGGGAAAGTATACATAAAAAGGATGTAAACAAGGGTCCAGGGCATTAAATTATGTTTTAAAATCTTCAATGATAAGAGACTCTGTCAGGTCGAAATATTAATGGAAGGAGCCATCTCTTCTTAGATCTGCCACCTGAATTCCCCACAACATTCTTTTCATACTTTACTTCCCTGCTCGCATTTGGGAGATGAGATGCTTGAAATTTAACCAAAGGGATGGTGTAGAGATTGCCCTTAATGTCTGTTAGCTGGACAGATGGATGGATGCACAATGTGTCAAGCATGTGCTAGTAATTCACGGATTTTTATCTCCCAGCTCCAAGCTCTTCACACAGGTGACTGAACCCGTGGAGTTGGGTGGCTGAGAAAATGCAGCCTCTCAGGTCTCTGTGACTGATGGCAGCAAGAGGGGAGCCCTCAGCTGCAGTGTGCACAGCAGATTTAGGTGGACCTAAATCACACCTTGCATCCTGGAGTGTTCCGCCCTGACCTCAGCAGGTGAGATCACAGACAGGCTTGTTTTCCACAACGGGGATGGGATTATGGTCTGCTCAGAAGCATGTTGAGGTCCAGCTCTTTTGTTATTCGGAAAGACTCCAGAAAGTATATTATGGGTTCTCTCTAAACATGAACTCAACATATGTCACTGAGAGACATTCTTAACACTTTGACTGCCACAATAGGAAAAAAAATGTTTTCCCTGGAGCCACAGTGTTTTATTACGAAAATAAAATAACAACTTCGAAAACAAAATGATCCCAATTTAATGGAAAATTTATTATTTTTTTACTGTTTTCTCTGCATGAGTTATATGTAACGTGAAAAATAGTTCACATAGCTCAAGGTAAAGAGACGTGTGAGTTACATGTGCTTCAGAGGCCCTGGGCTCAAAACTAGCGTGAGTTAAATACAACTCACATGGCAGGTAATGTGTTAATCTCCGTCTAGGCATACACACTGTCCTGAGGAGCCCCCAGAGGCTGCAGAAACACACACACTCACACACACAAACATCCTGGAGCCTACATGCCGGCAGCAGCACTTGGAAAACTTGCAGTCTCGTGTGCCCGTCACTCATTTTTTTGTTTGTTTCTTCGTTTGTTTTGAGACAGGGTCTCATACTCTGTCGCCCTGGCTAGAGTGCAGTGGCGTGATCATAGCTCACTGCAACCTCAAACTCCTGGGCTCCAGCGATCCTCCTGCCTGAGCCGCCGCAGTAGCTGGGACTACAGGCGTGCACTACCACGCCTGGCTAATTTTTCTATTTTTAGTAGAAACAGGGTCTCGCTGTTTCTCAGGCTGGTCTCCAACTCCTGACTTCAAGCAATCCTCCTGTCTTGGCCTCCCAGAGTGCTAGTATCACAGGTGTGAGCAACTGCGCCCAGCCTCACTCATTGTTTATAGGCTGCATATGAAACTGGACCACTTTGCAATAAAAAAAAAATGCAGTGATAATTATCAGATCATTTTATATACAAGGGAATTTTTAAAGTCATCTTAATATTGAGGTTAATATGATGATGGTGAAAAGATTTCCACTCATCATGACATCAAAGTGTAAAAAGAAACTATTGAGGATTCCAGTCCAGTGTGCCTGTGGGGAAGGCTACACTTTCTCATATTGCTTATGGGGATGTCACTTAGTACTACATCTTTCCAGGTTGACTTACCAATTTCTATTAGAGTCTATGCATCCCCAAACTGTATGCATTTGGAGTCTGCTCCCTCAAGCACTCATGCTCAGCATGACAACTGTCCCTCTATTAGTGCATATTCCTTACCATATAGGTCATCTGGGGACTCCACTTTCTACAGAACTGACCCAGACACACTCTTTTGTCTTTACAGAGTAGGAAACTGAGGTCCAATGAGGTTCTCTGACTTGCAGAAAGAGAGGCAGGACTAGCAGCCTGGCTTCAGAGGTGGAGATACAGATTTCAGTAGTGACCAGAGTCAGCAGGAAAGCAAGAGTCACTTGATTACAGTGAGATGTGCAGTTCGGTGTCACACAGTCTGTATGGGGACATATATAGTGCCAGGCTGAGCTTTTTCACTCAGTGCAAGACAGTCCCTAGCCAGGTTTCTTAACCTCTGTACATCATTGTGTCTCCAGCAACAAAATGGTGTAGAGACCATATCCTTTCCCTCCCAGGAATGCTGGGGGAAATACATGACATAGAAAAGCTCCAGCGTTCAGGAAAGATGAATCCCTACAGCTCCCTGAGGTCATGGGTCCTGCCCTTCTACGGGCCTTTATGTTCCTCCCACCCTATGGGGATGCACAAATTGCAATTACCAAATAATACAAGGACTTACATGATATTTACTCAGTTCATCAAATACAGATTATGATATTCCCCAGTCTAGATTGGAAAATAGCTCCTTGGAAATCATTGCGCCTTTCTTCCCATCTAAGGTCTCCAAAGTGTTTTCCCAGATGGGACCTCATTAATCTCTACATGGATCTGAGAGGTGAGACCCACAAACAGCCAGCACAGGGGAAATGACTTACCCAAGGCCTTATAACGTGCCTGGTCCCCAGTGTCCTATTACATTGTCTTTCTGGGAAGCCTCACCGTGCTGGGCTACATTCCACATATTTTTCATGAGAAATTAACATAGAAGATAAAAAATGGGATGGGAAAGTACATGAAATAAAGTGAAATGGGGTGATGATTTTGATGGTTTTCAACCCTATGAAACTGGTTCAGCAATTGTTTTCCTTTTTCTAAATAATCTGACAAATTGCTCCCACACGGATAATGACACATGAGTTAACACAAGATGGAAAGTTATACATCTTCCTTAACATATCCATATGAGCATTTATGTTATCATGCTATTTGGGTCATGTCAAAGGAATCTTCTTTACAGGAAGAATGGGTATGGGATAGGAAGGGGACTAAGATCTATTGAGTATGGTATGTACTATATGCTGTGTATGATACTTAAAATATTTTGTTCTTCGGCTTCTGAGAACAATTTTCTTTAATAGCTATAATTGTTTCCACTTTACAAATGAGAAAAGGCAAACCCAGAAATATTATGTAATTTTTAAAATTCTTCCTATTAGCATAGAGATCACAGAAATGCTAATCCTGAGCCAGAGCTCTCCTCATATAATGTACTGAAGCCTTTCACTTTGTGGCCACGCAGGACTCAGGAATGAGTGTGTTAGAACTGTCTGTGCATGTCATCCTTGACAAGTCACGCATGTTCGGATGGGCACTAACACGTTTATTGCCACAGGTAGACATTTTCAGTAAATATAAGTGTCTAGATCTCAGAAGAGAGATCTAGGACATGGATTTTTGCTGGAGTGTCTAACAAATAATATGCACCCAATAAAGATTTGTTGAAATAACGAATCCATGGATCAGTGAAGGGTGTGAGATTTAATTCATGTCCTATAACAAAATAGCAAAATTGACAAAATGTGTAAATGGTTCACAGATGAAGAAATGCACATGGCCAATAATCACAATAAAACGCATTCTAGCTCACTAATAATTGAAGGAATGCAAATGAAGGCATCTAAATGTTCTTTTATCACCTATCATCTGACAAAAGGTAAAAACAGAAAGAACTGAATAGGAATGAAAAAAATTCAAAAACAAAAATGTGAAAACTAACTCTGTGTGTGTGGTGGGGGGCGGGAGGGGGGCATGAAGAGACCAAACAAATCAAGGAAACAGAAACACACCTACAGTTAGAAATAAATTTAACTAAATATTATAATGGCAACAGGTATAAAGATGGTTAAATAAGTGACAGTGCTCAGACATTTATGAGGGAGTTTAGATTATTGAAATCAAGCCCCAAGGAATAGATGTTTAAACATGTAATGGAAGGAAATTTTTTCACATCTACAAAATAGGCAGGTAAGAGGGATATTTGCTGCAGCATTGCTGAAAGTGTTTTTTAAAGGGAAAAATAAGAACCATTGTGAATGTCCATAAATACACAACAAACGTGAATTAAGGTAAAGAAAAACATTTCTACATCTCTATGGGCTTCAGGGCAAATGGAGGAGGAAAAAAAACCCTTTAGATTAATTCCAGAGTTAGCTGCTAACCAGGAAATAACAAATTTGTCTCTTTGATTTACATAAACTCCCCTAAAGGAAGCAACCTGATCTCAATAAGGGTCACAGTAATGGGGACCCGGAATAGCTGTTAGGAGAAGAAATATAAAGTACATTTGCTTTCTAGTAGTTCAGTGTCTATTACTTTCCTTCCCTCTAGCTCACGTGTCCCAGGGGCAACACCTTGTGTCCAAAAGTCCCCAGCCAGTCTGCCTTCTTCCTCTCCACCTTTCAAAGTCTTCTTACATTTCTTCTATATATAATATCCAAGGATTTTAGCTACATCTCGCAGGACTAACAGGGAGAAGCATATCTATTCCTTCTGGTCCTCAAAACAGAAGTCCTTTCCTCCGAGTTTTAATATAAGTAAAAATGTTTATATTTGCATTCCTCCCTTCATTAAAAAGTATCACCAGGCTATTCCTACCTTTATGTGTGTTGATTTCTTTCACTTAACATTACATCCTGGCGATCTCTCCATAGCTATGTGTAGATTTTCATCATTCTTATTTACGACTCACCTAATGCACACCTTTGCGTGGTTGTATGATTGTTCATTCATCCATCACACAACTGATGAATGTTTGTTTCCATTCTTCTGCTATTCAAATAGTGCCTCAGTGAATACCTATATCTACGATCATATCTATATCTAAAGTCTTTTTGTGTCATTACCAGTATATCTCTTTAGGAGATTTATTTATATATATCTGAGTCAAAGTGTAAGGGCATATATAAAATTGCTAGATTTACCAAATTCCCTACCATAGTGATTGCATTAGTTTTCTATGGCTACTGTAATAACTTACCACAAACTTGGTGTCATTAAACAACAGAAATATTTTCTCACTTTTGGAGGCCAAAAGTACAAAATTAGTTTCACTAGGGAAAAATCAAGGTGTTGGCAGGGCTGCACTCCTTCCAGAGACTCTAGGGGAGCCTCCTCATCTCCTCCAGCCCTTGGTGGCTGCTGGCATTCCTTGGCTTGTTGGTAGCTGCATCACTCTAGTCACTGCACCCTTGGTCAGGCTGACTTTTCCTCTTCTCTCCATGAACCCTCCCTCTGCTTCTCTCTTATAAGGACACTTAGGATTGCATTTAGGGGCCACCTGGTTAATCTCCCATTTCAAGATCATTAACTTAGTCACAACTGCAAAGACCCTTTTCCATATAAACTGACATTTAAGATTCCAGACACTAGGATGTGATACCATGTTGGGTAAATATTGAGCCTACTACAGTGATCATACCATTTTCATCCCTGTGAACAGGGTATGAAAGCACATGTTTTTCCATAGTCTCACCAACCGGGTGTGTTGACAAATGTTGGACGTTTGCCAATCTAATAGCTGAGAAACGGTATCTTTGTGTAGTTTTAATTTCATCTCTCTTAGTTAAAGCAAGCTTAAGCCTCTTTTTGTATGTTTAAACACAAGATACTTTTTTCTGTTTATGTGTCTTACATGTCTTTGATAGTTGTGTGTTTTTAATGCCTCTATATTGATAAGCATTTATATAGGAGGGACAGTAACACTGGGTTAAAGATAATAGCTGCAGATGTTCTTCCCAGTGTCTTTCTAATTGACTACCATGTTTTTGCCATGCAGAGTTATCATGGTTATTTTTATGTCATCAAATACATCAGTCTTTTCCTTACTGCTCCTGAATATTGATTCTTAGTTAGCAATGTTTCCCCCACTTCCCTCTTATAGAGGAATTCACCTATATTTTCCTCTAATACTTATATAGATATATTGTTTTACATTTAATCCAGAGCTATTTGGAACTTACCCTGCAGTAAGATGGAGAAATGGATCCCTTTATACCTTTTCACTATGTGGTTATGTAACTACCACAGTTCCACTTCCTAAATCACCCACCACATCTCCACTGATGTGAAATGCTGCCTTAGCCATATTCTAAATTCCTAAGTATAATTGGGCCTATGTCAGGCTGTTCTGTTCTGTTACGTTAATCTTTCCGTCAATTCATGAGCCAATAAAATGAAAATGATCTTTTTTCCCCAGTCACATACACCATTCTCTTAGGCACAGAAGGAGATGGGACTCTCTGTTGGGAGGCTGCCAGAATCCATGTACACTTGGAGTAACCGCTTTTCCATCTAGACTTCCAGAAAATTCTGTAGGGTGGGCTTGGGCCACAGCCCCTTCCTCCCACCTTCCTGCTCAGCAATGTTCAACCAGCTTCTGTCACCAGGAGGCACCAGTGTACCAACATTACCAAACTTCTCTACAAAGACATGTCTGCAAGGAGCAAAAAAATACAGTACCTACCTTAAAAGCCAGCTTATGAACCTAAGTGCACAATGAATATAATTCTGTCTGGAAAAAACCTGGTAAGTGTAAAAGAAGACTGTAAAAACATATGCTCCAGGGCATCCATAGGATGAAACAGCAGGTAGCTCTAGGGCACTTTGGCAGTCCCCTGCAGCCACAGAGCAGCACAGAGTAGGCAGGAGGTGACTGAGGATGGGGACACTGGAGTGGGATCTGTGCAGCTGTGTCCATAGTGTCCTGGAGAGGGGATGGCTGAGGGGGGGTGGGAGAGGGTCTGGGAATCCTGTACAGGGCTGGGGTAATGGAGGGTGAACGCCCTGCTCTCTGGGAGGGAGCCTTCTACAGTGCGGATACTCAACCTACTGATGAGGGAGGAGATACATCGTGCATGCGACGTAGATTTGGGGTGAACAGCAAATGGATCTTTAATATATATATGACTTCGCCAAAAAAAACTGGTATCATAGCAAACAAACGGTTTCATAACATTTCTTACTCTTTGCATAATTTATGCCTTTTCATAAAAAAGAAAAAGAGACAGGTATGATGCCACCTGGTGGCAAGAGCCAGGACTGCAGCTGTGAGAAAAGACCAGGGGGTCCAGCAGGGAGAGGGAGGGAGGGAGGTTGGCGCTTAGCTCCAAGGTATCAGCCAGAATTTTCTGAAATTATTCACCTAAAGGTAGCAATCCCCCCGTATCCATCATGTTCTAGGGTATATAAAACTGTGATTGGTTCCAGCTCCAATGTGAATTGAAGATAAAGCTGCACCTGCGAGTGTTATTTGGGGTAACAGAGCTAGAGGAGACACACACACACACACATAAATACTATGTCAATTCAATTTTTAATTTACTTCTTTCATCATGAAGCAGAATACAATGGATGGTTTTTCAAATTAATGAATATGTGCACATTACTTTTGACAATCTGCTCCAAAGTATTTTGTGCATTCAAATTTCCATCAAAATACCTTTATCCAAGAAAACCAAATTTCAAATATTATACAAGTGTATATTCATACAGTGAAATTAATCTGCATCTCTCCCTGGTCCATCTCCTACCCCCGACCCCAAGGGGTCTGTTGTGCATAGACTGGTGCAGGTGTGTCCCTGCAGGTGAGGTGCACATGAACATGTTCACCCACACACACATATAGTCTTCTCAAAAGTGCATCCACAGTCCTCGCCTTTTCCATGTTCTCATTTCCACTTATTATATATTCTCAGAATTTTAAAATATGTGCTTATTAGTTCTTGTGGGTTTTGAATATTTTAATATGTTTATTGTTCATGTATATATATGAATATATATGAATATAGGAATTTCTGAATATATGATTCAGAAAATATGAATTGTCGATTGAAATAGTTGCCAACTGTTTTGTTACTGAGTATATGTCACAAATCATGGATACAAACCCAATATCTGACATGTACATTGCACATGTGTTCTCCCTTCTTTTAATACAATTCTTAGTGGGTTTTTTTTTTTCATTTGGAAAGTGTTCTAAATTTGAATAATATGACTTTAAAATTATACAGGTCACAATTTAAAAAGAAAAAAACTTTGAAAACCATCGTGAGGAACACTCGCTGTCAGCCTGAGGGGAGATTAGAGCATTCAGAGCCCTGGAGGCATCAAGAGAAAATGATACAACTTTAGAGTATTCCAGAGTTAGAAGCTGAGCAGGAGATAACAAAGGTGTCTCCCTGATTTGCATAAACTCCTCTGTAGGCAGCACCTTGACCTGAACAATGGTCATAATAATGGGTACCTTGAATAGCTGTTAGGATTAAAGGAGATGAAATTTTTTGTTGAAATTACTTGCCAATCTCTTTGTTACTGTCTTTTACAAATCATGGATCCTAACCCCATATATGAGGTGGGGTTTCCAAATACTTTCTGCAAAGTTTTCAGACAATTCTTGGTGCTTTTGCTTAAATTTAGAAATTGTTTTTCAATTTCAACAACATTGTGACCAACTTTACAGATCACATGTATCCATAAATATGTACAAATATTATGTATCAATAAAAAACTTTACACATCATAATTTTTTTAAAAAACATAGAGACCCCCTTGGGAACTTATAATGGCAGCCCCCAGGGAGATTATATCATTCAGAGCTCAGAAGGCCTGAGGACAAATGGAAAAAACTTGTAAAAACCTTAGAAAAATTCAGAATGAGCTGCAGATAGGGAGCTCCTCTAATGTACCCTGATCAGAATAATGGGCATAATGACAAGTACCTTGAATAGTTGTTAGGATTAACGGAGATGAAATATAAAGTACATTTGTTTATGGTAGTTCAGTACATACTACTTTCCCTTCCTCTGGCTCAACTGTCCTGAGGCCAACGCCTGAGCTTCTGCCCGAGTCTACTCACCACTTCAGGGATCAGCCATTGCATGGGGCCCTACACCCAGGATTCTTGGCACAAAGGCTGGGATTTCATCTCCTCTGTCATCTTCATCACCCAGAGGCATTGTGAAGTGAGGCCCTGTGGGGCCACAATAGCAGGGGAGTGTAATCTGACCATTTCTCAAGCCCTGGAATCACATCTTATAAAGGGGCCACTGCTCAGGGTCCTCTAGGGAGGGTGAGAGGTGGAACCTCATTCCAATCCTGCCACTAATCTGGGAGGTAACTAGGCTCTGGGAGCCTGAGCTTGGTCATCTGTAAAGTGGGACTGACCATACAATCCTTTCAGAGCTTCCCAGAGGATAAATCAGAAAACCTGTCCAGAGTATATGGCATGGAGTGGGACCTCAATGGCCCTGGAAATGTTGGGACACAGAAGTACAGGCTGGCTGAGCCTCAGGGTCAAGGAGGCATTATGAAAAGTCATTTCTCAATGATTCTCCTAATGAGAACACAGACATGTACATGAAGGAAGCATTTCTCTCTTTGATATCCCTTGAGTTCCAAGTTTTAGAGAGAAGGTTCTTAACATACTTAGGTATTTCAGAAACTCATAAGAGCTCTTCAAAATCATGCATCTCAGCAGATCCAAATCCATTCCCCCATGGTGGTAAGACAGGCGTGTTTGCGAACTCAGCTGGTAAGCTCTGTGATCAGTTATACCAGGGAAGCAAGGAGTGGTGTTTGCCTAAGACTGTTCATGTTAATATACATATAGGAATATTCTGGACCTGTCTGGCAGTTACCAGTGCAGCCTCCTCAGATCCAGCCACATCACACTACAATTACAGCCATCTGCTGCCTCATTTACCCTATGGGCACTTCTCAGACAAGTGGCAGGATTAGAATCAGGTTCCAACCCTCACCCTCCCTAGAGGACCTGAGCAGCCTCCCTCTTAGAAGATGGGCTTCCAGGGCCCGAGAAATGGTCAGATCACACTCCCCTGCTATTGTGGCCCCTCTGGGTGATGAAGATAACAGGAAAGATAAAATCCTGGCCTTTGTGCCAAGAGACCTGGGTGTAGGGCCCCATGAGTTGGCTGATCCCTGAAGGGGTGAATGGGCTCAGGTAGAAGCTCAGGTGTTGCCCTTGGGGCAGGTGAGCCACACAGAGGGAAGGAAAGTAACATGTACTGACCTACTGTGAGCTAATGTACTTTTTTTCTTTGAGGCAGAGTCTCCCTCTGTTGCCCAGGCTAGAGTGCAGTGGTGTCAGCCTAGCTCACTGCAACCTCCAACTCCTGGGCTCAAGTGATCCTCCTGCCTTGGCTTCCCAAGTAGCTGGGAGTAGAGGTGCACACCACCATGCCTGGCTAAATTTTTCTATTTTTAGTAGAGATGGGGTCTCGCTCTTTCTCAGGCTGGCCTCGCACTCTTGAGTTTAGCAATCCTCCCTCCTTGGCCTCCCGGAGTGCTAGGATTACAGGTGTGGGCCACAACACTGCTCTGCCAAGCAAATGTACTTTATATTTCATCTCCCTTAATCCAAACAGCTATTCTCCTTTTAACCTTGCAGCCACCATTATGACAATTGTTCAGGTCAAGGTGCTGCCTTTAGGGGACTTTATGTAATCAGGGAGACACCTTTGTTATCTCCTGCTCAGCTTCTAACTCTGGAATACCCTAAACATTTACTATTTTCTCTTGATTCTTCCAGGGCTCTGAATGCTGTAATCTCCCTCCAGGTTGACAGTGAGTGTTCCCCACGGTGTTGTCCAATATTTTTTCTTTTAAAATTCTGACCTGTATAATTTTAAAGTCACATTATTGAAATTTAAAACACTTTGTAAACTGAAATAACAGTAAAAACTTATTAATACAAAGGAGAAAACACTTGCAAACTACATCTCAGATATTGGGTTATTATCCATGATTTGTGAACCACATTCTGTAACAACATGACTGGTAAGCCTTTTCAACAGAGAAATCTCCCTAAAATATAATATATGTGAATAATAAACATGTTAAAATATGCCACAACTAGAAGTATTAATAAGGTGCAAGTATAAATTCCAACAATAATATGAAGTGGAAAAGACAAGTTCCAAAAATTTAGTACTGTAATTGCACTTTTGGAAAAGACTGTGTGTGTAGGTGTATACATTCACACATACCTCACCTACAGGGACACGTCTGCAGAGTATGCACCATTCTGTTAACAACAGAAGCTTTTGGGACAGAGGGTAGGATTCAGGCCAGTGAGAGAGACACATTAATTTCAATCTATAAATATACCTTCTTACATTGTTTGAAATTTTGTATGCAGACAAAAAAGCGTTTTGGTAAATGCCTGTGAACAGATTGCCAAAGTAATGTGCAGTGTATTCATTCATTTCAAAATGCATTCAGTGTTTGATTTTATGGTGAAACAGAGTAGATAAAAATTGAATTGATAATGTGTCTGTGTGTGTTTCTGTCTCGTTTAGATTCATCACCTGAATAAACACAGGTACAGCTTTACTTTCAATACACGCAGGTCAAGGAACCAATCTCAATTTTAGATATCCCAGGAAATGATGGATACTGAGAAATTGGTGCCATGAGCTGAACAATTCCAGAAAACTCTGATACTTTCTTGCAGTCAAGACCCTACCTCCCCCGCTCCCGACCCCTCTCCCCCTGCCTCCCTGCCTCCATCTCCCCCATCCCTCACCCCTCCCTTGCTGAGCCCAGAGGTTGAGACCTTCAGAGCTGTAATCATGAATCTGACCACAACATGGCATCCATCTCTATTTTGGTTTTTCTTTTCTGATAAAAAGGACTACATTTTGTACAGAGTAACAAAGGATTTGGAATGATTTGTTTACTATGTTAACAATTCTGTTTGGTAAAATACACATGTATATTAAAGCAGTTCCATTTGCTATTCACCCCAAATCTATACCACATTCAGTGATCTACCTCTTCCTTCATCAGTGTAGGTTAAGGTGTCCACACTGTAGAGGCCTCCCTCCCAGACAGGAGGGCGTTCACCCTATATTGCCCCACACCTGTACAGGCCTCCTAGATCTTCTCTTACCCCCTCTCAGTCATTCCCTCTCCAGGACTATGAACACAGCTGCCCAGACCCTTCTCTGATGCCCCCTCCTTGCTTTCACCTCCTACCTGCCCTGTGCCTGCTGGGGACTGCCAAGGTACTAGGGCTGCCTAGTGTTTAATGCTATGGATGCCCCAGTATATGTATTTAGTCTTCTTTTACACTGTGAACAAATGTGAACCTGAAAGAGCCAATCCTTCAAGATGGATTCTGAATGATTAACTAGCCTAAATTTAAAACAGAGCCAAGTAACCATCTGCCAACTGGAGGTCACACATATTCTCTGAATGCCACACAAACCACATCTTTTTAACTTTGGGACTTTCAGCGCTCACCTGAACAACCAATCAGAGCTCACCTGCGTCACCGAATCAACTGCATTGACCAATCAAAGCTGACCTGTATTGACCAATCAGAACTCAGCCGTATCAACCAATCAGAACTAAGCAAGTTTCAATCCTTCATTTGCATTAACTGACTAAATTGGGAATCGGAACAAAAACTTTTGCTATGAAAACTAGCCTTGTTGTTGTTTTCTGGAGCAGTCCTTGTTTTACCACTGTTTGTGCACTGTTTACTATAGAAAAGTCTCTCCTCCAAATTCCTTCTTATAGAACTTTTGTTCACAACAATGATCAGTATTTAGACAGAATCATTCTGCACATAGGTTCCTAAACTGTGAAAATTCAGTTCCCTTACCATGGTTTCTATTAATATTGCAAACATTAGTATACTTAACACTCAGCTCCCATATATGCAAATATCTTTGCAAACATTTCCTTATAAGTTCCAGAAGTGTCCTTTCAAAACCCTGGAAACTGAAATTTTCTATTAACATAATGAATTCACAATACTATTACTGTTACTGTGGGAACTCACAGCCAGGGTTGAGAAAGAATTCTCAACACAAAGACTGGAATAGCTTTAAAGAAAGAAATGTTATTTTACTTCCCCAAGGGAAGGGAAGGGAAGGGAGGGGAGGTGGGGAGGTGGGGAGGAGGGGGGGACACATAAAAAGAAAGGAGAAGTGTCAGCAGGGAGTACAAGAGGTTCTGAGTTTTTATTGGGGGTACAGGGAGAAAAAAGTTATTAATGCAAGCAGATAGCAGATAATGACTGTCAAGTGGCTGTGTCTTTTTTTCTTTTTCTTCCTCTCTTCTCTGTAGGCTGGCGTATAAGGGTCCTTGGAATGTGGTCTGGCCAGAGCTGGGGCTGGGGGAGGGCCATACTCCTTCTATCTGCTCAGTTCTTTTCATGCACTGTGACAACAAATCTCTGTGGGTGGTTGATCTTAAAGACAGAAAGTTGAGCCACAGGAGGTTAATCAAACAAGGGGCTGTGATCTTTCTCTTCAAAAGGGAAATTATGTGCTGTGAGTTTACTACTCTTTTTCTTTTTGTTACCTTATTTTTCTCTGTTAGTGAAAGGTGATCTTATTAATATCTACTATCTAACAGAGGAAAATAATCTATCTAATAGAAACTAAGGGAAATGAACATATGGCAGATAATTACCCATTTGAAAAGGAAAAACACAACACAACTGCCTTTGTTTTGTTTAATTAAAACACCTGAGGCCTAACCCATTATCTCCAACAGTTCTTTCTCAGCCTTCAAGGGCCTTACGTGGCCAGCAGTGGCCCAAGCTCCCAGCTCCAGCTTTCTACCTCAGTTCTGGCAGAAAAACCAGATTTTAAGGACTCAGATGACCTAGCCTCACAGAAAAAGAAAAAGAAATAAATAACTCCCTGACATCTCACAGCTGTTTCTGTTCTCAGTCTCCTGAAGCAGAAAAAAAAAGCCATTTTTACCTTTTAAAAGCACCAAGCAAGTTTCCTAAGCAGCCTGGCACCACCTCTACATTTTTTTCAGTGCCGTGGCTTCTCTCTTTCTCATCTCTCTCCCTATCTCTTTCTTTCTTAAGAAAATAAATGAACTTTGTACTTCTTTCTATCCTGAACTCTGTCTGAAAATACTTTCTCGAACCCACCGTGAGAACCTAGTATGTTTCCACCTTAAAAGTTTATTAGCAAGGCCATCATTTCAATTACTAATAAATCTTCCTAACATCACAGCAAGAAAGTTCCTTATTCTACACACTTTAGAAAACTGGGAATGGTAGCTGACCTGATAGGCAAAAGTCATCCCTCAACTTTGTCTTCATTATAGCTCATTTTGGTGCCTACCAAGGATTCCATCCTACGGATGTGACAAAATCAGTTCTCATAACTCCATGTTATTCAGAGTGTTCTGATATTCCCTATTATCTACACTGTGTGGATGGCAGCTTTTCAAAGTCTGTGCCCTGCTGAAGGGCACACTTCATGGCACAGTCCATATGGCTGTCTGCACTACTGAGCTTAGTGTGTCCTCTTGGAGTCAAGCAACTGTCTTTGGAGAATTCTAGTATTGTGATAACACAATACGGTCAATGTATGACTGTGTGTGTAAGTGTGTAGGTGAGTATGTGTCACTCAACACACAGAATTTCCCTCTCCTTCCTCCTGCCCTTTCATGGCCTTGTGTCCCATTTCATCTCTCCTAAATTCAGGCTGTGAACAAAAGTTCTCCAGAACAGAATTTAGAAGAAAGAGACATTATTCCAGTAAAGAGTTCACAAAGCAGAGAGATGCAGCCTTCACTATAAAATGAAGGTGCTGTTCCAGAGGAAAAAGGGAGGGTTTGTCTTGTAGAAAGAAGGTTGCTATGCAAGTTCCCACTCACAAGCACTTATGCAAATGAAGTATTGAAATATGTTAGTTTTGATTGGTCAATACCTGCTAAATTCTCATTCCTTAATTTAGGCAAGAGCCTATTGGTTGGTTCAGGCAGCATAAATGAGAACAAGCAGCTATGTCATTCACAATGTTAAGCCCACTTGTGCTTTTTTTCTAGAACTTAGTATATGTGTGAGCTCTAGTGAGCAGATGGCCATTTGGCTCTAGTTTTAATTTAGGCCCAGTTTGCCACTCAGAACTCATCTGCAGGAATTAGCTCTTTCAAGGGTCACAAGGCTCAGAAGTAAAGGAAAAGAATTATCAGAATTGCAGTCTTTATAACTAGGTCCTTATCCACGTCCTTATCTATGTCCTTAAATCAACTGGTGCAAGGTAATTTGTTGGTGCAAAGGGTGTGCACCTATATACCCCTTTGATAAGTACTGCCACACTGACAGCCATAAAGGTAGTGTCATTTAGACTTCCCAAGAGAAGTCATTTATGAAAACACAGGACAGTGAAGAAAATAATAATGCTGACATCCTGGCACAGAGGGAAGGCCCTGGACGTTGTTGTGCACCAACTCTCAAGCCACTGCCACAATCGGAATATGTGAAAACGAGATGAAAATCGAATTTAAACAAGGGAAATGCAAAGTAACATGAGGGGTGGGGTTAGAAAGGGAAGGTTTCTGCTTGGAGAAACACATGACAGAGTCAGCAGGGTTTGGATACAGCTATAGTTTATATAAATTAAAGGTTATGTAAAATATATGCATTATGGCCTTTGTATGAAAAATTTGATCATTACCATAGCACAACACAAGTCCATAGCAATGCCATACTTTTTAAGAGATTTCTTGGAAGTCTCACAGCCACCTGAACCAATCAATGAAAGGTCACCTGCCTTAGCCAATCAGGACTCATCTGCATTGACCAATGAGAACTCAGCTCTTGCAACCAATTAGAACTAAGCAAGCTTCAATCTTTCATTTGCATAAACCGACCAGATTGGGAAGCTGGACAAGAATTTTTGCTATACAACCTAGGCCTCATTTTGTTGTCTGGAATGCACCTTGGTTTACTGCTGTTTGCATACTGTTTAATGTTATAAAGTCTCTTTCCTCTAAGTGCCTTTTTAGAGGACTTTTGTTCACAACACTTACCAGTTTTTCAGACAGAATCATTCTATACATAGGTTAATATACTGGGTTTTCAGGGAGGTATCATTTTTTTGCTCATTGTATAAACTTCTTTGCAGAGTTCAATAATGGTATATTGATGCCCCCTCCAGACAGAAGCCTGAACTACAGTTAGAACATCACTGAGAAGGAAGGTGGTAGGGACGGGTTGTCGCTCAAGCCCACCCTACAGAGCTTTCTGGACGTTTGGGTGGAAATGAAGGCACTCCCAGTGTTCAGGGATATGATGGCTTCCACACAGAAAGTTCAGTCCCTTGCTATGTGAAAGAGAAAGGTTTATATAGGAGAAATCAGAAGATTTTTCTTTTTATGCTTGGATACTTATGGATAAATATTGATAGACCTATAATTTTTGGAACCCATGTCTGCCCTGGTTATGAACATCGTTCCACGTAAATATATGTCTATAATAACGTTTTTCATTACTTCACAACAAAATTTTAGTATTTTTAATATGGACCTGGTGTTTCATCATATGATGCCCTAAACTTTATTTCCCCAGTACCCTACTTGTGAAAATTCAGTTCTCTTACCATGGTTTCTATGACAGACATTAGTACACTTAACACTCAGCTCCTATATATGCAAATACACTTTTAAACATTTCTTGATAAGTTCCCCAAGTGTCATTTCAAAACCCTGGAAACCATAAAATTTTGTATTAACACAATGAATTCAAAATATCATATACTGTTAGGGTGGGAACTCTTGGCACAGTATGAGAAAGAATTATGAACACAAATGAGGGAATAACTTTACAAAAAGGAATTTTATTTTACTTTTCCAAGGGAGGGAAGGGCAGGAGACAAAAGAAATAAGTGTCAGCAGGGAGGATAAGGGGTTTGGGGTTTTTATTGGGGTTAAGGGGAAAAAGGTATTGCTGCAAGCTGATAGCAGAAGACTGCTGTGAAGTGGCTGTGTCTGCTTTTCCATTTTTTTCCTCTCTCTGTCTTCTCAGTGAGGCTGCCTTATCAGGGTCCTTGGAATGTGGTCTGGTGAGAGCTGGGGCTGGGGGAGGCCACCCTCCTTCTACCTGCTTAGTTTTTTTCACCTGCTGTGAAAACAAACTCAGCAAATGGTTAAACTTAAAGAAAGTGAGTTGAGCCACAGGTGGTTTACCAAACAAGGGGAACATGATCTTTCCCTTCAAAGGGACAATTATGTGCTCTGAGTTTACTCTTTTTCATTGTTAGATAGTGAAAGGTGGCCTTAGTAATAACCTATCTAACAAAGGAAAACAACCTATTTATCAGAAAGTAAGGGAAATGAACTCACAGCATATAATAGCCCCTTTGAAATGGAAACTCATAAGACAACTGCCCTTTGTTTTAATTATAACACCTGTGGCCTAACCCATTATTACTAAGAGTTCTTTCTCAGCCTTGCAGAGCCCTAAGCGGACAGCAGGGGTGTGAACTCCCTTCTCCATCTCTCTGTCTCACTTCCTGCAAAAAAACATTGCAAGGACTCAGATAACTCAGCCTCACAGAGAAAGAAAAAGAAATAAGGAACCACCTGACATCTTGTGGCCGCTTCTATGATCAGTCTGCTGAAGCAAAAAACAAAAACAAAAACAAAAAAAAAATGAAAAACACTATTTTTCAGCCCTTTAAAAACACCAAGCAACTTTCCTCAGCTGCCTGACACTGCCCTCTAACTTTTCTTCAGTGCTGGTACCTCTCTCTCTCAAATAAATACCCTTTGTACTTCATTCTATCCTAAACTCTGTGTGAGAATTCTTTCTCGAACCCACTGTGAGCACCTAGTGTAAGTGTTCACCCTAACAAGTAGTTTATTAACAAGGCCATCATTTCAGTTACTAATTTATATAACTAATATCACAGCCTAAAATTCCTGATTCTACATACTTTAGAAAACAAGGAATGTAGCTAATCTGATAGGCAAAAATCATCCCTCAACATTGTCTTCATTATAGTTCATTTTGTTGCCTACCTAGAATTCCATCCTGTGGATGTGACATAATCAATTTTCATAACCCCATGTTATTCAGAGTGTTCTGATATTCCCTATTATCTACACTGTGTGAATGGCAGTTTTTAAGAGTCTATGCCCTGCTGAAGGGCACAGTTCATGAGGCTGTTTGCTGAGCTTGGTGTGTCTTCTTGGAGCCCAGCAACTGTCTTGGGAGAATTCTAATATTATGATAACACAACATGGTCTATGTATGAGTGTGTGTAAGTGTAAGCATTTTGATAAATGCTTCTGAACAGATTGACAAAAGTAATGTGCAATGTATTCATTAATTTGCAAATGCATTCATTGTTCAATTTCATGGTGAAACGAAGTTGATTAAAAACTGAATTGATAATGTGTCTGTGTGTGTTTCTGTCTCATTTAACTTTATCACCCAAATAAACACTGGTGTAGCTCTACCTTCAATACAGGCAGGGGATGGAACCAATCTCAGTTTTAGATAGCCCAGGAAATGATGGGTACACAGAAATGGCGACCAGGAGCTGAATAATTCTAGAAAACTGTGATACCTTCTTGCAACCAAGTTCCCAAGTACCCAACCCCCTCCCCCGCCCCCTTGCTGAGCCCCCTAGTCAAAGACACTCAGAGCTGCAATCCTGGATACGGTCAACAGATAGCATCCATCTCTATTTTGGCTCTCCTTATTTAATAAAAAGGAGTACATCTTGTAAAGAGTAATGAAGGACTTGGAATGGTTTCTTTACTACGTTAACAATTCTGGTTGATACAATTCACATGTATATTAAAGCAGTTAAATTTGCTGTTCACCCCATATCTACACACATTCACTGATCTCTCTCTTCTCTCATCCGTGTAAGTTGAGGTGTCCACACGGCAGAGGCTCCCTCCCAGGAAACACGGCGTTCACTCTCCAATACCCACCCCAGTACAAGCTTCCCAGACCTTCTCTTACACCCTCTCAGGCATTCAGTGTCCAGAGCTGTGCACATAGTGCCCAGACCCAGCTCTGATGTCCTCATCCTATCTCAATCGCCTTCTACTTGCCCTGTAAAGCCCTACACCTGCTAGGCACTGCTAAGGTACACTAGAGCCACCTAGAATTTAATCCCGTGCATGCCCCAGTATACGTATTTAGTCTTCTCTTACACTGTGAACAAATATGAACCTGAAAGAGCCAATCCCTCAAGATGGATCCTGAGTTGCTAACTAGCCCTCAACTTAAAACAGAACCAAGAAGCCACTTGCCTACTACAGGTCACACATGTACTCCGAGTTCCGGAAAACCCACATCTTTTTAAGCCTGGAACTCTCAGAGCTCACCTGAACCCACCATTGAAGGCTCACCTGCCTCAGCCAATCAGGGCTCAGCTGCATTGCACAATCAGAACTTAGCTCTTTCAACTAATCAGAACTAAGCAAGTTTCAATCCTTCATTTGCATAAACTGACCAGATTGGGAAGCTGGGCAAAAAATTTTCCTATACAACCCTGCCTTCATTTTGTTGTCTAGAGCTCACCTTGTTTTACCGCTCTTTGCATACTGTTTACTGTAATAAAGTCTCCTTCCTCCAAATGCCTTTGTACAGAACTTTTATTCACAACACTTATCAGTTTTTCAGACAGAATCGTTCTGTACATAGGTTCATAAAGTGGGTTTTAAGGGAGGTATCATTCTTTTGCTCATTGTATACACTTCTTTGCACAGTTCAATAATGTTGGTATGTTGATACTCCCTCGTGACAGAAGCCTGAACTGCACCTTGAACATCACTGAGCTGGAAGGTGGGAGGGAGGGGATGTGGCTGAAGCCCACCCTACAGTGCTGTCTGAAAGTTTTGGTGGAAATGAAGGCACTCCCAGTGTTCAGGGATACTGGTGGCCTCCACACAGAAAGTTCAATCCCTTGCTATGCTATAGAGAAAGCTTTATATGGGAGGGATAAGAAGATTTTTCTTTTTATGCTTGTACACCTATGGATAAATAGTGATAGACCTATAACTTTTGGAACCCACGTCTGCCCTGGTTATGAACATTCTTCCATATAAATATATGTGTATAATACCATTTTTCATTACTTCACAACAAAATTTTAGTATTTCTAATATGGCTTGGTGTTGCATCATTTGATGCCCTAAACTTTATTTCCCCAGTATCCTACTTGTGAAAATTCAGTTCCCTTACCATGGTTTATATGACAGACATTAGTATAATTAACACTCAGGTCCTATATATGCAAATATCTTTTTAAACATTTCTTGATAAGTTCCTCACATGTCTTATCAAAACCCTGGAAGCCATAAAATTTTTTATTAACATAACAAATTCAAAATAGTATTACTAATTTATATTCCTAACATCACAGCAAGAAAGTTCCTTTTTCCACAACTTCAGAAAACAAGGAATGGTATCTGATCTGATGCGCAAGTCGTCCCTCAACTTTGTCTTCATTATAGCTCACTTTTTCCCTACGTAGAATTCCATCCTGTAGATGTGACATAATCCATTTTCATAACCCCATGTTATTCAGAGGGTTCTGATATTCCCTATTATCTACACTGTGTGGATGGCAGCTTTTCACAGTCTGTGCCCTGCTGAAGGGCACACTTCAGGGCATAGTGCAGGTGGCTGTTTGCACTGGTGAGCAGAATGTATCCTCTTGGTGCCCAGCAACTCTCTTGGGATAATTCTAGTATTGTGATAACACAACACGGTCAGTGTATGAGTGAGTGTGTAAGTGTGTGGGTGTACATGTGTCACACAACATACAGCATTTCCTTCTGCCCCCTTGTGGCCTTGTGTCCCATTGGTCCTCCTCTCCTAAATTCAGGCTGTGAACAAAAGTTCTCCAAGAGGGAATTTAGAGGAAAGAGACATTATTCCAGTAAACAGTTCCCAAACCAGGGAGATGCAGCCTTCAACATAAAATGAAAGCCCTGTTCCAGAGAACAAAGGCAGGGTTTTTCTTTCATGGAGAAAGTTCCTGCACAAGTTCCCACTCAGATCCACTTATGCAAATGAAGAATTCAAACTTGCTTAGTTCTGATTGGTCAAGGCTTGCTAAGTTCTGATTGGTTCATGTAGGTAAAGGCCTATTGTTTGGTTCAGGCAGCATAAACAGGAACAGGCAGCTGAGAAAGTCCCCAAGTTAAACAGATGTGCTGGTTCTCCCGGAACTGAAATTAGTATATGTGTGACCTCTAGTCAGCACATGGCCATTTGGCGCTAGTTTAGTTTAGGCCCAGTTTGCCACTCAGAATTCATCTTGAAGAAGTGGCTCTCTCAAGGTTCACAAGGCTCAGAAGTAAAGGAAGAGAAATATCAGAATGGCAGTCCTTATAAGGAGATCCTTATCCACATTCTTATCTATGTACTTAAGATAAACTGGTGCAACATAAATTGTTAGTGAAAGGGTGTGCACTTATGTACTCTCTGGTAAGTACCGCCACACTGACACCTATAAAGGTAGTGTCATTTAGACTCCAAGGGAAGTCATGTGAGAATGTGAGGGAAAAATGAAAACTCATTGAAAACCTTTCACCCTGAAATGAGAAGCTATAGCCCTGTCTATGTTAAATTGCTTATCTGCTTCTGTAAGATTGCTTATCTGCTTCTGTAAGACTGCCTATTGCAACCTCCTGGTCACAAGAATGTTTCTGAAACTGATGTTATAAAGAAAACTGAAACTGCTTAACAACTGCAACTCTCGATTCTGTAATCAGCTTTCAGCAGTTCCCTTGCAGCAACTTCCTCATCTGTACGTTACAGTAACTTCCTTATCTGTACACTTCCTGGTATAAACCTCTATAAAAGGTCATTACATCTAAAGCTCGAGGCTCAGAATTTGGCAGAAGAGTCCCCTCTGAGCCCTCTGGCGTGAAATAAACCTGTTCTCTCTGCATCCTCATGTACCTCTTGGGTTTCTCTGGGCAACATGACTGCGGTTTTGCTGTTACGAGAAAACACATAGGAGAGTGAAGAAAGTAATAATGCTGACATCCTGGCACAGAGAGAAGGCCCTGGACGTTATTGTGGACCCTCTCAAGCCACTGCCATAATTGGAAGATATGAAAATAATCAGAAGAAAATCGAATTTTACACAAGTGAAACCCCAAGTAACATGTGGGTTGGGGTTAGAAGGGGAAGGTTTATGCTTGGAGGAACACATGACAGAGTCAACAATGTTGGGATACAGCTACAGTTTTATATATATTAACGTTTATATAAAACATGTTCATTATAGCCTTTGTGTGAAAACTTTGATCATTACTGTGGAACAACAGAAGTCCAGGGAAATACCATATTTTTCACAGATTTCTTGAAATATAATTACAGACAATAAAATGCATTCATTTTAATGGTAGTTTTTTTTATTTTAAGGACATGTGTGGAAAAGGTGGCATAATGCCATACATTTCCATCACACAAAAAGTGCCATTGTGCTTGAATACAGGTAAACCTGAACACACTCACAGACCCAGGAACCACAGATTTGCTTTATATCTTTGTGCATCTGCCTATTCTAGACATTTTATATAAATGTAATCATACTAGATTTGGTCCCTTGATTCTGGCTTTTTTCATTTCACATAAAGTTTTCAAGGTTCATCCGTGTTGCAGCATATATCAGTACTTCATTCCTTTTAATTGCTGAATAATACACCACACTTTACCCATTTATAAATTCATGGGCATTTGGGTTGTTTCCAGTCTTGAGCTATTATGAACAAGGATTCTGTGCAAATCAGATACAAGTTGTTAGTTGTTCTGTAGACATATATTTTTATTTCTTTTGACAGTGTACCTAGGAGCGGTATTGCTGAGTCATCTAGTAACTCCTATTAACCATTTGAGGAATGGCCAGACTACTTTCATAAGCCTGACAGTCATGAGGAGTACAGGCTTAATCTGCTGTTTTTCTCATGAATAGACAGGGGTTAGAGGTTTTGAGAAAGAATATCACCGAGTTGAAGTGCCCTTCTTATCACATCATATCTGGGTTTAGATAACATTCACATGATGTCACTGGTGATGTTCACCTTCATCACTTGGTTAAGGTGATGTTGGCCAAGTTTCTCCAGTTTGCCGTAACTATTTTACATTCCTACACTATGTTCTTGGAAGTGAGTTACTAAATCAGCCCTGCCCTAATAAGCCCTGCAGCCCTTAGGACGTGCTGGACAAAATTAAACTTCACCTCATGAAGTGCCAGTAGCCATGTATATTATTTACAATTATTTGATCAAGACAATTTGTCTTTTCTCACCCATATCTTTACCAATGAAAACATTTATTTATATCAGTATGGATTCATGTACAGTTATTTTACTATTGGGATATTCTACTGAATGGAAACATCCTAAAAGAAATTCCAGCATCATGATTTGTGTGGTGCAGTGAAAGAATTTTGACCTAACAGTCAGGAGACTGCAAGAGTTCCCTCTCACCACCATTATATTTCAGTACAGTTATATTGTCTAACATTGGTATATTCTACAGGGCTTTTATGCAATATATTTAACCATGGCAAAGTATGAAACAACATTACAATTTCAGGTAATTCCACTGCATACTTAGTAATCCCTTCAGAAAGAAATGAAACAATAGAGAAGCAGAAGTTATTGAAGTGGCCATAAAAAATTATTGCTAACATGCAGTAAACCTATTTCCAAAATCCCTTTCATTGAAGCAATAGTATGGGATGTGTTGGGGAAAACGTGTGCTTCTTGGAAAGCACAGTGTCTATAGCTCAGTGTTCACATTATCTGACACTGACTCTACGGAAGCTATTTTTACAGCTCTAGTTTTTAGGTAAATAGAGCATTGAAATATAATCCTCATCTATACACAAGCAAGTGAATTTTGTCTTAGGAAGACAAAGCTTTGTCTCCATTTAGACATTCATTTCAACATTCTTGATCTATAAATGTGAAAAGAAGGTGGCTGTTGGCTTTGTGGAGGTGCACTGCAGTGGAGGGGTGGGGGGACAGATCTCCATTAGATGAGGAACCAGGACTGAGGTTGAGGGAGGTGCAGGCGCATGTGAGTGGAGTATTGAGAATTCTCCACTTTGCAAGTGGGAGACTATACATAAAGAGGGCAGTAACTTATATAGAGTTATATATATAACTCTATATATATAAGAGAGGGGTCAGGGCATTAAATTATGTTTTAAAATCTTCAGTGATAAGAGACTCTGTCAGGTGGAAATATTAGTGGGAAGGAGACAGCTCTTCTTAGATCTGCCACCTGAATTCCCCACACCCCTCTTGCCATATTTTATTGCCCTGCTCCCCTTCTGGGATGCCTGAAACTTAACCAAAGGGATGGTGTAGGCCTTAATGCCTATTAACTGGACAGATGGATGGATGGATGTATGCATGATGTGTAAAACATGTGTTGGTAATTCACGGATTTTTATCTCCCAGTACAGAGCTCTTCACATAGGTGACTGAACCCGTGGAGTTGGGTGGCTGAGAAAATGCAGCCTCTCAGGTCTCTGTGACTGACGGCAGCAAGAGGGGAGCCCTCAGCTGCAGTGTGCACAGCAGATTTAGGCGGACCTAAGTCACACCTTAAGTCCTGCAGGGTTCCACCCTGACCTGAGCAGGTGAGGTCACAGACAGACTGGCTTTCCATCAAGGGGATGGGATTATGGTCTGCTCGGAAGCATGTTAAGGTCCAGCTCTTGTGTTATTTGGAAAGACTCCAGAAAGTGTAGTATGGGTCCTCTCTAAACTTGAACTCAACACTTATCACTGAGAAACATTCTTAACACTTTGACTGCCACAATAGAAAAAAAAAATGTTCTCTCTGGGGCCACGGATTTTTATAATGAAAATAGAATAACAACCTCGAAAACAAAATAATCCCAATTTAATGGCAAATTTGTTGTTCTTTATTGTTTTCTGTGTGTGAGTTATATGTAACTTGAAAGACAGTTCACGCAGCTCAAGGGAAAGAGACGTGTGAGTTACATATGCTTCAGAGGCCCTGGGCTCAAAACTAGGGTGAGTTAAATACAACTCATATGGCAGTTAATGTGTTAATCTCCTTCTAGGCATACACACTGTCCTGAGGAGCCCCCAGAGGCCGCACAAACACACACATTCACACACACAAACATCCTGGAGCGTACATGCCAGCAGCAGCACGTAGAAAACTTGCAGTCTCTTGTGCCTGTCACTCATTGTTTTTGTTTGTTTGATTGTTTGTTTTGAGACAGGGTCTCACTCTCTGTCACCATAGCTAGAGTTCAGTGGCGTGACCATAGCTCACTGCAACCTCAAACTCCTGGGCTCAAGCGATCCTCCTTCCTCAGCCTCCCTAGTAGCTGGGACTACAGGCGAGTGCCACAACGCCCAGCTAAGTTTTCCAATATTAGTAGAGACTGGGTCTCGCTCTTGTTCAGGATGGTCTCAAACTCCTGAGGTCAAGCAATCCTTCCACCTCAGCCTCCCAGAGTACTAGTTTTATAGGAGTGAGCCACGGTTCCTGGCCAACCTGTTATGTTATTATAGGTTAACCTCAGATAAGTGAAGCACATTTCCTCTGAGCCCTTTAAAAGTTAGTAACCACACAGAAGATCAAAAGATAATACTATAACTGATAGACAGGCAACTGGGTGTGAGAGATTCAGGCCAGAATCCTAAATAGATGCTCAGTCTGCACCGAATCCCACAGCAGTCACTGAGTCACCATGGTATCCATGCTGGCCAAGGAAAGCTGAGAAAAAATAAACCGCCCCCACCCCAATTTTGTTCCTAATATGTGGCAGGAACTGAATAGGATTGACTTGATGCACAGTAATTAACCTCAAGTAGTCCTTACAATAAATACTTCTGGCAGCGTCAGTGCCATACAAATGTATACATGCCCACATACACGCATGCTCACTCCTCCTCTCACCACTTAGGATCCCAGGATTTCACTGAGGTGGAGTTACTGGTGGGTAAAGAAGTAAAACTACACATTGCAACAAAATAATTTCTAATCACACAGATAAAATTGAAAGCTCTAAACTATGTTCCTTTAGTATGATTTTCTGAAAAAGACCTGTAGAATTGTCTCTGGAACATTTTCCTCCCTGGTTTCAATATAGTGCCAACGACTTCTAAAAGCTGATATGGAAATACAGGTAAACACAGCTTAAGCATCAAATACCTAGTCTATCCTGGAGTAGCCTGTGCTTTCAACCAAAAAGATGCCTCAAAGCTGTTGTTAAACATTTCATTGCTGACAGTTCAGTGAAAATATAATAATTAGGAATTATATTTAAGAAATAATGCCATGTATAGCAGCATCAAAAAGTATGAAACATTATCAATCATCTGTCCACAGATATACAATACCTGTACACTGAACACCACAAAATCTTGTTGAGAGAATTAAAGAAGATCTAAATAAGTGGAAGACATACCGTGTCCATGGGTCAGAAGAGTCAGTGTTAAGATTCTGATTCTCTGAAAACTGATCTATAGATTCAGTGCAATCCCAATAAAAATACTACAAGAAAATTTTAAAGAAAATGACAGACTAATTCTAATATTCATACGGAAATACAAAGGACCTAGACATTTGGTCCTCAATCCCCAGCCTGCAGACCAGTACCAGTAGGTGGGCTGTTAGGGACCAGTTCACAGAGCACCCCCCCCTCCCCCCCACACCCCTCCCCCGGCCACCGCAGGTCTGTGGAAAAATTATCTTCTATGAAACTTAGGAACCTGGGAAGAGGTGAGCGCACAGGTCTGTGGAAAAATTGTCTTCCATGAAACTAGTCCCTGGTGCCGAAAAGGTTGGAGACCACTGACCTAGACTATGAAGAACAACTTAAGTTACAGAACAAACACTGTATGATTTCAAGACTCATTATAAACCTGTGGTAACTCAGTGTGCTCTTGGCACCAAGATGGACAAATAGATCAATGGAATAAAGAGACCAGATACAGACCCACAGGTATATGAAAAACTGATTTCTGACAAAGATGCAAAGGCAATTCAGTGGAGAAAGGATAGTCTTTTCAAAAAATGGTGCTGGGACAAGTGCATATCCATATGCACAAATATAAACTATGACCCATATATCACACCATATACAAAAGTCAACTCAAAATGGACCAGAGATCTAAATATAAAACCTAAAGCTATAAGACTTCTAGCAGAAAACACAGGATTAAATCCTTGTGAACAGAGGTTGGGTGAAGATTTCATAGATGAGACACCCAAAACCACAATCTGTAGTGAAGAAATCCATAAATTGGACTTCCTCAAGGTTAAAAACCTCACCTCTTCCAACTACATGGTTCAGAAAAGGACAAGACAAGCCTGTGACTGGGAGAAAATGTTTAAAAATCCTATATCTGACAATGGAATTGTATCTACAATATAAAAAAAGTCACAAAAGTCAGTAAGAAGAAAACAGACCCTCCAAAAAAGAAACAGGCAAAAGATGTGAATACACTCCATTAAAGATATACAAATGTCACATAAGCAAATGAAAAGATGTTCAACATCATTAATCTTAAGGGAGATGTAAATGAAAACTACAATATTTAACTCCTGTGAGAATGACAAAAATGAAAAAGTCTGACCATACCAAGCAGTGGAATGGTTGTGGAGGATGAAACTCTCAGACACTGCTGATAGCAATGAAAAATGGTACAACCACTTTGGAAACTGGCAGTTGTCTACAATGTTAAATTTACATCTACCATATGACTTACCCATTGCATTCCTAAGTATTTATCCTTGAGAAGGAAAGCATATTTCCATGAAAAGACTTATTCACAAATGTCCACCGCAGCTTTATTTATAAGAGCTCCATACTGGAAACAACCCAAGAATCCAACAAGAGGTAAATGGACAAAACAAATTATGGTATAGCCGTATACTGGAATACTGTTCAGCAATAAAAAAGAATGAATTATTGATAAGTGAAACAAAATGGGTAAATCGAAAAATAAATAAGGTGAATGAAACAAGCCAAATGAAAAACAAAAACAAACAAAAATGCCTCTATGATACCCTTTAAATAAATTTCTAGGACATGAAACCTAATCCATAGTAACAGAAATACTGTGTTTGCCTGGAGACAGGGCAATAGGAGGTTTAGTGAAGCCAAATACTATAGAATTAAAAATTGTATGCCCTGGGAAATAATGATATAATATTTAGGCCTATCTAGTTATTTCAGAGGACTTGGCTGGGTATCATTATGAGAGGAAATTATATGGCAATTGTTATTTTTCAAAATACGGAACTGAAGTCTTGTATGTGACATTTTGACAATTTTACCTAACACTTGAAAAATTCTTGGCTTCCTTAAATTCATTATAGAATCGATAATAACATGGTGACCACTGAAGAATGCATATTACAATTTCAAGTTGCCAGGAGGACTGAACCAAATGTATATTGCAAAACCCATCTGAGAGATACATGGGAATTACTGATTATTATTTATACAGAAAGAAAATATATTTAAATTTATTGCAAATACATGTTAAACATCAAGTTCCTTCCCCCAAATGGACTGTTCATTGCTTTGTGACAAAGTATTGCAACTCTAAGATGGACCTCGAGGGCTCCTACAAAGCATGTAGCTGCTGAAAAGGGATGAAATTCCATCTGCTAAACCTCTTCTCCAATGATGAGATCTAAGTAGCTTCTCTACTTTTATAAGGCTATTTTATAAACCTCACAGAAACTATTCCACAATGTACTTCTGTTCAGATCTGTGAACTCACTTGAGCCAGGTGTCATATCCCACCAGGGACAGTAGTTTTGGGGGTCTCGTGAGGACTGCTGCCCTTCAAATCTGAAGAAGCTTCAGCAGCCACCACGACCCAGATCCTCAGAACCTGCCTCCTTCAGACACCTGATATGAGCTCAGTCACCTGCGTGAAGAGCTGCACAGGGAGGTAGAATCCAGCAATCACTATGCTTTATCGGAATCACTATGTGCCCAGCACCATGCTAGGCACTGGGTTAGTGACCAATGACACTGATACAATTGGGTAGTGACCATAACAACCAGAAGGTATAATGGATTTCTCACCAGAGCCGTTTCCTTCTCTTTCCTCGTCCATCCCCTAACAAATTTTAAGAGAAATAAGAAATGGCCTGAATTCATACAGACATTCGTGATCCCGCAATAAAGAGCCCTGGGCTCGCACGTGTGTCATCACTGAAGGTTCCAGCAATCCTGTGGTGAGCGTTCTTGTGCCCATTTTACGGAGGGGGAAGCTGGGCTCACAGAGAGTCATCACCTGTCTCATTCTCGTTAGGTCAGAGCCGAGAGGAAGACACTCAAGCCTGAGACACAGCAAAACGCCGGTTATTTGGGGCACCTGGGTGCAGGTGGGTGGAGGCGGAAAGGAGCGTCCGCCCTGAGGAAGGGGGGAGCGGTGGGTTTTATAGGGGGGTTGGATGGAAGTTTGGGGAGGGTGAGCTTTTCCGAGCAGCCACTGGTTCCTGCCGGCATCACCGCAACCGTCTGTGGTCAGGGTCATGTTTACAACTCCGGACTCCCCAGACTCCTGTGGCCATTGTGCTAAAAGGGTTGCGACCATTATCTGACTGCTCCTTCTACCGCATTCCGTTCCACACACACTTTCTGTGTTCCCACCCTGAGAAAGCCCAACCATCGCCCCGCGCCCGCCTTTACAGGGAAAGGAGCTCCAGGACACCCAGGGGCTGGGGAGCACCCTCACTGGGGCCAGGAGGGTCCCACATCTCTCCCTCACGCGACAGCGGGGCACCGAGCCCCAAAGCGGGAACGAGGCGACTTGGCTCTGGGATCCCTTCGTCTCCCCACAGCCCAGGGAGGTTCAGCGCCCACCGCGGGGCACCCGCACCCTCAGCTGAGCCCAAACACCTGATTGCAGGGCCCTTCTCTTGTCCCCAGGCCGGGTTGGTCTCTCTTAAAAAGTCGTCACCGTCGCCTTAATGACGTCAGCTTTCTATGGCAATCGCGATGCGGCTGACTGGTGCCTCTTGACAGCCCTCTGTCCCCTTGTCTTTATCTGAAAGCAAAACACCTTCACTCTTCAGGCCACCACCTGAGAAAGCACGATGATTAGAGGAACCAGCCTCAGACAAAGGCAGTTTGTGGAACTCTTGGTAGAACTAACCATCTCCCTGTTTGGGGGAGTTGTGTTTGGTTTTAAAGTGACAGTAGGGGGCCGTGCGTGGTGGCTCATGCCTGTAACCACAGCACTCTGGGAGGCCGAGGCTGATGTATCAGCTCAGCTCAGGCGTTCGAGACCAGCCTGAGCAAGGGGGAGACCCCGACTCTGCAAAAAATAGAAAAATTAGCCGGGCATGGTGGTGAGCACCTGTAGTCCCAGCTACTTGAGAGGCTGAGGCAGGAGGATCACTGGAGCCCAGGAGTTGGAGGTTGCAGTGAGCTATGCTGTCCCACTGCACTCTAGCCAGGCGACAGAGCCAGACTCTATCTCAAAAACAAATTAAAAAATAAAATGAAGTGACTGTAGGGGAGTATCATCAGCACACAGAGACCCAGGGAGGTGTCCTAGGGCTCTTGGAATTGAGGTAACCCTCTGAGGGGGCACGCATAAAACTCACACACCATGGTAAGCAGTTAGCCATCTGTGGCAGAAAACTAAGAAACTGTCTATAATCATGTGACTAAATGACCTAGGAACAAAAAAAATTCATCTAAGGAATCTCAGAGTTATTTCAAGGATGCCAGCCTAAAACAATAAAATCATTTAATAGGCAGAAATCTAGTCAATTGAAACATACATTGGTTTATTCTGGGGAATTCTTATCCCCTATTCCTAATACTATCTTCCGTGTGGAGACATATTCACCATCAAACCACTTCTAGCCTCTGTATGAACTTACTTTTCTAATTGGCGAGTTTATCTAATTGGTGAGTTTAGGAGAAACAGCGGTTGCACATCCCTGGTCCTGTCCTTTCAAAACTCTGCTGGGCCAGGCACTGTGGCTCATACCTGTAACCCTAGCACTCCGGGAGGCTGAGGCGGCGGGAACTCTTAAGGCCAGGAGTTCAAGACCAGCCTGAGCAAGAGCGAGATCCAGTCTCTACAAAACATAGAAAAATTAGCCGGGCGTGGTGGCATGCGCCTGTAGTCCCAGCTGCTCAGGAGGCTGAGGCAGGAGGGTCCCTTGAGCTCAGCAGCTGGAAGTTGCAATGAGCTATGATGACGCCACTGCACTCTTGTCTGGGCGACAGAGGGAGACCCTTTCTCAAAAAAAAAAAATACTCTTCGCTTAATGAACCTATGTTCTGCTCTTCCCTCAGGGTGGGTGGGTCTTATGATAGGCCCACAGGTCTACTCCTCTTTCTGTGTCTCCCTACCTCCCCAACTATTCCTAAGGTCTTGCTTCACAATGCTTGGATCATTATGAGCCCCCCAAATGCTCTCCTGCACCTTGTCTGAGCTCTAAAGCAACTAAGAAATATGACAAAAGAAGAACAATACATGGACCTTATTCTTATAAAGGTAATATTGGGGAAAGATCTACCCTTGGGACTATGTTGTTTTAGGTCTTCTCTATAATTACTAATTTCATCTCCACTTGAACATTTTTGGATTAAGGGAAGTATTCTGTGATTTGATACATATGTATTAATATGTCACATTCTTCTTGTGAATTGTATCCTTTAGAATTATAAATTGAGCTTTTTCATCTCTTTAAATTCATTTTGGTCTCAATTCTAATCTCTTAAATAACAAGAATATAGCCCCTGCTTTCTTGTAATTAGCAATTTTTTGGTATATATTTACTTATTTATAAGTTGTTAACCTATCTGAATTCATTTGTTTAAGGAATATCTCTTGAAAGAGCATAGTTTTGGATTTTGCTTCAATAGCAAATCTGCAAATACTTTTCTTTCAATAGGTGAGTTAAGCCCATTTACCTTTATTGATATAATCTAAGTTTTCGGTCATTTAGTTTCAGTTCTGTTGTATGGTTTATAAAAACAAAGAAACTATATAGTCTTTCACTAGGTCATGTGTTTTATTTGTGCTCGCTATTTATTTAGTATTTAGCATGTCTATTGTTTTGTTCTAGTGGTTACTTTTATATTAAATCCTTAAGTATACTATTTAATACCCTTGATATGAAATCAAGTCTTACTAACGAACAGAGAAATGGTCAAATGATATAAACCGATTATTCACTTAAGAAAATATAATAAATAACTTTCAAATATATGCCAAATTACAATAACTAAAGGAATGCAAACTAATATGCTGAGTGAGAAATGAAAAGTGCTGAAAAAATATGTATAATGGGATAACTTTGGGAAAGAATATGTGTAAATGAGCATGTTTTGTATAATACAGTAATGTGCAGACTCCATTCCTGCCTCTTGATAGGTGCTGGAGTACTGAGTTTCCCTTGGTGAACCTGACCTTGCTCATCTACAAAATGGGCATAATAACAGTTACTTCACAGAGCCATTATGAGGAGAAATGAGCAAACCTATAGAAAATATCTGCTACATAACACTTCAGTAAATACATGTATGGTCTCCCCTGTGATCTCCCTCCCACAAGAGATGATCTAAATATGAACATTTCACAGAGATCAATTGGATTTGAACGATCAGGAAAAGAAATGTGTACATATTTATATAATGTACAAGGTTTGGTGCCATTTCTTTGTAGGATAAGATGCATGAGGATGGTGAAAGTGAGGAAACAAATTATTGCCTTGTCACTTTGCATGTGATGTCCTTCCTTACCATCTTCCCTTACCTTCTATTTGGACACTGCACTAGCAGCCTCCCATTGAGGCCCAGAGAGGAGACAGTACAGAATAACAGAGCATGAAGATGGGTCTGCTGTACAACACACTGAAATCAGGGGACCTGAGTCCCCAATACCAGAGCTGTCCTTGTGTGCAGGACCATGAAGAGCCACTTCCCCTGTGCTGGCCTCAGCCCTTACACAGGAAAATATTGTATATTGCCAAGGTGAGGGACATGGGATTTGGGGTCAGTGAAGTGAGGAGGACACATTTTAATCTGGTTTCAGGTTCTAGGAAATGAGTCTCCAGATAAATGAAACCCATATGAAATGTATGTCTGTACATTATATATGACTGCAAAGAGAATAAAATGGGAGGAACTGCACAAAAATGATACAGTCTTCAAAATTGAGTGATGAGGCCAGTTATTATTTCCTTATGTCTGGACTTGACTATGCTTTCCACAATGTCTAAATTAGTGTGGATATTCTTTGAAGTCAGAATTAAACTTCCTTGAAAGAGTTGTTATGGGATATTTCAGACATACAAAAATTATAAGAGACTTCTATGTACTCATGTTGACATATATAATATGACATATGCAATTGAAACTCACTTTGAAGTCTTCTCTGATTACACACCTCCTTCTTTCCCAGAGGTAACCAATATGCAGAATTTGGGTTTTACATTTTTAGGACATTTCTCTGTAACTTTATAACATGTGTATATACTTGTAAGTGACATATGGCATTGTTTTGTGGCGTGGTTTCATGTCTATATGCCTGGCTACCTCATGGTAAAAGAGGAAGGAAGAAACATGACGAGAACAAATACACACTCACGTCTCAACACTGTGACTTGCCATATATGCCTCCGTGTCATGTGCACTGCATTTCAGACTTACTGAAATAGACACACTCATTTTCTTAGTTTATGTGCTGTAGGGAGCATTAATAGCATCAGCAGATTATATTTTCAAAGCCTGCTTTCCAGATGTATTCTAAGTCTTAGGGTTTCCCTGGAGCCAACTAGCCTAAAACAATGTCTCAGTGTATCCTGATATAAAACATATTCCCATTTGTCTGGGCTGAATTTTCTGTCTTCCATTCTCACCGTAACTCCTCTAGGCCTGTCCTCTATATCCAGAACCTGACCTGGACCATGCTGGTGAAAGAAGACAGTGATAGCTTGCACTTAGTGTTCATGTGTCCACACTACTAACCAAATCCCATTTACAACTTGATCTGATTTTGTATTGCAAGTGCTGGGCATGTGTACATTTTCTTTTCCCTTTGTTATTTTTAAGTGCACAAGGAAGGCACTTCACAGGTGTTTAAATTCACATGTGTCTATTGCTACTGGGTCCCTGGGCTGAATAGGACTGTGACTCAACTTTTCCCCTGCACCCTGCTGTGTCAGGATTCTCCCCCTCTGGAAGCTATGGTGCTGAGCCCTGGGCCATTTCATGCAGCCCCTCCCCCTTTCCCTCTCCTGTGGCAGTCACTGCTTGGCTAAGCACGTGGGTAAACGGAGGAGCCTGCTGTCAATTCGAGGGGCTTCATTTGGGACATTCCACAAAAAAGCATGCTGTGAAACTACTTTCATCTCACGACTTCACTAAAGTCCTGGGATGTGGAGACCTCATCTGACTGCTGAATGTAAGATCCATTGGAGAGATGTGCTTGCCCTTCCGATGGGTGTCTGTAATTTCCCTGAAGCTGCCCAGTTGTGACTCTCACGTGGGGAGAGTCACACATTAGTTCTGGGACCACCTTAATACCTGATTCCCTTGGCTGATGCTGAGACACGTCCCTTGGGAAGGGCTGGGGATATTTATTCTAATTATTATTTTCACTTCCAAAACCAAAACACTTTTGTTGTAGATAAAATGGAAAAGTTAGGAAAGCAAAAAAAAAAAAAATCATTAGAAACTATGAAAAGTCTACTGCTTATGTAGAAGCACTGTTAACAGTTGAATATATATACAGCCATGTGTCAGTTAACAACAGGAATATATACTGAAAAATGCATCTTTAGGAGATTTCGTGATTGTGTAAACATCATAGAATGTACTTGCACAAACCTAGATGGCATTGCGTAGTACACACCTAGGCTATAAGGTATGGCCTATTGCTCCTAGGCTACAAACTTGTACAGCATGTTACTGTACTGAATACTGTAGGCAATTGCAACACTATGGTAAGTATTACTATATCTAGATATATTTAAACATAGAAAAGATACAGTAAAAAATGGTATAGAAGATAAAAACTGTAACACTTCTGCAGGACATTTACCAGGAATGGAGCTTGCAGGACAGGAAGGTGCTCTGGGTGAGTCAGTGAGTGTGTCATGAGTGAAGGCCTGAAACATAACTGTACACTACTGTAGACTTTCTAGAGGCTACACTAAACTTACAAAAAATGTTTTTCTTCAATAATAAATTAACCATAGCTTACTGTAACTTTTTTACTTTATAAACTTTTTAATTTTTTAACTTTTTGACTCTTTTGTAATAACAGTTTAAACACGAACACATTGTACAGCTGTACAAAATATTTTCTTTCTTTACATCCTTAATTTATAACATTTTCTCCACCAAATTTTTTTCACTTTTTAAACTTTTTTGTTAAAAACTAACACACATTAGCCTCTAAGACTACACAGGCTCAGGATCATCAATATCACTGTCTTCCACCACCACATCTTGTCCCACAGGAAGGTTTTAATGGGCAATAACACATACTCACTTCCCAAGATAACAATGCCTTCTTTGGGAATGCCCCCTGAATGGCCTGCCTGAGCATTTTTCGGCAAAAGTTTTTTAAAAGTAGAAAGAGTACATTCTAAAATAATAATAAAATGTTTAGTATAATGAATACATAAACCAATAGTATAGTTTTTTATTATCATTATCAAGTATTATGTACTGCACATAATTGTATGTGCCATACTTTTATACGACTGGTAATGCAGTAGGTTTTCTACCAGAATTACCACAAACACTGGAGGAATGTGTAGCCCTAGGACGGTTACGGCGGCTATGAAGTCACTAGGCAATAGGAATTTTTCAGTTTCATTATAATCTTATGGGACCACCATCATATGTGTGGTACATCATTGACTGAAACATTGTTAAGTGGTGCATGGCTATATATTGTTTTCATAAATTTTACTATGCAAATATAACCATGCATAGTTAAGAATGCAGTGAGATGATATTCTACTTAGAGCTGTACAAACTCGTTGTTTTAACACACATCATAATATGAATCGCAATCTATGCCAACCAATATAAATTCACATAATAAAAAAAAATGGGAATATGTTAACACTGATAAAAAAAGGTTAATATTTATTGCCAACTTCTTCAGTTCCCAACACTGTTATAAGTGCTGGACCTATACTTACTTTTTTAAACATCCCCACAACCTATGAGGAGGAGCTATTGTTGCCCAACTTTAAACATAAGGGAACTGAGGCACAGCAAGGGTAGGGCCAGCAAGTGGTGAGGCTTAGATCTGAACACAGGCTGTGTGGTCCCCGAGTCCCTACATCTAACCAGTATGAGCTACTATTGCCTCTCATATGATAAGACCAACCTTACTGTTCCTCAGGGCACAGCACAATAAAATAAATTAAGGTTCCATGTTTCCTCTCAGTTAAATACGCAGAAATTTAAAATATTGATAGTAATCTGTGTGATTTAGAATTTGGAGGAAATACACGCAGTAATGCTGTAGAAAGTGCTCCCCCAACATCTTGCCTCCCTTCCTGTGCCTCAAGGATGTCACCATTCTATAATACATGAACGGCTTTCCTATGGTTGGCAACACAGAACGCTTATGTTTCCCAGGCATTTTAATATTTTGTGTAATTGCAAGAGCAATAATGCTTATTATTGGGAAAAATAGATGACATATAAAAAAAGAATACCCCGAATCCTACCAACTAAAAATAAGTCCTTGTAATGATTTCGTTATAAGAGAAAGGAAAGGGAGATTTGACACACAGGGAAGAAGACCGGGGAAGATGGAGGCAGAGATGGGACTGATGCTGCCACAAACCAAGTAAAGCAAGAGCCACCAGAAGCAGGAAGAGGAAGGGACGGATTCTCTCCTTGAGTCTTCAGAGGGAGCGTGAACCTGCCTACACCTTGGTTTTGTACTTCTGGCCTTGGTTTCATACTTCTGAACTGTGAAATAATAAATTTCTGTAATTTGTTATGGTGGCCCTAGGAAACTAACACATTCACTAACAACATTATCACAAATGTCATTGCTTGTGCATAAACATTAGTCTATATCCTATTTACTCATGGCTACAGTGATACTAATGCCAATAAAATACATAAAAGGAAATGAAAATGACTAAAATTTCTTATATACCATATGATTTTATGTATTGTCATTCGTTGCTCATAGCACACTCAAAAGATAGAAACTGTGGCTAATCCCCAGCTTATAGATGAGAAACTGAGGGACAGAGAGAATGAGGACTTTGCCCAAGACTGCACAGGAACGGAGTGGGACAGCTTCGATTTGTGCCCAGTATCTCATCTCCAGGACCTGCCAAAGAGTTCTCGTTAAGTGAAAGAAGCAGTCTGCACAGGCACGCATGTTGTAGAAGGTCATTGAAAGTAATGCTCATCATGTTAATATATTTATACAAAAGACTGGCCCTAGCAACAAAAAGGTGGATTGTGACCTTGGTGAGATCACGATCTTCTCAATCCTGGGACAGAAGCCACAGTGCAGTGGGATAAGGAGTCAGTGGAAATTGAAAAATGTTAACAGAGATCATAGGAGACTCTTTTTGCTACTGTGAATTTGAAAGGAAAAAGAGAGCCCTACAGCTGGAGACAGCTGTATTTATAGAGAGAAGGACCCTGTGGCTAAATGGGGATGAAAAGTTCAAGGAGGAATTTTTTTAAATCTTCAATTCCTTCCAAATTGGGAAAATTTTCAAGTTAATGTGAAAAGGCCATCTCATCTCAGATTTAAGCCTCGAAGTTGCCCATATATTCATTTCCCTTCTGACCTTCTTATTTCCACTTTGGAGAACATGTGACACCTCCAGTGGAATAAGAGGGGATTTGAGCTCAATACATATTTAGTTATAAGTAAATGAAAGAACCGACAATTGTGTGAAAGAAATGCTAGTAACGGTTGGGATTTTTGTCTCTCAGGGAGGAAGCCATAGTTGAAATGCTGGCGTGATATGGATGGATAACGCTTGATCTGAGGACCCTGCACTGGTGACTGCAGGATGGATCCAGAACTTTCTTATAAATATATTAACATACTGAGCAGTCCAGAAGCAGCCATTAGGCAGGCACCAAACCCCGCTTGCATGGTGAGATCTATCACTGAGCTCACCAAGTAAGTTGAAAGACACACCTGTCTTCCCTACATGGGGAACTGGATTTGAGTCCGCTCAAAGATGATGTTGAATAGCTCTTATGAGATTATGAAACACTCAAGAATGTAGAAAACCTTCTGTCTCTAAAACTTGGAACTCAAGCTATACCCGAGAGAGATTTGCTTCCTTCCTCTAAATGTCTATATTCTCATTAGAAGAAACAAAGAGAAATGGCCTTTCACAATGCCTCCTTAGTGCTCAGACTCAGCCTCTACTGCTGTGTCCCAACATTTCAAGGGCCATTGAAGTCCCTCTGCATGTCATGTACTCTGGACAGGTTTTTGCAATTGCCCTCTGGGCAGCTCTGAAAGGATGGTATGCTCAGTTCCATTTCATAGATGACCAAGCTGAGGCTCACAGAGCCTAAGTCACCTCCCCAGATAAGTGGCAGTATTGGAATGAGGTTCCACCCCTCGCCCTTCCTAGAGGACCCTGAGCAGCCCCCCTTTAGAAGATGGGCCTCCAGGGCTTGAGAAATGGTCAGATCACACTCCCCTGCTAACGTGGCCCCAAGGGGCCTCTCTCCAAAACCCCTCTGGGTTATTAAGTGGACAGAAAAGATAATATCCAGGCCGTTGTGCCAAAGAGCTGGGAGTAGGGCCCCCTGACTTGCCTCATCCCTGAAGGGGTGAGTGGGCTCAGGCAGAAGCTCAGGTGTTGCCCTTGGGGCTGGTGAGCCAGAGGGAAGGAAAGGAACATATACCGACCTACTGGAAGCAAATGTACTTTGTTTTTGTTTGTCACCAGGGCTAGAGTGCCATGGTCTCAGCCTATCTGAAAGAAACCTCAAACTCCTGGGCTCAAGCAATCCTCCTGCCCCAGCTTTCCAAGTAGCTGGGACTATAGGTGAGCACCAACACCCCCGCTAAATTTTTCTATTTTTAGTAGAGACGGGGTCCGGCTCTTGCTCAGGCTGTTCTCCAACTCCTGAGCTCAAGCGATCGTCCTGCCTCAGCCTCCCAGAGTGCTAGGATTATAGGCATGAGCCACTGGGCTCAGCGAAGCAAATGCACTTTATATTTCATCTCCTTTATTCCTAATAGCTATTCTCCTTTACTCCTTGCCGCCACCATTATGACCATTGCTCAGGTCAGGGTGCTCCCCTTAAGGAGGATTATGTAAATCAGGGAGACACCTTTGTTATCTCTTGCTCAGCTTCTAACTCTGGAATACTGTAAAGTTTTATCATTTTCTCTTGATGCCTCCAGGACTCTGAATGTTCTAATCTCCCTCAGGATGACAGTTAGTGTTCCCAACGGTGTTGTCCAACATTTTTTTTTTAATTCTGAGCTGAATAACTTTATTCACATTGTTGAAATATAACACACTTTTTAAATGGTAATGACACTAAAAACTTATTAACACAAGGGCGAAAACACTTGCAAAGTACATCTCGGATATTGGGTTAGTATCCATGATTTGTGAACCACATTCTGTAACGGCACCACTGACAACCATTCCCAACAGAGAAATCTCATTAAAATATACATGAATAATAAACCTGTTTAAATATGCCAAAACTACAAGTACTAATAAGGTACAAATATAAATTCCAACAATAATATGAAGTGGAAAACACAAGTTGCATAAAAAAATTACTACTGTAATTCCACTTTTGGAAAAGACTGTGTGTGTAGGTGTATATATTCACATGTACCCACAGGGACACGTCTGCAGAGTATGCGCCAGTCTGTTGACAATAGGAGCTTTTGGGTCAGAGGGTAGGAGTGAGGCCAGTGAGAGATGCAGATTAATTTCAATTTACAAATATACTTTCATATATTGTTTGAAATTGTGTATTGAGAAAAAAATCATTTTTAAATGCTTATGAATAGATTGACAATGTAACATACAATGCATTCATTAATTTGAAAATGTGTTCATTGTTCAATTTTATGCTGAGACGAGGTAGATAAAAATTGAATTGATAATGTGTCTGTGTGTGTTTCTGTCTCATTTAACTTTATCACCCGAATAAACACAGGTGCAGCTTTACCTACAATACAGGCAGGGGATGGAACCAATCTCAGTTTTACACAGCCCTGGAAATGATGGATACAGAGAAATGGCTAACATGAGCTGAATAATTCCGGAAAACTCTGATACCTTCTTGCAACCAAGATCCCAACCCCCCCTCCACCCCCTTCCACCGCCTTCCACCCCCTTCTACCCCCCTTGAAGAGCCCCCTGGTCTGAGAACTCACAGCTGCATTTCTGGATCTGACAACCAGATGGCACCCACCTCTATTTTGGTTTTTCTTTTTTAATAAAAAGGAGTATATTTTGTAGAGTATCAAAGGACTTGGAATGGTTTTTACTATGTGAACAGTACTGTTTGGTAAAATACACATGTATATTAAAGCAGTTCCATTTTGCTGTTCACCCCAAATCTACACCACATTCACTGATCTATCTCTTCCCTCATCAGTGTAGGTTGAGATGTCCACACTGTAGAGGACGCCCTCACAGGGAACACGGCGTTCACCCTCCATTACCCACCCCCGTACTAGCTTCCCAGACCTTCTCTCACCCCCTCTCAGTCATTCCCTCTCCAGGACTATGAACACAGCTGACCAGACCCCACTGTGATGCCCCCATCGTCTCTCAGTCACCCCCTAACTGCCTTGTGCTGCCCTAAGCCAGCTGGGGACTGCCAAGGTACACTAGAGCTGCCTAGTGTTTAATCCTGTGGATGCCCCAGTATATGTATTTAGTTTTCTTTTACACTGTGAACAAATGTGAACCTGAAAGAGCCAATCCTCCAAGATGGATCCTGAGTGGCTAAGTAGTCCTAAATTTGAAACAGAGCCAAGAATCCACTTGCCAACTACAGGTCACAGGAATTCTGGGTTCTGGAAAACCCACACATTTTTAACCCTGGAACTCTCAGAGCTCACCTGAACCAACCAATCAGAGCTTGCCTACCTTATCAGGCCTCATCTGCATTGACCAATCAAAACTCAGCTCTTTCAACCAATCGGAAGTAAGCAAGTTTCAATCCTTCATTTGCATAAACCGACCACAATAGGAAGATGGGCAAGAACTTAGGCTATACAACCCAACCATCATTTTGTTCTAGAGCCCACTTTGTTTTACCACTGTTTGCATACTGTTGACTGTAATAAAGTCTCTTTCCTCCAAATTCCTTTTTAGAGAACTTTTGTTCACAACACTAATTGGTTTTTCAGATACAATCTTTCTGTACATAGGTTCATAAACTGAGTTTTAACAGAGGTATCATTCTTTTTCTCATTGTATACATTTCTTTGCAGAGTTCAATAATGTTGGTACATTGATGCCCCCTCAAGACAGAAGCCTGAACTGCAGCTTGAACATTAGTTAGCAGGAAGGCAGGAGGAGGGGCTGTGGCTCAAGCCCATACTACAGAGCTTTCTGGAAGTTTGGGTGGAAACGAAAGCACTCCCAGTGTCAAGAATACTGATGGCCTCGACAGAAAGTTCAATCTATTGCTTGCTAAAGAGAAAGTTTTTTATAGGAGGAATAAGAGATTTTTCTTTTTATGCTTTGAGACCTATGGATAAATAGTGATAGACTTATAATTTTTGGAACCCATGTCTGTCCTGGTTATGACCATGTTCCATGTAAATATATTTCTATAACATTTTTAATTACTTCACAACAAAATTTTAACCTTTTTAATATGGAGCTGGTGTTTCATCATATGATGCACTAAACTTTATTTCCCCTGGACCCTAGTTGTGAAAATTCAGTTCCCTTAACATGGTTTCTATGACAGACATTAGTATACTTAACACTCAGCTCCTATATATGCAAATATCTTTTTAAACATTTCTTGATAAGTTACCCAGGTGTCCTTCAAAACTCTAGAAACCATAAAATTTTTTATTAACATAATGAATTCAAAATATCATTACTGTTAAGGTGGGAACTCTTGGTGCTGGTTGAGAAAGAATTCTCAACACAAGTATTAGAATAATTTTAAAGAAAGAAATTTTATCTTACTTTTCCAAGGGAGGGAAGGGCAGGACACAAAACAAATAAATGAGATGTGTCCACAGGGAGGATAAAGGGTTCAGGGTTTTTATTGGGGGTAAAGGGGAAAAAAGGTATAGCTGCAAGCTGAGAGCAGAAGACTGCTGTGAAGAGGCTGTATCTGTTTTTCCTTTTATTTTCTCTCTGTCTTCTCAGTGAGGCTGGGTTATCAGGGTCCTTGGAATGTGGTCTGGTGAGAGCTGGGGCTGGGGGAGGGCCACCCTCCTTCTATCTGCTAAGTTCTTTTCACCTGCTGTGAAAACAAAACTCTGCAGGTGGATAATTTTAAAGACAGTGAGCTCAGCCACAGGTGGTTAATCAAACAAGGGGAACATGATCTTTCTCTTCCAAGGGGCAATTATGTGCTCTGAGTTTACTCTACTTTTTTCTTCTATTTGATAGTTTTCTTTTCTCTGTTAGATAGTGAAAGGTGGCCTTACTAATAACCTATTGAACAGAGGAAAACAACCTATCTATCAGAAAGTAAAGGAAATGAACACAGCATATAATTGCCTCTTTAAAAAGGAAACTCACAACACAACAGCCCCTTGTTTTTTTTATAACACTGGCTAACCATTATTTCTAGAGTCTTTCTCCCTTTTTTCAGAGCCCTTAACCAGTAGTGGTACGAGCCCTGCTCCACTTTGCTGAGTTTCTGCCAAAAAAACAGATTTCAGGACTGAGATAACCCAGCCTCACAGAGAAAGAAAAAGAAATAAGTAACTGCCTGACATCTCATAGCCACTTCTCTTATCAGTCTGCTAAAGCAAAAAAAAAAAAAAAAGCTATTTTCAACCCTTTTAAAACACCAAGCAACTTTCCTCATCTGCCTGGCATATCCCTGTACCTTTTCTTCAGTATTCTGGTCTCTCTCTCTCTCTCTCTCTCTCTCTCTCTCTCTCTCTCTCTCCTCTCTCTCTCTCTCTAATTCTCTTGTCTTCTTCTCCTAAATTTGTGTTCTTCATTCTATCCTAAACTCTGTGTGAGAATCTTTCTCACCTACCTAGCAACCTAGTAACTTTCACCCTAACAATATTATTTATATCCTATCATCAATCAAATTCCTATATCCCAACATCAAGCAGAAATTCCTGATTCTACACACTTTAAAAACTACGAAATTGCTTCTGATAGCAAAATCATCCCTCCTTTACTTCCTTAGCCATTTGTTGCCTACTAGAATTTCCCTCCTATGATGTGACATATCATTTTCATAACCCCATGTTATTCAGTGTGTACTGATATTCCTATTATCTACACTGTGTGATGGAAGCTTTTCAGAGTCTATCCCTGTAGGGCACACTCAGGTATTGTTCACAAGCTCTTGCACTGTAAGTTGAGGGTGTCCTCTTGGAGCCCAGCAGCACTCTTGGGAGAATTCTAGTATTATGATAACACAACATGGTTTATCTGTGAGTATGTGTGTAAGTTTAATCATTTTGATAAATGCTTGTGAACAGATTGAAAAAAGTAATGTGCAATGTAGTCACTAAATTGCAAATGCATTCATTGTTCAATTTCATGGTGAAACGAAGTTGATATAAATTGAATTGATAATGTGTCTGTGTGTGTGTCTGTCTCATTTATCACCCAAATAAACACAGGTGCAGCTCTACCCTCAATACAGGCAGGGGATGGAACCAATCTCAGTTTTACATAGCCCAGGAAATGATGGATATAGAGTAATGGCGACCATGAGCTGAATAATACTAGAAAACTCTGATACCTTCTTGCAGCCAAGATCCCAACCAACTGCCTTCCCTCCCCTCCTCCCTCCCTCCCCTCTCCCCTCCCTCCCCTCCTTCCCTCCCTCCTCCCTCCCCCTTGCTAAACCCCCTGGTCTAAGACACTTAGCTGCAATCCTGGAACTGGCCACAAGATGGCATCCATGGATATTTTGATTTTTCCTATTTAATTAAAAAGGAGACCATTTTATAAGGAGTAACAAAGGACTTGAAATAGTTTGTTTACTATGTTAATAAGTTTGGTAAAATTCACATGTATATTAAAGCAGTTAAATTTTCTGTTCACCCCAAATCTACACCACATTCACTGATCTCCCTCTTCCGTCATCAGTGTACCTTGACATTTCCACACTATAGAGGGCTTCCTCCCAGGGAACAGGATGTTGACACTCCATTACCCACCCCCGTATAGGCTTGCCAGAACTTCTCCCACACCCTCTCGGTCATTCATTATCCAAAATTGTGCACACAGCTGCCCAGACCCCACTGTGATGCCCCCATTGTCCCTCAGTCATCACCTAACTGCCCTGTGCTGCCCTAAACCTGCAGGGGACTGCCAAGGTACACTAGAGCTGAATAGCACTTAATCCTATGGACACCCCAGTGTATCTATTTAGTCTTCCTTTACACTGTGAACAAACATGAACCTGAAAGAGCCAACCCGTCAAGATGGATCCTGCGTGGCCAACTAGGCCTAAATTTGAAACACAACCAAGCACCCACTGGCAGATTAGAGGTAACACATGCACTCTGAGTTCCAGAAAACCCACACCTTTTTAACACTGGACTTCTCAGAGCTCAACGTAACCAACCAATAGCAGCTCACATACCTCAGCCAATCAGGGCTCAGCTGTATTGACCAATCAGTACTCAGCTGTGTCAACCAATCAGAACCAAGCACGTTTCCATCCTTCATTTGCATAAACCGCCCAGAGTGGGAAGCTGGGCAGGAACTTTTGCTATACAACCCAGCCCTCATTCTGTTCTCTGGAACACAACTTGTTTTACTGCTCTTTGCAAACTGTTACTGTATAAAGTCTCTTTCCTCCAAATGCCTTGTTAGAGAACTTTTATTCACAACACTTATCATTTTCTCAGACACAATCTTTCTGTACATAGGTTCATAAACTGGGTTTTAAGGGAGGTATCATTCTTTTGCTCTTCTTTGCAGAGTTCAATAATGTTGGTATGTTGATACACCTTCGTGACAGAACCCTGAACTTCAGATTTAACATCACTGAGCAGGAAGGTGGGAGGGAGGTGCTGTGGCTCAAGCCCACCCAACAGAGCTTTCTGGAAGTTGGGGTGGAAAATAGGGCACTCCCAGTGTTCAAGGATACTGATGGCCTCCAGACAGAAAGTTCAATCTCTTGCTATGCTAAAGAGAAAGCTTTATATGGGACGAATAAGAAGATTTTTCCTTTTGTGCTTTGAGACCTATCGAAAAATACCGATAAACCTATAATTTTTGGAACCCACGTTTGCCCTGCTTATGACCACCGTTCCATGTAAATTTATTTCTATAATAATGTTTTTAGTTATTTCACAACAAAATTTTAATATTTTTAATGTGGACCTGGTGTTTCATCATATGGTGCACAAAACTTTATTTCCCCAGTACCCTACTTGTGAAAATTCAGTTCCCTTACCATGGTTTCTATGACAGACATTAGTATACTTAACACTCAGCTCCTATATATGCAAATACACTTTTAAACATTTCTTGATAAGTTCCCCAAGTGTCCTTCAAAACTCTGGAAAACATAAAATTTTTATGTTTAACATGATGAATTCAAAATACTATTACTAATTTATATTCCTAACACCACGGCAAGAAAGTTCCTATTTCTACACACTTTAGAAATCTAGGAATGATAGCTGATATGATACGCAAAAATCATCCCTCAACTTTGTCTTCCTTATAGCTCATTTTGTTGCATACGTAGAATTCCATCCTGTGGGTGGGACATAATCAATTTTCATAATCCCACGTTATTGAGAGGGTTCTGATATTCCCTATTATCTACACAGTGTGGATGGCAGCTTTTCAGAGTCTGTGCCCTACTGAAGGGCACAATTCAGGGCAAAGTTCACCTGGGTGGTTGCACTTGAGAGCTGAGTGTGTCATCTTGCAGCCCAGAAAATGTCTTGGGAAAATTCTATTATTGTGTAACACAAAACAGTCAATGTATGAGTGTGTGTGTAAGTGTGTGGGTGTGTATGCATCACAAAACATACAGCATTTCCTCCTACTTCCTTCTGCCCCCTCACAGCCTTGTGTCCCATTAGGGTCCCCTCTCCTAAATTCAGGCTGTGAACAAAAGTTCTCCAAAAAGGAATTTAGAAGAAAGAGACTTTATGCCAGTAAACAGGTCACAAACCAGAGAGATGCAGCCTTCAACATAAAATGAAGGTGTTGTTCCAGAGAACAAATGGAGGGTTTTTCTTTTATGGAGAAAGTTCCTGCACAAGTTCCCACTCAGATGCACTTATGCAAATGAAGGTGTCAAACTTGCTTAGTTCTGATTGGTTGATGCTTGCTAAATTCTGATTGGTTGATGTAGGTAAAGGCCTATTGCTTGGTTCAGGCAGCATAAACAGGAACCGGCAGCTGTGAAAGTCCCAAAGTTAAACAAAAGCGCTGGTTCTCCCGCAAGTGAACTTAGTACATGTGTGACCTCTAGTCAGCAGATGGCTGTTTGGCTCTAGTTTTAATTTACGCCCACTTTGCCACTCAGAATTCATCTTGAGGGATTGGCTCTTTCAAGGTTCACAAGGCTCAGAAGTAAAGGAAGAGAAATATCAGAATGGCAGTCCTTATAACTATACTCTTATCTACGTCCTCAAGTTAAACTGGTGCAAGGTAAATTGTTGGTGCAAAGGGCATACACCTACATAGCCCTCTGATAACTACTGCTACACTGACACCCATAAAGGTAGTATCATTTAGACTCCTAGAGAACTCATGTGAGAAAACACACAGGGGAGTGACGAAAGTAATAACGCAGACATCCTGGCACACAGGGAAGGCCCTGCACTTTGTGTGAGAGTAACCCACATGTTACTCTCAAGCCACAGCCACAATTGAAAGATGTGAAACTAATCAGTTCAACATCAAATTTTACACAAGTGACACCGAAAGTAACATGTGGGTTGGGGTAAGAAGAAGAAGATTTCTGCTGGGAGGAACCCATGACACAGTCGGGATACAGCTGGGATAGAGCTATATTTTTACATATATTCATGTTTCTATAAAATATATTCATTATGGCCTCTGAATGAAAAGTTTGATCATTACTGTGGTACAACAGAAGTGCAGCGAAATGCCATGTTTTTAAAAGCTTTCTTGCAATATAATATATAGGCAATAAAATACATGCATTTTAAAGGTAGAATTTTACGATTTTTAGTAAATTTATAGAGTTATGCCACCATCTCCATAATCAAGTTTCAGACATTTCCTTAACCCAGAAAAGTCCTATTGCGCTTGAATGCAGTTAAACCTGAACACACTCCCAGCCCCAGGAACCACAGATATGCTTTATGTCTTTGTGCATCTGCCTATTCTAGACATTTTATATAAATGGAATCATACTAGATTTGGTCTCTTGCATCTGGCTTCTTTCATTTCACATAATGTTTTCAAGGTTCATCCGTGTTGCAGCATATATCACTACTTAATTCCTTTCAATTACTGAATAACACAGTACACTTTACCGATTTATCGATTCATAGGCATTTGGGTTCTTTCCACTCTTGGGCTATTATGAACAAGGATTCTCTGTACATTCAGATACAAGTTGTTAGTTGTTACGTAGACATATGTTTTTATTTCTTTTGGCACTGTACTTAGGAGTGGTATTGCTGGGTCACCTAGTAACTCCTATTAACCATTTGAGGAATGGCCAGACTACTTTCATAAGCCTGACAGTCACGAGGAATACAAGTTTAATCTGTTGTTTTTCTAATGAATAGACTTGGGTTAGGGGTTTTGAGAAAGAATATCACCGAGTTGAAGTGCCCTTCTTATCACGTCATATCTGGGTTTAGATAACACTCACATGATGTCACTGGTGATGTTCACCTTCATCACTTGGTTAAGGTCTGTGGGCAAGTTTGTCCACTGTGCAGTAAGCATATTACATTCTTACACTCTGTTCTTTGGAAGTGAGTCACTAAGTCAGCCCTGCCCTTAGGGCATGCTCGACAAAATTAAACTTCACTATTGAAGTGCCAGTACCTACATATATTATTTAGAATTATTTGATCAAGACAGTTTGTCTTCTCTCACCCATTTCTTTATCAGTGCAAACATTTATTTATATCAGTATGGATTCATGTACAGTTACTTTACTATTGGGATATTTTACTGAATGCAAACATCCTAAAAGAAATTCCAGCATCATGATTTGTGTGGTGCAGTAAAAGAATTTTGACCTAACAGGAGACTGCAAGAGTTCCCTCTCACCACCATTGTATTTCAGAACAGTTATATTGTCTAATACCAGAATATTATACAGTGCTTTTAGGCAATATATTTAACCATGGCAAAGTATGAAACAACATTACAATTTCAGATGATTACATTGCATAGTTAGAAATCCCTTCAGAAATAAATAAAACAATAAGGAAGGAGAAGTTATTGAAGTGGCCATAAAAAATTATTGCTAACATGCAATAAACCTATTTCCAAAATCCCTTTCATTAAAGCAATAGTATGGGATGTGTTGGGGAAAACGTGTGCTACATTTGAAAGCACAGTGTCTATAGCTCATTGTTCACATTATCTGACTCTAACTCTACGGAAGCTATTTTTACAGCTCTAGTATTTAGGTAAATAGAGCATTGAAATACAATCCTCGTCTATATACAAGCAAGTGAATTTTGTATTGGGGAGAGAAAGCTTTGTCTCCATTTGAACGTTAATTTCAATACTCTTGATCTATAAATGTGACAAGGAGGTGGCTGTTGGCTTTGTGGAGGTGCATCTCAGTGCAGGAGTGGGGGGACAGAGCCCCATTAGATGAGGAACCAGGACTGAGGTTGACGGAGGTGCAGGGGGATGTGAGTGGAGTATTGAGATTTCTTCTCCCCTTTGCAAGTGGGAGACTATACGTATAGAGGACAGTAACTAGACATGTAGAGAGGGGTCCAGCGCATTAAATTATGTTTTAAAATCTTATATGATAAGAGACTCTGTCAGGTTGAAATATTAGTGGGAAGGAGCCATCCCTTCTTCGATCTGCCACCTGAATACCCCACACCCCCCTTTCCATAATTTATTTCCCTGCTCCCATTCTGGAGATTCCTGAAACTTAACCAAAGGGATGGTGTAGAGTTTGGCCTTAATGCCTGTTAACTGGACAGATGTATGGATGCATGCTGTGTCAAACATGTGCTGTTAATTCACAGATTTTTATCTCCCAGTACAGAGCTCTTCACACAGGTGACTGAACCCGTGGAGTTGGGTGGCTGAGACGATGCAGCTTCTCAGGTTTCTGCAACTGACGGCAGCAACCGGGGAGCCCTCAGCTGCAGTGTGCAGAAGCCGATGTAGGCAGACCTAAGTCACACCTTGCATCCTGGAGGGGTCCACCTGACCTGAGCAGATGAGGTCACTGTCAGGCTGGTTTTCCTTCAGAAGGATGGGATTATGGTCTGCTCAGAAGCATGTTGAGGTCCAGCTCTAGTGTTATTTGGAAAGACCCAGAAAGTGTAGTGTGGGTCCTCTCTAAACATGAACTCAACATATGTCACTGAGACACGTTCTTAACACATTGACTGCCACAATACAAAAGAAATTTTTTTTCCTGGGGCCATGGTGTTTTATTATGAAAATAGAATAACAACTTTGAAAACAAAATGATCCCAATTTAATGGAAAATTTGTTATTTTTTATAGTTTTCTGTGTGTGAGTTATATGTAACTTGAAAAATAGTTCATGCAGCTCAAGGTAAAGAGACGTGTGAGTTACATAGGTTTTACGAGGCCCCGGTCTCAAAACTAGCGTGAGTTAAATACAACTCACATGGCAGCTAATGTATTAATGTCCTTGTAGGCATACACACTGTCCTGAGGAGCCCCCAGGGGCCTCACAAACACACACACGCACACACACAAACATCCTGGAGCCTACAAGCCGGCAGCTGCACTTAGAAAACTTGGAGTCTCATGTGCCCGTCACTTACTGTTTTTGTTTGTTTGCTTGTTTGTTTTGAGACAGGGTCTCACTCTCTGTCACAACGGCTAGGGTGCAGTGGCGTGATCATAGCTCACTGCAACCTTAAACTCATGAGCTAAGGCAATCCTCCTGCTTCATCTCCCCAGTAGCTGGGACTACAGGCGTGCACCACCACACCTGGCTCATATTTCTATTTTTAGTAGAGACAGGGTCCTGCTCTTGCTCAGGCTGGTCTCAAACTTCTGAGCCCAACCAATCCTCCCACCTCGGCCTCCCAGACTGCTAGTATCACAGGTGTGAGCCAACGCCCCCCACCTCACTCATTGTTTTCAGGCTGCATATGAAACTGGACCACTTTGCAATTTAAAAAATGCAGTGATGATTATCAGAGAATTTTGTGTACTAGGGAATTGCTTAAGTCATCTTAATATTGAGGTAAATATGATGACAGAGAAAAAATTTGTACTCATCATGTCATCAAAGTGTAAAAAGAAACTACTGAGGATTCCAGTGTGGTGCGTGTGGGGAAGGCTACGCTGTCTCATATTGCTTATGGGGATGTCACTTAGTACAACCTCGTTTGAGGTGACTTACCAATTTCTATTAGAGTCTATGCATCCCCAAACTGTATGCATTTGGGGTCTGCTCCCTCAAGCACTCATGCTCAGCATGACACCTGTCTCTCTATTAGTGCATATTCCTTACAATATAGGTCATCTGGGGACTCCACTTTCTACAGCACTGACCCAGACACAATCCTTTGTCTTTACAGAGTAGGAAACTGAGGTTCAATGAGGCTCTCTCACTTGTAGAAAGAGAGGCAGGACTAGCAGCCTGGCTTCAGAGGTGGAGATACAGATTTCAGTAGTGACCAGGGTCAGCAGGAAAGCAAGATATACTTGATTCCAGTGAGATGTACAGTTCAATGTCTCACAGTCTGCACAGGAACATATACGGTGCCAGGCTCTGCTTTTTCACATAGTGCAGGATGCTCCCTAGCCAGGTTCCTTAACCTCCGTACATCATTGTTTCTCCAGCTACTAAATGGTGTAGAGATCATATCCTTTCCCTCCCAGGAATGCTGGGGGAAATACATGACATAGAAAAGCTCCAGCGTTCAGGAAAGATGAGTCCCCACAGCTCTCTGAGGTCATGGGTCCTGCCCTTCTACGGAACTTTATGTTCCTCCCACCGCATGGTGATGCACAAATTGCAATTACCAAATAATACAAGGACTTACATGATATTTACTCAGTTCATCAAATACAGATTATGATATTCCCCAGTCTAGATTGGAAAATAGCTCCTTGGAAATCATTGTGCCTTTCTTCCCATTTAAGGTCTCCAAAGTGTTTTCCCAGATGGGACCTCATTAATCTCTACATGGATCTGAGAGGTGAGACCCACAAACAGCCAGCACAGGGGAAATGACTTACCCAAGGCCTTATAACGTGCCTGGTCCCCAGTATTCTGTTACGTTGTCCTTCTGCGAAGCCTCACCTTGCTGGGGTACATTCCACATATTTTTCTTGAAAAATTAACATAGAAGATAAAAAATGGGATGGGAAAGTATATGAAATAAAGTGAAATGGGGTGATGGTTTTGATGGTTTTGATGGTTTTCAACCCTATGAAACTGGTTCAACGATTTTTTTCCTTTTTCTAAGTCATCTGACAAATCACTCCTGCATGGATAATGACACACGAGTTAATACGTGATGGAAACTCATACATTTCCCTTAACATATCCATATAAACATTTATGTAATCATGATATTTGGGTTATGCCAAAGGTATCTTCTTTAAAGGAAGGACAGGTATGGGATAGGAAAGGCACTAAGATCTATTGAGTATGGTATGTACCATATGCTGTGTATGATGTTTAAATATTTTGTTCTTTTGTTTCTCAGAACAATTGTCTTTAATAGCTATAATTGTTTGCATTTTACAAATGAGAAAAGGCAAACCCAGAAATATGTAAGTTTAAAAACTCTTCCTATTAGCATAGAGATCACAGAAATGCTAATCCTGAGCCAGAGCTCTCCTCATATAATGTACTGAAGCCTTTCACTTTGTGGCCATGCAGGGCTCAGGAATGAGTGTGTTAGAACTGTCTGTGCATGTCATCCTTGACAAGTCACGCATGTTCGGATGGGCACGAACACGTTTCTTGCCGCAGGTAGACATTTTCAGTAAATACAAGGGTCTAGATCTCAGAAGAGAGATCTAGGACATGGATTTTTGCTGGAGTGTCTGACAAATAATATGCACCCAATAAAGACTTGTTGAAATAACGAATCCATGGATCAGTGAAGGGTATGAGATTTAATTCATGTCCTATAACAAAATAGCAAAATTGACAAAATGTGTAAATGGTTCACAGATGAAGAAATGCAAATGGCCAATAATCACAAGAAAACGCATTCTAGCTCACTAATAATCTAAGGAATGCAAATGAAGGCATCTAAATGTCCTTTTATCTAAATGTCCTTTTATCACCTATCATCAGACAAAAGGTAAAAATAGAAAGAACTGAATAAGAATGGAAAAAATTCACAAAAGAAAGATGTGACAACTAACTGTGTGTGTGGTGGGGGGCGGGAGGGGGGCACGAAGAGACCAAACAAATCAAAGAAATAGAAACACACCTACAGTTAGAAATAAATGTAACTAAATATTATAATGGCAACAGGTATAAAGATGGTTAAAGAAGTGACAGTGCTCAGACATTTGTGAGGGAGTTTAGATTATTGAAATCATGCCCCAAGGAATAGATATTTAAACATGTAATGGAAGGAAATTATTTCACATGTACAAAACAGGCAGGTAAGAGGGATATTTGCTGCAGCATTGCTGAAAATGTTTTTTAAAGGAAAAAATAAGAATCATTCTGAATGTCCATAAATACACAGCAAAGGTGAATTAAGGTTAAGAAAAATATTTCTACTTCTTTATGGGCTTCAGGGCAAATGGAGGAGGAAAAAAAAACTTTTAGATTAATTCCAGAGTTAGCTGCTAATCAGGAAATAACAAATTTGTCTTTTTTTAAACCCCTAAAGGAAGCAATCTGATCTCAATAAGGGTCACAGTAACCGGGACCCTGAATAGCTGCTAGGATCAAAGGCAAAGCAATATAAAGTACATTTGCTTTGTAGTAGTTCAGTGTCTATTACTTTCCTTCCTTCTAGCTTATGTGTCCCAAGAGCAATACCTTGGGTCCAAAAGTCCCCAGCCAGTCTGCCTTCTTCCTCTCCAAAGTCTTCTTACATTTGTTCTATATATAATATCCAAGGATTTTAGCTACACCTAGCAGGACTAACAGGGAGAAGCATATCTATTCCTTCTGGACCTCAAAACAGAAGTCCTTTCCTCCTAGTTTTAATATAAGTAAAAATGTTTATATTTGCATTCCTCCCTTCATTAAAAAGTATCACCATGCCGTTCCTACCTTTATGTATGTTCGTTTCTTTCACTTAACATTATATCCTGGCGATCTCTCCATAGCTATGTGTAGATTTTCATCATTCTTATTTACAACTCACCTAATGCACACCTTTGTGTGGTTGTATGATTGTTTATTCATCCATCACACAACTGATGAACGTTTGTTTCCATTCTTTTGCTGTTCAAATAGTGCCTCAATGAATACTTGTATCTATTATCATATCTATATCTAAACTCTTTTTGTGTTATTACCAGTATATCTCCTTAGGAGATTTATTTATATTTATGTGTGTATATATACACACACATATATATCTGACTCCAAGTGTAAGGGCATATATAAAATTGCTAGATTTATCAAATTCTCCACCAAAGTGATTCCATTAGTTTCCTATGGCTACTGTAATAACTTACCACACACTTCGTGTCATTAAACAACAGAAATATTTTCTCAGTTTTGGAGGCCGAAAGTACAAAATTAGTTTCATTGGGCAAAAATCAAGGTGTTGGCAGGGCTGTACTCCTTCCAGAGACTCTAGGGGAGCTTCCTCATCTCCTCCAGCCCTTGGTGGCTGCTGGCATTCCTTGGCTTGCTGGTAGCTGCATCACTCCAGTCACTGCACCCTTGGTCACACTGACTTTTCCTCTTCTCTCCATGAACCCTCCCTCTGCTTCTCTCTTACAAGGACACTTAGGATTGCATTTACCGGCCACCGAGTTAATCTCCTCATTTCAAGATCACTAACTTAGTCACAACTGCCAAGACCTTTTTCCATATAAACTGAGATTTAATATTCCAGGCAGTAGGATCTGATATAATGTTGGGTAAATTGTGAGCCTACTACAGTGATCATACCATTTTCATCTCTGTGAACAGGGTACAAAAGCACATGTTTTTCCACAGTCTCACCAACCGTGTTGACAAACGTTGGACCTCTGCCAATCTAAGAGCTGAGACATGGTATCTTCGTGTAATTTTAATTTCATCTCTCTTAGTTAAAGCAAGCTTAAGCTTCTTTTCTTATGTTTAAAGACAAGTTACTTTTTTTCTGTTTATATGTCTTACATGTCTTTGATAGGGTTGTGTGTTTTTAATGCCTCTATATTGATAAGCATTTATATAGGAGGGACAGGAACACTGGGTTAAAGATAATAGCTGCAGATGTTCTTCCCAGTGGCTTTCTAATTGACTACCAGGTTTTTGCCATGCAGAGTTATCATGGTCATTTTTATATCATCAAATACATCCGTCTTTTCCTTACCGCTCCTGAATATTGATTCTTAGTTTGCAATGTTTCCTCTCCTTCAAGATTATAGAGGAATTCACGTATATTTCCCTCTAATACTTATATAGATTTATTGTTTTTACATTTAATCCAGAGCTATTTGGAACTTATCCTGCGGTAAGATGGCAAAAGGGACCCCTTTTTACCTTTTCAGTATGTGGTTATGTAACTACCACAGTTCCACTTCTAAAATCACCCACCATATGTCCTCTGATGTAAAATGCTGCCTTAGCCATACTCTAAATTTCTAAGTATAATTGGGCCTATGTCAGTGTGTTCTGTTCTGTTACATTAATCTTTCTGTCAATCCGTGGGCCAATAAAATATAAATGATCTTTTTTCCCCAGTCACATACACCATTCTCTTAGGCACAGAAGGAGATGGGAGTCTCTGCCGTGAGGCTGTCAGAATCCATGTACACATGGAGTAACCCCTTTTCCATCCAGACTTCCACAAAATTCTGTAGGGTGGGCAAGGGCCACAGCCCCTGCCTCCCACCTTCCTGCTCAGCAATGTTCAAGCAACTTCTGTCACCAGAAGGCACCAGTGTACCAACATTATCAAACTTCTCTACAAAGACATGTCTGCAAGAAGTAAAAAAATACAACACCTCCCTTAACATCCAGCTTCTTAACCTAAGTGCAGAAACATTACAATTCTGTCTTGAAAAAACCTGGTAAGTGTAAAAGAAGGCTGTAAAAACATATGCTCCAGGGCATAAATAGGATGAAACAGCAGGTAGCTCTAGAGCACCTTGGCAGTCCCCGCAGCCACGAGGCAACACAGAATAGCCTGCCTAGTGATTGAGGATGGGGACACCGGAGTGGGATCTGTGCAGCTGTGTCCATAGTGTCCTGGAGAAGGGATGGCTGAGAGGGGGTGGCAGAAGGTCTGGGAGCCTGTACAGGGCTGGGGTAATGGAGGGTGAACGCCCTGCTCTCTGGGAGGGAGCCTTCTACAGTGTGGACACTCAACCTACTGATGAGGTAGGAGATACATCCGTGCGTGCGACGTAGATTTGGGGTGAACAGCAAATGGATCTTTAATGTACATATGACTTCACCAAAAAGAACTGGTATCATAGCAAACAAACGGTTTCAAAACATTGCTTATTCTTTGCATAATTTACTCCTTTTCATAAAAAAGAAACATTGAGACAGCTGTGATGCCTCCTGGTGGCAAGAGCCAGGACTGCAGCTGTGAGAAAAGACCAGGGGGTCCAGCAGGGGGAGGGAGGGAGGGAGGTTGGCGCTTAGCTCCAAGGTATCAGCCAGAATTTTCTGAAATTGTTCACCTAATGGTAGCAATCCCCCTGTATCCATCATGTTCTACAGTATATAAAACTGTGATTGGTTCCAGCCCCAACGAGAATTGAAGATAAAGCTGCACCTATGAGTGTTATTTGGGGTAACAGAGCTAGAGGAGACACAAACACACACATACACACATAAATACTATATCAATTCAATTTTTTATTTACTTCTTTCATCATGAAATACAATACAATGGATGCTTTTTCAAGTTAATGAATATATGTGCACATTACTTTTGACAATTTGCTCAAAAGTATTTTGTGCATTCAAATTTTCATCAAAATACCTTTATTCAAGAAAACCAAATTTCAAATATTATACAAGTGTATATTCATACATCGAAATTAATCTGCATCTCTCCCTGGTCCATCTCCTACGCCCGACCTCAAGGGGTCTGTTGTGCATAGAATGGTGCAGGTGTGTCCCTGCAGGTGAGGTGCACATGAACATGTTCACCCACACACACATATAGTCTTCTCAAAAGTGCATCCACAGTCCTCGCCTTTTCCATGTTTTCATTTCCACTTATTATATATTCTCAGAATTTTTAAATATGTGATTCTTATTAGTTCTTGTGGGTTGTGAATATTTTAGTATGTTTATTGTTCATGTACATATGTGTGTGTATATATATACATATGAATTTTTGGTTGAAATAGTTGCCAATTGTTTTGTTACCGAGTATATGTCACAAATCATGAATGCTAACCCAATATCTGACATGTAGTTTGCAAATGTGTTCTCCATTCTTTTAATACAATTATTAGTGGGTTTTTTTTTCATTTGGAAAGTGTTTTAAATTTCAATTATGTGATTTTAAAATTATACAGGTGACAATTTAAAAAGAAAAAAAAATTGCAGAACATCTTGAGGAACACTCACTGTCAGCCTGGGGGAGATTAGAGCATTCAGAGCCCCGGAGGCATCAAGAGGAAATGATACAACTTTAGAGTGTTCCAGAGTTAGAAGCTGAGCAGGAGATAACAAAGGTGTCTCCCTGATTTGCATAAACTCCCCTGTAGGCAGCACCCTGACCTGAACAATGGTCATAATGATGGGTACCTTGAACAGCTGTTAGGACTAAAGGAGATGAAACTTTTTGTTGAAATATCTTGCCAATCCCTTTGTTTCTTACTGTGTTTCACAAATCATGGATCCTAACCCCACATATGAGGTGTGGTTTCCAAATATTTTCTGCAACGTTTTAAGACAATTCTTGGTGTTTTTTCTTAAATTTAGAAATTGTTTTTCAATTTCAACAACATTGTGACCAACTGTACAGATCACATGTATCCATAAACATGTACAAATATTGTGTATCAATAAAAAACTTTACACCTCATAATTTATTAAAGAAAACAGACACCCCCTTGGGAAATTATAATAGCAGCCTCCAGGGTGATCATATCATGCAGAGCTCAGAAGGCATGAGGACAAATGCGAAAAACTTGTAAAAACTTTAGCAAAATTCAGAATGAGCTGCAGATAGGGAGCTTCTTTATGTATCCTGATCAGAATAATGGGCGCAATGATGAGTACCTGGAATAGCTGTTAGGATTAAAGGAGATGAAATATAAACTACATTTGTTTACAGTAGTTCGGTACATACTACTTTCCTTCCCTCTGGCTCAACTGTCCCAAGGCCAACACCTGAGCTTCTGCCTGAGCCCACTCATCACTTCAGGGATCAGCCATCTCATGTGGCCCTACACCCAGGATTCTTGGCACAAAGGCTGGGATTTCATCTCCTCTGTCATCTTCATCACCCAGAGGGGTTGAGGAGTGAGGCCCCGTGGGGCCACGATAGCAGGGGAGTGTGATCTGACCATTTCTCAAGCCCTAGATACACATCTTCTAAAGGGGACGCTGCTCAGGGTCCTCTAAGGAGGGCGAGGGGTGGAACCTCATTTCAATCCTGCCTTTTATCTGGGGAAGTGACTTAGACTCTGTGAGCCTGAGTTGGTCATCTGTAAAGTGGGACTGATCATACCATCCTTTCAGAGCTGCCCAGAGGGTAAATGAGAAAGCCTGTACAGAATATATGGCGTGGAGTGGGACTTCAGTGCCTCTTGAAATAATCAGACAGAGCAGTAGGGGCTGGCTGAGCCTCTGGGCTAAGGAGACATTGTGAAAAGTCAATTCTCATTGTTTCTCCTAATGACAACACAGACATGTTCATGAAGGAAGCAAATCTCTCTCTGATATCCCTTGAGTTCCAAGTTGTAGAGATAGAAAGTTCGCAACATACTTGGGTATTTCAGAAACTCATAAGAGCTCTTCAACATCATGCATCTCAGCAGATCCAAATCCACTTCCCCATGTAAAACAGGACTGTTTATGAACTCACCTGGTAAGCACTGTGATGGGTTATACCAGGGAAGCAAGGAGTGGTGTTTGCCTAACACTGCTCATGTTAATATACATATAGGAGTATTCTGGACCCATCTGACAGTTACCAGTGAAGCCTCCTCAGATCCAGCCACATCACACCAAAATGTCAGCCATCTGCTGCTTCATTTCCCCTATGGGCACCTCTCCAGACAAGTGGCAGGATTAGAATCAGGTTCCACCCCCCACCCACCCTAGAGGACCCTAAGCAGCCTCCCTTTTAGATGATGGGCTTCCAAGGCCATGGTCAGAGAAATAGTCAGATCTCACTCCCCTGCTATTGTGGCCCCTCTGGGTGATGAAGACAACAGAAAAGGTAAAATCCTGGCCTTTGTGCCAGGAGACCTGGGTGTAGGGCCCCATGAGTTGGCTGATCCCTGAAGTGGTGAGTGGGCTCAGGCAGAAGCTGAGGTGTTGCCCTTGGGGCAGGTGAGCCACACAGAGGGAAGGAAAGTAACATGTACTGACCTACTGTGAGCTAATGTACTTTTTTTCTTTGAGGCAGAGTCTCCCTCTGTTGCCCAGGCTAGAGTGCAGTGGTGTCAGCCTAGCTCACTGCAACCTTCAAACTCCTGGACTCAAGTGATCCTCCCGCCTCAGCCTCCCAAGTAGCTGGGAATACAGGTGTACCCAACCACACCTGGCTAAATTTTTCTATTTTTAGTAGAGACGGGGTCTCTCTCTTGCATAGGCTGGTCTCGAACTCCTGAGCTCAGCAATCCTCCGGCCTTGGCCTCCCAGAGTGCTAGGATTACAGGTGTGGGCCACAACGCTGCTCTGCCAAGAAAATGTACTTTATATTTCATCTCCCTTAATCCAAACAGCTATTCTCCTTTTAACCTTGCAGCCACCATTATGACAATTGTTCTGGTCAAGGTGCTACGTTTAGGGGACTTTATGTAAATCAGGGAGACACCTTTGTTATCTCCTGCTCGGCTTCTAACTCTGGAATACTCTAAAGTTGTATCATTTTCTCTTGATGCCTCCAGGACTCTGAACGCTGTGATCTCCCTCTAGGCTGACAGTGAGTGTTCCCCACGGTGTTGTCCAACATTTTTTCTTTTTAAATTCTGACCTGTATAATTTTAAAGTCACATTATTGAAATTTAAAACACTTTCTAACCTGAAATAAGACTAAAAACTTACTAACACAAGGGAGAAAACACTTCCAAACTACATCTCAGATATTGGGTTATTATCCATGATTTCTGAACCACATTCTGTAACAATATGACTGGCAACCCTTTTCAACAGAGAAATCTCATTAAAATATACCTGAATAATAAACATGTTACAAATATGCCAAAACTACAAGTACTAATAAGGTGCAAGTATAAATTCCAACAATAATATGAAGTGGAAAAGACAAGTTCCAAAAAAATTAGTACTGTAAATGCACTTTTGGAAAGACTGTGTGTGTAGGTGTATACATTCACATACACCGCACCTACAGCGACACATCTGCAGAGTATGTGCCATTCTGTTGACAACAGAAGCTTTTGGGACAGACGGTAGGAGTCAGGACAGAGAGAGACACACACATTAATTTCAATTTATAAATATACCTTCCTATATTGTTTGGAATTTTGTATTCAGGCAAAAAAGTGTTTTGGTAAATGCTTGTGAACAGATTGCCAAAGTAATGTGCAATGTATTTATTCATTTCAAATGCATTCAATGTTCGATTTTATGGTGAAACAGTAGATAAAAATAAAATTGATAATGTGTCTGTGTGTGTTTCTGTCTGGTTTAAATTTATCACCCAAATAAACATAGGAGCAGCTTTACCTTCAATACAGGCAGGGCAGGGAACCAATCTCAATTTTAGATATCCCAGGAAATGACAGATACTGAGAAATTGCTGACAGGAGCTGAAGAATTCCAGAAAACCCTGATACTTTCTTGCACTCAAGATCCCAACCTCCCTCACTCCCTCCCGTCTTCCCTCCCTCCCCTCTTCCCTCCCTCCTTGTCTCCCACTCCCCTTCCCTTCCCCCTCCCTCCCCCCTCCCTTGCTGAGCCCACAGGTCTGAGACCTTCAGAGCTGTAATCATGGATCTGGCCAGCAGATGGCATCCATCTCTATTTTGGTTCTTCTTTTCTAATAAAAAGGACTACATTTTGTAAAGAATAACAAAGGATTTGGAATGATTTTTTTACCATGTTAATAATTCTGTTTGGTAAATTACACATGTATATTGAAGCAGTTCCATTTGCTGTTCACCCCAAATCTACACCACATTCACTGATCTACCTCTTCCCTCATCAGTGTACGTTAAAGTGTCCACACTGTACAGGACACCCTCTATTGCCCCAATACTATAAAGGCCTCCTAGATCTTCTCCCACCCCCTCTCAGTCATTCCCTCTCCAGGACTATGAACACAGCTGCCCAGACCCTGCACTTTTGCCCCCCTCCCTCTCTTTCACCTCCTACCTGCCCTGTGCTGCCCTATGCCTGCTGGGGACTGCCAAGGTACTAGGGCTGCCTAGTGTTTAATACTATGGATACCCCAGTATACATATTTAGTCTTCTTTTACACAGTGAACAAATGTGAACCTGAAATAATCAATCCTTCAAGATGGATTCTGAATGATTGACTAGGCGTCATTTTAAAACAGAGCCAAGCAGCCATTTGCCAACTAGAGGTCACACATATACTCTGAATTCCAGAAAACTCACATCCTTTTAACTTTCGGACTTTCAGAGCTCGCCTGAATAACCAATCACAGCTCACCTGCCTCACCCAATGAGGGCTCAGCTGCATTGACCAATCGAAGCCAACCTGTATTGACCAATCAAAACTCAGCTGTATCAACCAGTGAGAACTAAGCAACTTTCAATCCTTCATTTGCATAAACTGACTAGATTTAAAATCGGAACAAAAACTTTTACTGCCAAACCTAGCCCTCTTGTTTTCTGGAGGTGTCCTTTTTTTAACCACCGTTTGTGCACCATTTACTATAATAAACTCCCTCTTCCAAATTCCTTCTTATAGAAGTTTTGTTCACAACAATGAAGAGTTTTTCAGACATAATCATTCTGAACATTGGTTCCTAAACTGAAAATTCAGTTCTCTTACCATGGTTTCTTAATATTACAAACGTTAGTATACTTAACATTCAGCTCCCATATATGAAAATATCTTTGTAAACATTTACTTACAAGTTTCTGAAGTATCCTTTCAAACCCTGGAAACTATAAAATTTTTTATAAACATAATGAATTCACAATACAATTACTGTTACCTGGGAGATTCACAGCCAGGGTTGAGAAAGAATTCTCAACACAAAGATTACAGTAGTTTTAAAGAAAAAATGTTATTTTACATGCCCTAAGGGAGGGAAGGCTGGGACCCAAAACAAGGAGAAGTGTCAGCAGGGAGGACAAGGGATTCCAGGTTCTTATTGGGGGTAAAGTGAGAAAAAAGTTATTAATGCAAGCAGGTAGCAGATGACGACTGTGAACTGGCTCAGTCTGTTTTTCCTTTTCTCTCTCTCTTCACAGTAGGCTGGCTTATAAGGGTCCTTGGAATGTAGTCTGGCCAGAGCTGGGGCCCAGGGAGGGCCATATTCCTTCTATCTGCTCCGTTCCTTTCAAGCACTGTGAAAACAAATCTCTGCAGGTGGATAACCTTAGAGACAGAAAGTTGACCTACAGCAGGTTAATCAAACAAGGAGCTGTGATATTTATTTTCAAATGGGCAGTTATGTGCTGTGAGTTAACTATTCTTTTTCTTTTTGTTACCTTATTTTTCTCTGTTAGATAGTGAAAGGTGGTGTTACTAATAACCTAACAGTGGAATATAATCTATGTAACAGAAACTAAGGAAAATGAACTCACAGTACATAATTACCCATTTGAAAAGGAAAAACACAACACAACTGCCTTTGTTTTGTTTAATTAAAACACCTGAGACCTAACCCATTATCTCCAACAGTTCTTTCTCAGCCTTCAAGAGCCCTACATGGCCAGTAGTGGCCCAAGCTCCCAGCTCCAGCTCCAGCTCCAGCTCCAGCTCCAGCTCTCTACCTCTGTTCCAGCCACCACCTCAGATTTTAAGGACTCAGATAACCCAGCCTCAAAGAGAAAGAATAGAAAATAAATAACTCCCTGACATCTCACAGCTGCTTCTGTTCTCAGTTTGCTGAAGCAGGAAAAAAAGCCATTGTTACCCTTTAAAACCAGCAAGCAGGTTTCCTCAGCTTCTGGAACTACCCTCTGCATTTTTTTCAGTGCCATGGCTTCTCTCTCTTTCTTTCTCTTTCTCTTTCTCTCTCTCTCTCTCAATCACTCTCTCTCTCTCAATCTCTCTCTCTCTCACTCATCTCTATCTCTATGTCTATCTCTTTCTTTCTTCCTTCCTTTCTAGAGAAAATAAATAAACTTTGTACTTCTCTCTATCCTGAACTTACTGTGAAAATACTTTCTCAAACCCACCGTGAGAACCTAGTATGTTTCGACCCTAACAGTTTATTAGCAAGGCCGTCATTTCAATTAATACTTCATATACCTAACATGATAGAAAGAAAGTTCCTTATTCTACACACTTTAGAAAACTGGGAATGGTAGCCTACCTGATGGGCAAAAGTTATCCCTCAACTTTATCTTCCTTATAGCTCATTTTGGTGCCTACCGAGTATTCCATCCTATGGATGTGACAAAATCAATTTCCATAACACCATGTTATTCAGAGAGTTCTGACATTCCCTATTATCCACACTATGTGGGTTGCAGCTTTTCACACTCTATGCCCTGCTGAAGGGCACACTTCAAGATACAGTCCATGTGGCTGTCTGCATGACTGAGCTGAGTGTGTCCTCTTGGAGCCAAGCAACTGTTTTGGGAGGATTCTCGTATTGTGATAACACGAACACGGTCAATGTATGAGTGTGTGTGTGAGTGCATAGGTGAGTATGTGTCTCTCAACACACAGAATGTCCCTCTGCTTCCTCCTGCCCCTTCTTGGCCTTGTGGTCCTATCTCATCTCCTCTCCTAAATTCAAGCTTTGAACAACAGTTCTCACAAACAGAATTGAGAGGAAAGAGACTTTATTCCAGTAAACAGTTCACAGAGAGATGCAGCCTTCAATATAAAATGAAGGTGCTGTTCAGAGAAAAAAGGGAGGGTTAGTCTTTTAGAGACAAGGTTTCTATGCAACTTCCCATTCACAAACATATATGCAAATGAAGGATTGAAACATATTAGTTTTCATTGGTCAATGCTTGCTATGTTCTGATTCCCTAACGTAAGTAAGAGCCCATTGGTTGTTTCAGGCAGCATAAATGCGAACAGGCGGCTATGAAATTCACAAAGATAAACAAACTTGTACTTTTTTTCTGGAACTTAGTATATGTGTAAGCTCTAGCGAGCAGATAGCCATTTGTCTCTAGTTTTAGTTCAGGAACATTTTGCCACTCAGAATTCATCTCGAGGAAGTAGTACTTTCAAGGTTCACAAGCCTCTGAAGTAAAGGAAGGGAATTATACAATTGCAGTCCTTATAAGTAGGTCCTTATCCACATCTTATCTATGTGCTGAAGATAAACCGGTGCAATATAAATTGTTAGTGCAAAGGGTGTGCACCTATGTACCCTTTTGATAAGTACTGCCACACTGACACCCATAAAGGTAGTGTCATTTAGACTTCCCAAGAGAAGTCATTTGAGAAAACAGAGGACAGTGAAGAAAGTAATAATGCTGACATCCTGGCACAGAGGGAAGGTCCTGGACTTTGTTCTGGACCCAATCTCAAACCACTGCCACAATCAGAAGATGTAAAAATGAGATGAAAATAGAATATTTTAGATGAGTGAAATGCAAAGTAACATGAAAGCTGGAATTAGAAAGGGGAAGGATTCTGCTTGGAGAAACACAGGATAGAGTCAGCAGGGTTGGGGTACAGCTATAGGTTATATGAATTCAAGTTTATATAAAATATATGCATTAATCCCTTTTTATGAAAAATTTGATCACTACTGTGGTACAACCCAAGTCCATGGCAATGCCATATTTTTAAAAGAATTCTTGGAACTCTCAGAGCTCACCTGAACCAACCAATCAAAGCTGAGCTCCTCTGCCAATAAGGGATCAGCTGCATTGACCAATCAGAGCTCAGCTGCATCAACCAATCAAAACTATGCAAGTTTCAATCCACCCTTTGCATAAACTAACCAGATTGTAAAGCTGGGCAAGAACTGTTGCTAAACAACCCACCATGATTTTGTCATCTGGAGCCCACCTTGTTTTATCACTGTTTGAATACTATTTACTATAATGTCTCTTTCATCCAAATGCCTTTTTAGAGAACTTTTCTTCACAACACTTATCAGTTTTTCAGACAGAATCATTCTGTACGTCGGTTCATAAACTGGGTTTTAAGGAAGGTATCATTCTTTTGCTCACTGTATACACTTCATGCACAGTTCAATAATGTTGATACATTCTTGCCCCCTCGTGACAGAAGCCTGAACGGCACCTTGAACATCACTGAAATGGAAGGTGGAGTGGAGGGGCTCTGGCTCAAGCCCACCCTACAGTGCTTTCTGGAAGTTTGGGTGGAAACGAGGGCAATCCCAGTGTTCGGGGTACTGATGGCCTCCACACGGAAGGTTCCATCCCTTGCTATGCTGAAGAGAAAGCTTTATATGAGGGGAATAAGAAGATTTTTTTTTATTCTTGGAGACCTATGGATAAATAGGAATAGACCTATAATTTTTGGAACCCGCTTCTGCCCTGGGATCCATGTAAATATATGTATATAATAACGTTATTCATTAATTCACAACAAAATTTTAATGTTTCTACGATGGACCTGGTGTTTCATCATATGATGCATTAAACTTTATTTCCCCAGTACCCTAGTTGTGAAAATTCAGTTTCCCTTACCAGGGTTTTTATGACAGACATTACTTTACTTAACACTCAGCTCTTATATAGAAATATCTTTTTAAACATTTCTTGATAAGTTCCCCAAGTGTCTTTCAAAATGTAGGAAACCATAAAAATTTGTATTAACATAATCAATTAAAATATCATTACTGTTAGGGTTGGAACTCTTGGCATGGAATGAGGAAGAATTCTCAACAGAAATTTTACAGAATAAATTTAAATAAAGAAATTTTACTTCTCCTGGGAAGAAAGGGAGGAACAGAAATAAAAGGAGATGTGTGGCAGGAAGGAATAAAGGATCAGGGTTTTTATTGGGGGTGAAAGGGGAAAAAAGGTATTGCTGCAAGTTGATAGCAGAAGACTGTTGTGAAGCAGCTGTGTCTGTTTTCCTTTTTTTTTTTTTTTTAATCCTCTGTCTTCTCAGTGAGGCTGGGTTATCAGGGTCCTTGAAGGAGTGATGGGGCTGGGGGACAGCCACCCTCCTTCTATCTGCTCAGTTCTTTTTACCTGCTGTGAAAACTAAACTCTGCCTTTGGTTAATCTTAAAGACAGCGAGATGAGCCACAGGTGGTAAATCAAACAAGGGGAACATGATCTTTCTCTTCAAAGGGACAACTTATGTGTTCTGAGGTTACTCTTCTTTTTCTTTCTGTTAGATAGATTTATTCTCTCTTAGACAGTGAAAGGTGACCTTAATAATCTATCTAACAGAGGAAAACAACCTATCTATCAGAAAGTAAGGGAAATGAACTCACAGCATATAATTCCCATTGAAAAGGAACTCCAACAAACTTCATGTCTTTGTTTAATTATACACATGGGGCATAACCATATTTCTAAGGTTCTTCTAAGCCTTCAGAGCCCTAATTGGATAGTAGGGTGTGAGCTCCCGCTCAGCGTCTGCCTCAGTTCCTGCCCCAAAAAAAAACAGATATAAAGGATTTGGGTGACCCAGCATCACAGAGAAAGAAAAAAAAAATAAGGAACTCCCTGATATTTTGTAGCTGCTTCTGTTATCAGTCTGCTGAAGGAAAAAAAAAAGAACCACTTTCACCCCTTTAAAAACACCAAGCAACTTTCCTCATCTGCCTGGCACAGCCCTCTACATTTTCCAGAGTACTCTAGTCGCTCTGTCTATATTTCTCTGTCTTTCAAATAAATAACCTTTGTATTTCATTCCATCCTAAAATCTGTGTGAGAATTTTCTCCAACCCACCATGAGCACCTAGTAGAGGTTTCCACAATAAAAAATAGTTTATTACCAAGGGTTTCATTTCAATTAATAATTTATACTCCTAACATCAGGCAAGAAATTCCTGATTTGGCACACTTTAGAAAACTAGGAATGGTAGCCGATCTGATAGGCAAAAATCATCGCTCAACTTTGTCTTCCTTATAGCTCATTCTGTTGCCTACACAGAATTCTATCCTATGGATGTGACATAATCAATTTTCATAACCCCATGTTATTCAGAGTGTTCTGCTATTCCCTATAATCTACACCGTGTGGATGGCTGCTTTTCAGAGTCTGTGCCCTGTTGAAGAACACACTTCAGGGAACAGTTCACCTGGCTGTTTGCACTGGTGAGCTAAGTGTGTTCTCTTGGAGCCCACCAACTCTCTTGGGAGGTATCTAGTATTATGATAACAAAACATGGTCTATGTATGAGTGTGTGTGTAAGTGTAAGCATTTTGATTAAATGCTTGTGAACAGATTGACAAAAGTAATGTGCAATGTATTCATTAATTCCCAAATGCATTCATTGTTCAATTTTGTAGTGGTGAAACAAAGTTGATGAAAAATTGAATTCATAATGTGTCTGTGTGGGTTTCTGTCTCATTTAACTTTAGCACCCAAATAAACACAGATGCAGGGGATGGAACCAATCTGTTTTGTACACCCTGGGAAATGAAAGATACAGAGAAATGGCCACCATAAGCTGAATAATTCCAGAAAACTCTGATACCTTCTTGCAGCCAAGATCCCAACCTCACCCAGTTCTTCCCTCCCCTCCCCTCCCCTCCTCGCCTTTGCTGAGCCCCCTGCTCTAAGACACTCAGAGCTGCAATACTGGGTGTGGCCACCAGATAGCATCCATCTCTATTTTGGTTTTTCTTATTTAATAAAAAGGAATCCATATTGTAATGAGTAACAAAGGACTTGAAATGGTTTGTTTATTGTTAACAAATATGCTTGTTAAAATTCAAATGTACATTAAAGCAGTTAAAATTCCTGATTACCCAAAATCTACACCACTCACTGATCTACCTCTTCCCTCATCAGTGTAAGTTGAGGCATCCACACTATACAGGACTCCCTCCCAGGGCACAGGGCATTCACTCTCCATTACTGATCCCTGTAAAGGCTTCCCAGACCTTCACCCATGCCCTCTCAGTCATTCCCTGTCCAGATCTGTGCACACAGCTGCCCAGACCTCACTCTGATGCAGCATCATCTCTGAGTCAACACCTACTTGCACTGTGCTGCCCTAAAGTTACTGGGTACTGCCAAGGTACACTAAAGTGGCCTAGCATTTAATCCTGTGGAACCCCCACTATATGTACTTAGTCTTCTTTTACACTGTGAACAAATGTGAACCTGAAAGAGTCAATCTTCCAAGATGGATCATGAGTGGCTAAGCAGACCTAAATTTAAAAGGAGCCAAGCAGCCTCCTGCCTACTAGAGTTCACACATGTATTCCCAGTTCTGAAAATCCCACATCTTTTAAACGGTGGAAACTCAGAGCTCACCTGAACCAACCAATCAGAGTTCACCTGCTGCTGCCAATAAGGGCTCAACTTCATTGCCTTATCACAACTCCGCTATTTCCACCAATCAGAACTAATCAAGTTTCAATCCTTCATTTGCATAAAACGACTAGATTGAGAAGCTGGGCAAGAACTTTTGCTATAAAACCCAGCCCTCATTTTGTTGCCTAGAGAGCACCTTGTTTTTAAATTGTTTGCATACTGTTTCCTGTGATAAAGTCTCTTTCCTCCAAATGCCTTCTTAGAGAACTTTTGTTCACAACACTTACCAGTTTTCAGACACAATCATTCTGTACATAGGTTCATAAACTGGGTTTTAAGGGGGGTATCATTGTTTTGCTCACTGTATCCACTTCTTTCCAGAGTTCAATACTGTTGGTACATTGATGCCTTCTTGTGACATACTCCTGAAATGGAGCTTGAACGTCACTGAGCAGGAAGGTGGGAGGGAGGGGCTGTGGCTCAAGCCCACCCTACAGAGCTTTCTGGAAGTTTGGGTGGTAACGGGGGGCGCTCCCAGTGTTCAGGGATACTGATGGCCTACACACAGAAGGTTCAATCCCTTGCTATGCTAAGGAGAAAGCTTAATATAGGAGGAATAAGAAAATTCTTCCCTTTATGCTGGGAGACCTGTGGATAAATAGGGATAGACCTATAATTTTTGGAACCCATATCTGCCCTGGTTATGACCATTGTTCCATGTAAATATATATCTACAATAACATTTTGAATTACTGCACAAAATTTCAGTATTTTTAATACGTATCTGTTGTTTCATCATATGATGCCCTAAACTTTATTTCCCCAGTACCCTAGTTGTGAAAATTCAGTTCCCTCACCATGGTTTTATGACAGACATTAGTATACTTAACACTCAGCTCCTATGTATGCAAATATCTTTTTATACATTGCATAATAAGTTACTCAAGCGTCTTTTCAAAATCCCACAAACCACAAAATATTTTATGAATATAATGAATTCCAAAATACTATTAATAATTTTTATTCCAAACATCACAGCAAGAAATTTCCTATCTATACGCACTTTAGAAAAGTAGGAATGGTAGCTGATCTGATAAGCAAAAATCAAAAATCATCCCTCATCTTTGTCTTCGTTATAATAGCTCATGTGTTGCCTACCTAGAATTCCATCCTACACATTTGACATAATCAATTTTCATAACCCCATGTTATTCAGAGTTTTCTAATATTCCCTATTACCTACACTGTGTGGATGGCAGCTTTTCAGAATCTGTGCCCTGATGAAGGGCACACTTCAGGGCACAGTTCACCAGGCTGTTTAAAGTGGTGAGCTGAGTGTGTCACCTTAGAGCCCCAACAACTATCTTGGGAGAATTCTAGTATTGTGACAAAATAACATGGTGAATGTACCAATGTGTGTAAGTGTGTGGGGGTCTATGTGTCCCACAACATACAGCACTTCCCTCTGCTTCCTTCTGCCCCTTCATCTCCTTGTGTCCCATTGGGTCTCCTCTCCTAAATTCAGGCTGTGAACAAAAGCCTCCAAAAAGGAATTTAGAGGAAAGAGACTTTATTCCAGTAAACAGGTCACACACCAGAGAGATGCAACCTTTCATATAAAATGAAGGTGTTGTTCCAGAAAACAAATGGAGGGGTTTTCCTTTATGAAGAAAATTCCTGCACAAGTTCCCACTCAGGTCGAATAATGCAAACGAAGGTTTCAAACGTGCTTAGTTCTGATTGGTCGATGCTTGCTAAGTTATGATTGGTTGATGTAGATAACAGCCTATTGCTTGGTTCAGACAGCATAAACAGGAACCAGGCAGCTGTGAAAGACCCAAAGTTAAACAGATGTGCTGGTTCTCCCGGAGCTGAAATTAGTACATGTGTGACCTCTACTCAGCAGATGACCGTTTGGCTCTAGTTTTAATTTAGGAGCAGTTTGCCACTCAGAATTCACCTTGAGGGATTGGCTCTTTCAAGGTTCACAAGGCTCAGAAGTAAAGAAAGAGAAATATCAGAATGGCAGTCCTTATGACTACATCCTTATCCACATCCTTATCTGCATCCTGAAGATAAACTGGTGTAAGATAAATTGTTGGTGCAAAGGGTGTGCACCTATGTAGCCCTCTGATAAGTATTGCCACACTGACACTCATAAAGGTAGTGTCATTTATTCTCCCCAAGAGAAGTCATGTGAAAAAAAACCACAGGGGAGTGACGAAAGTAATAATGCTGACATCCTGGCACAGAGGGAAGGCCCTGGACTTTGTTGTGGACCCTCTCAAGCCCCTGCCTCAATTGGAAGATGTGAAAATAAGAAGAAAATCGAATATTACACAAGTGAAAACCCAAGTAACATGTGGGTTGGGGTTAGAAGGGGAAGGTTTCTGCTTGGAGGAACACATGACAGTGTCATCTGGGTTGGGATACAGCTGTACTTTTATATAAATTCATGTGTATATGATATACATTAGCCTTTATATGAAAAGTTGGATCATTACTGCGTTACAACAGAAGTCAATGAAAATACCATGTTTTTAAAAGCTTTCTTGCAATCATAAAGGTGATAAAGGTCTACAAGCCCCAAGTAAAATATTACAAGCCATCAACATCCCCTACTTCTCTCAGAGTATTAGGTAAGGACACTGCCCTCCCACAAGGACATAGATATCAGTGGGAAATTCCCTGGATCTGGCTGAAAGATTTGGTAAATGCCACAGACCAGATCCTCAATCTTACTAACCAGCAGCTAGCTGCTGACTGCTGGCTGTGTGCCCCAGTGACCTCGTGGACATATACTGCCATTGGGGTCAATGATTCCACCCCCATCAAACTTGCCAATACTATCCGGGAACCAGCCTTGCCAGTCCTGAGGCCTATCCAAACCCTTGGAAAGGCCTCGTGTGTCTTGGGAAAAGGCAACAGGCCAAATATAACCACTGATTGCCTGGACATAACACAATTGGAAGATCAAGCATATCGGCCTCCAAACAGTACATATTTCTCATGTGCAGACAGGGTATACAAGAGGCTGAATGGGTTAAGTTGTAGCCTATGTGCAATTGTAATCCTTACTCCAGACATAACTGTCACACCAGGATGGGATGTTGCTTACCTCTCCCCTCCTGAGCCACACCGGACCAAGCGAGTCCCGGTCCTGGTTCCAATATTGGCTACTATAGGTCTCCTGGGGGGGCTGGCCACCGGGGGAGCTGCCCTAGGGGTAACATCCCATCAGGTTAAACAACTAGCCTCACAAGTAGATATTGACCTCGGCTCGGTAGAAAAGGCACTATCAACCCTCCAAGAACAAGTAGACTCCCTAGTGGAGGTGGTACTCCAGAACCGGAGGGCCCTACACATGTTAACAGCAAGTCAGGGAGGAACCTGCCTATACCTGAAAGAACAATGTTGTTTTTATGCCAGCCGTTCTGGGATAGTGCAAGAAAATTTAAGCCAACTACGGGCTAGGATCCAGAACCGGATAAAAGAGAGAGAAAGCCAATCCCCATGGTGGAATCCGTTCCAGGATTGGACCCCCTGGATTATGCCCCTACTCGGGCCCCTACTGGGACTCATACTTTTACTAACCATAGCCACGTGCATATTCAAATATCTGACCTACCTAATATCTAGACAAATAGAGTAAAATTACAGATGGCACCATGCCATCCATACCAACAGGTATCACAATATGAAAACAATAATTACTCAGGTGAAGATTCAGTCTGAGTATTGAAAGGGGGGAATGTGAGGGAAAAATAGAAATTCGCTAAAACCATTTTACCCTGAAATGGATGAGCTATAGCCGTATGTATGTTAATTGCTTAATCTGCTTCTGTGAGACTGCTTGTCGCCTTGTGAAATTGACTAATGCCTGCAGCTCATGCTCCCATAAACAGCTCCCCTTGCAGCAGCTACCTTGTAAGTTATAGTAACTTCCATATGTGTACACTTCCTGGTATAAGCCGCTCTGTACCCCCCCTTGCCCTTGAAGTATAAAAGACAAGTCCCCCTGACCGGGGGTGCTCAGATTTTGGCGGAAGATCCCCTCTGAGCCCGCCGGCGTTAATAAACCTGATCTCTCTGCATCCTTGTGTACCTCTCGATGTTTCCTTCGGCAACGTGACTCTGGTTTTTGCCGTTACATGTCAAGTGCATAAGATGGAATTGTAGGTAGGCAATACATGAGCTATAATGAAGACAAAGATGAGGGATGATTTTTGCTTATCAGATCGGCTACCATTCCTTGTTTTGTAAAGTGTGTATGGACAAGAAGTTTCTTGCTGTGATGTTAGGAATATAAATTAGTAATAATATTTTGAATTCATTATGTTAATAAAATATTTTATGGTTTGTAGGATTCTGAAAAGACACTTGAGTAACTTATCATGCAATGTTTAAAAAGATATTTGCATACATAGGAGCTGAGTGTTAAGTATACTAATGTCTATCATAGAAACCATGGCAAAGGAACTGAATTTACATAACTAAGGTACTAGGGAAATAAAGTTTAGGGCACCATATGGTGAGTCAGCAGATCCATATTAAAAATATTAAAATTTTATTGTGAAGTAATTCAAAATGTTATTGTATTTATATATTTACATGGAACAATGGTCATAACCAAGGAAGATATGGGTTCCAAAATTATAGGTCTATCCCTATTTATCCATAGGTCTCCAAGCATGAAGAGAAAAATTTCCTTTTTCCTCCTATGTTAAGCTTTCTCCTTAGCATAGCAAGGGATTGAACCTTCTGTGTGTAAGCCATCAGTATCCCTGAACACTAGGAGTGCCCTCGTTTCCACCCAAACTTCCAGAAAGCTCTGTAGGATGGGCTTGAGCCACAGCCCCTCCTTCCCACATTCCTGCTCAGTGAAGTTCAAGCTCCAGTTCAGGCTTCTGTCATGAGGGTGCATGAATGTACCAACATTATTGAACTCTGGAAAGAAGTGGATACAATGAGCAAAACAATCATACCTCCCTTAAAATCCAGTTTATGAACCTATGTACAGAATGATTGTGTCTGGAAACTGGTAAGTGTTGTGAACAAAAGTTCTCTAAGAAGGCATTTGGAGGATAGAGACTTTACAACAGTAAACAGTATGCAAACAGGTTTAAAACAAGGTGCTCTCTAGGCAACAAAATGAGGGCTGGGTTTTATAGCAAAAGTTCTTGTCCAGCTTCTCAATCTAGTCATTTTATACAAATGAAGGGTTGAAACTTGATTAGTTCTGATTGATGGAAATAGCAGAGTTCTGATTGGTCAATGAAGTTCAGCCCTCATTGATGGGAGGAGGTGCACTCTGATTGGTTGGTTCAGGTGAGCTCTGAGTGTTCCACGCTTGAAAAGATGTGGGTTGTTCAGAACTCGGAGTACATGTGTGAACTCTAGTAGGCAGGAGGCTGCTTGGCTCCTTTTTAAATTTAGGTCTGCTTAGCCACTCATGACCCATCTTGGAAGATTGGCTCTTTCAGGCTCACATTTGTTCACATGTAAAAGAGACTAAATACATATAGTGGGGGGGGGCACAGGATTAAATGGTAGGCAGCTGTAGTGTATTTTGGCAGTACCCAGCAGCTTTAGGGCAGCACAGTGCAAGTAGGTGTTGACTCAGAGATGATGTGGCATCAGAGCGAGGTCTGGGCAGCTTTGTGCACAGATCTGGACGGTTAATGACAGAGAAGGCATGGGTGAAGGTCTGGGAAGCCTGTACAGGGGTCAGTAATGGAGGGTGAATGCCCTGTGCCCTGGGAGGGAGCCCTGTATAGTGTGGATGCCTCAAATTACACTGATGAGGGAAGGGGTATATCAGTGATTGTCATGTAGATTTTGGGTAATCAGTAAATTTAACTGCTTTAATATACATTTGAATTTAAACAAGCATATTTGTTAACATAGTAAACAAACCATTTCAAGTCCTCTGTTACTCTATACAATATGGATTACTTTTTATTAAATAACATAAACCAAAATAGAGATGGATGCTATCTGGTGGCCACACCCAGTATTGCAGCTCTGAGTGTCTTAGACTAGGGGGCTCAGCAAGGGGGAGGACAAGGAGGGTATGGAAGAAGGGGGTGAAGTTGGGATCTTGGCTGCACGAAGGTATCAGAGTTTTCTGGAATCATTCAGCTCATAGCCATTTCCAGGGATATATAAAACTGAGATTGGTTCCATCCCCTGCACCTGTGTTTATTTGGGTGATAAAGTTAAATGAGACAGAAACCCACACAGACATATTATGAATTCAATTTTTTATCAACTTTGCTTCACCACTACAAAATTGAACAATGAATGCATTTGGGAATTAATGAATACATTGCACATTACTTTTGTCAATCTGTTCACAAGTATTTATCAAAATGCTTACACTTACACACACACTCATACATAGACCATGGTGTGTTATCATAATACTAGATATCTCCCAAGACAGTTGGTGGGCTCCAAGAGAACACACTTAGCTCACCAGTGCAAACAGCCAGGTGAAATGTTCCCTGAAGTGTGCCCTTCAACAGGGCACAGACTCTGAAAAGCAGCCATCCACACAGTGCAGATTATAGGGAATATCAGGACACTAGGAATAACATGGGGTTATGAAAATTGATTATGTCACATCCATAGGATGGAATTCTATGTAGGCAAGAAAATAAGCTGTAAGGAAGACAAAGTTGAGTGATGATTTTTGCCTATCAGATCGGCTACCATTCCTAGTTTTCTAAAGTGTCCCAAATCAGGAATTTTTTCCTTGATGTTAGGAATATAAATTATTAATTGAAGTGACACCCTTGCTAATAAACTATTTGTTACAGTGGAAACCTCTACTAGGTGCTCACAGTGGGTTGGAGAAAGAATTTTCACACAGATTTTAGGATAGAATGAAATACAAAGGTTATTTATTTGAAAGACAGAGAAATAGAGACAGAGAGACCAGTGTTCTGTGGAAAATGTAGAGGGCTGTGCCAGGCAGATGAGGAAACTTGCTTGGTGTTTTTAAAGGGTTGAAAATGGCTTTTTTTGTTTGTTTGTTTTTTTGCTTCAGCAGACTGATAACAGAAGCAGCTATGAGATGTCAGGGAGTTCCTTATTTTTTTTTCTTTCTCTGTGAGGCTGGGTCACCTGAATCCTTTATATCTGTTTTTTCTTGGGGCAGGAACTGAGGCAGAGAGCTGGAGCAGGAGCTCACACCCCTACTATCCAATTAGAGCTCTGGAAGGCTTAAAAAGAACTCTTAGAAATAATGGGTTATGCCCCATGTGTTATAATTAAACAAAACAAATGACAGTTTTATTGTGAGTTTCCTTTTCAATGGGGCAATTATATGCTGTGAGTTCATTTCCCTTACTTTCTGATAGATAGGTTGTTTTCCCTCTGTTAGATAGGTTATTATTAAGATCACCTTTTACTATATAACAGAGAAAAAAATCTATCTAACAGAAAAAAAAAGAGGAGTAAAATCAGAGCATATAATTGCGCCTTTCAAGAGAAAGATCATGTTCCCCTTGTTTGATTTACCACCTGTGGCTCAACTCGCTGTCTTTAAGATTAACCAACTGCAGAGTTTAGTTTTCACAGCAGGTAAAAAGAACTGAGCAGATAGAAGGAGAGTGGCTGTCCCCCAGTCCCAGCACTCCTTCAAGGACCCTGATAACCCAGCCTCACTAAGAAGACAGAGAAAAAAAAAAAGGAAAAACAGACAGCTGCTTCACAGCAGTCTTCTATCAGCCTGCAGCAATACCTTTTTTCCCTTTACCCCCAATAAAAACCCTGAACCCTTATCTTTCCTGGCTACACATCTCTTTTATTTCTTTTGTGTCCCACCCTTCCTTCCCACGGAGAAGTAAAATTTCTTTATTTAAAATTACTCTAAAAAAAAAATAAAATAAAAAAATAAAAAAATAAAATTACTCTAATATTTGTGTTGAGAATTATTTCTCATTCCATGCCAAGAGTTCCAACCCTAACAGTAATGATATTTTGAATTCATAGTGTTAATACAAATTTTTATGGTTTCCTACAGTTTTAAAGGACACTTGGGGAACTTATCAAGAAATGTTTAAAACTATATTTGCATATATAAGAGCTGAGTGTTAAGTAAACTAAAATCTGTCATAAAAACCCTGGTAAGGGAAATGAATTTTCCCAACTAGGGTACTAGGGAAATAAAATTTAAGGCATCATATGATGAAACACCAAGTCCATAGTAGAAATATCAGAATTTTGTTGTGAAGTAATGAAAACATTATTATGGACATATATTTACATGGAACCCAGGGCAAAAATGGCTTCAAAACATTATAGGTCTATCACTATTTATCCATAGGTCTCCAAGAATAAAAAAAAAAATCTCATTTCCCCCCATGTAAAGCTTTCTCCTTAGCATAGCAAGGGATTGAACCTTCCGTGTGGAGGCCAACAGTACCTCAAACACTGGGATTGCCCTCGTTTCCACCCAAACTTCTAGAAAGCACAGTAGCATGGGCTTGAGCCAGAGCCCCTCCCTTCCACCTGCTATTTCAGTGGTGTTCAAGGTGCAGTTCAGGCTTCTGTCACGAGGGGGCATCAACGTATCATCATTATTGAATTGTGCATGAAGTGTATACAATGAGCAAAAGAATGATACCTTCCTTAAAACCCAGTTTATGAACCGACGTACAGAATGATTCTGTCTGAAAAACTGATAAGGTTTGCGAACAAAAGTTCTCTAAAAACGCATTTGGAGGAAAGAGAGTTTATTATAGTAAATAGTATTCAAACAGCGGTAAAACAAGGTGGGCTCCAAACAACAAAATCATGGTGGGTTATATAACCAAAGTTCTTGCCCAGTTTTCCAAACCGGTCAGTTTATGCAAATGAAGGATTGAAACTTCCATCGTTTTGATTGGTTGATATAGCTGAGCTCTGATTGGTCAATGCAGCTGATCCCTTATTAGCAGAGGAGCTCAGTTTTGATTGGTTGGTTCGGGTGAGCTCTGACAGTTCCAAGATATCTGTTAAAAATGTGGCATTGCCATGCCCTTGGATTGTACAACAGTAACGATCAAATTTTTCATAAAAAGGAATAATGCATATATTTTATTTAAACTTGAATTAATGTAACCTATAGCTGTATCCCAACCCTGCTGAGTCTATCCTGTGTTTCTCCATGCAGAATCCTTCCCTTTCTAACTCCAGTTTTCATGTTACTTTGCATTTCACTAGTCTAAAATTCTATTTTCATCTCATTTTCACATCTTCCAATTGTGGCACTTGCTTTAGAGTGGGTCCAGAACAAAGTCCAGGCCTTCCCTCTGTGCCAGGATGTCAGCATTATTACTTTCTTCACTGTCCTCTGTGTTTTCTCAAATGACTTCTCTTGGGAATTCTAAATGACACTACCTTTATGGGTGTCAGTGTGGCAGTACTTATCAAAGGGGTACATAGGTGCACACCCTTTACACTAACAATTTATATTGCACTGGTTTATCTTCAGGACATAGATAAGGATGTGGATAAGGACCTACTTATAAGGACTGCAATTGTATAATTCTCTTCCTTTACTTCTGAACTTTGTCAACCTTGAAAGAACTACTTCCTCGAGATGAATTCTGAGTGGCAAACTGGGCCTAAATTAAAACTAGAGCCAAATGGCCATCTGCTTGCTAGAGCTTACACATATACTAAATTCCAGAAAAAAGCAGAAGTCTGTTTATCTTTGTGAATTTCATACCTGCCTCTTCGTAGTTATGCTGCCTGAAACAACGAATAGGATCCTAACTAAGTCATGGAATCAGAACTTAGCAAGCATCGACCAATCAAATCTAACATGTTTCAAGCCTTCATTTACATAAGTGCTTGTGAGTGAGAACTTGCATAGCAACTTTGTCTGTAAAAGACAAACCCCCCCATTTTTCTTTGAGCAACACCTTCATTTTATATTGAAGGCTGCATCTCTCTGTGAACTGTTTACTGGAATAAAGTCTCTTTCCTCCAATTCTGTTTCTGAGAACTTTCGTTCAAAGCTGAATTTAGGAGAGGAGACAAAATAGGATACAAGACCATGAAGAGGCAGGAGGAAGCAGAAGGAAATTCTGTGCATTGAGACAAACATATTCATCTACACACACACACTCCCATACATTAACCATGTCGTGTTAGCACAGTACTAGAATCCTCCCAAGACAGTTGCTTGGCTCCAAGAGGACACAGTCAAGCTCAGTAGTGGAGACAGCCACATGGACTGTGCCTTGAAGTATGCCCTTCAGCTTGGCATAGAGTGTGAAAAGGTGCAACCCACATAGTGTGGATAATAGGGAATGTCAGAACCCTCTGAATAACATGGTGTTATGAAAATTGATTTTGTCACATCTATAGGATGAAAAATTTGGTAGGCATGAAAATGAGCTATAAGGAAGACAAAGTTGAGGGAAGACTTTTGCCTATCAGGTTGGCTACCATTCCCAGTTAAATAAAGTGTGTAGATTAAGGAACTTTCTTTCTGTCATGTTAGTTATATGAAGTAGTAATTGAAATGACGGCCTTGCTAATAAACTGTTAGGGTGGGAACATACTAGGTGCTCACACTGGGTTGGAGAAAATATTTTCACAGATCGTTCAGGATAGAAAGAAGTACAAAGTTTATTTATTTTCTCTAGAAAGGAAGAGAGAGAGAGAGAGAGAAGCCACAGCACTGAAAAAAATGTAGAGGGTAGTTCCAGAAGCTCAGGAAACCTGCTTGCTGCTTTTAAAGGGTAAAAATGCTTTTTTTCCTGCTTCAGCAAACTGAGAACAGAAGCAGCTGTGAGTGTCAGGGAATTATTTCTTTCTTTTTCTTTCTCTGTGAGGCTGAGTTATCTGAGTCTTTAAAATCTGAGTTTTTGGCTGGAACTGAGAGAGCTGGAGCTGGGAGCTTGGGCCACTAGTGGCCACGAAGGGCCCTTGAAAGCTGAGAGAGAACTGTAGGAGATAATGGGTTAGGCCTCAGGTGTTTTAATTAAACAAAACAAAGGCAGTTGCATTGTTTTTCCTTTTCAAATGGGCAATTTGTGCTGTGAGTTCCTTTCCCTTAGTTTCTGTTAGACAGAATATTTCCCTCTGTTAGATTAGTAAGACCACTTTTCACTATCTAACAGAGAAAAATAAGCTAACAAAATTAAAAAGAGTAGTAAACTGACAGCGCATAATTGCTCCTTTTGAAGAGAAAGATCATAGCCCCTTGTTTGATTAACCTCCTGTGGCTCAACTTTCTGTCTCTAAGATTATCCACCAGCAGAGATTTATTTTCACAGTGCTTGAATGGAACTGAGCAGATGGAAGGATTGTGGCCCTCCCCAGGCCCCACCTCTGGCCAGACCACATTCCAAGGACCCTTATAAGCCAGCCTACAGTGAAGAGAGAAAGAAAAGGAAAAACAGACCCAGCCAGTTCACAGTCATCATCTGCTACCTGCTTGCATTAATAACTTTTTTCTCCCTTTACCCCCAGTAAAAACCTGGAACCCCTTTGTACTCCCAGCTTACAGTTCTCCTTGTTTTGTGTCCCAGCCTTCCCTCCCTTGGGGAAGTAAAATAACATTTTTTCATTAAAACTATTCTAATCTTTGTGTTGAGAATTCTTTCCCAACCCTGGCTGTGAGCTCCCACGGTAATAGTAATGGTATTGTGAATTCATTATTTATAAAAAATTTTATAGTTTCCAGGGTTTTGAAAGGATATTTCAGCAACTTATAAGGAAATGTCTTCAAAGATATTTGTATATATGGGAGCTGAATGTTAAGTATAGTAATGTTTGTAATATTAATAGAAACCATGGTAAGGGAACTGAATTTTCACAGTTAAGGAACCTATCTGCAGAATGATTATGTCTGGAACACTGATCATTTTTGTCAACAAAAGTCCTATAAGAAGGAATTTTGAGGAGAGACTTTATTATAGTAAACAGTGCACAAATGGTGGTTAAAAAAGGACAGCTCCTGAAAAGAAGAGGGCTAGGTTTGGTAGTAAAAGTTTTTCTTCCAATTCCCAACTTAGTTTATCCAAATGAAGGATTGGAACTTGCTTAGTTCTGATTGGTTGATATAGCAGAGTTCTGATTGGTCAATACAGGTGAGCTTTGATTGGTCAATTCAGCTGAGCTCTGATTGGGTGAGGGAGGTGAGCTCTGATTGGTTGTTCAGGTGAGCACTGAAAGTCTCAAAGTTAAAAGGATGTGGGTTTTCTGCAAGTCAGAGAATATGTGTGACCTCTAGTTGGCAAATGTCTGCTTGGCTCTGTTTTTAAATTACACCTAATTAACCATTCAGGATCCATCTTGAAGGATGGGCTCATTCAGGTTCACATTTGTTCACTGTGCAAAAGAAGACTAAATATATATACTGGGGTATCCATAGTATTAAACACTAGGCAGCCATAGTACCTTGGCAGTCCCCAGTAGGTATAGGGCAGCACAGGGCAGGTAGGAGGTGAAAGAGAGGGGGGGGGGCATAAGAGCAGGGTCTGTGCAGCTGTGTTCATACTCCTGGAGAGGGAATGACTGAGAGGGGGTGAGAGAAGATCTAGGAGGCCTTTATAGTAGTGGGGCAATGGAGGGTGCTCTCTCCACTGTGGACACCTTAACCTACACTGATGAGGGAAGAGGTAGATCAGTGAATGTGGTGCAGATTTGGGGTGAACAGCAAATGCAGCTGCTTTAATATACACGTGTAATATACCAAGCAGAATTGTTGACATGGTAACAAAATCATTCGAAGTCCTTTGTTATTCTTTAAAAAATGTACTCCTTTTTTTAGAACAGAAAAACCAAAATAGAGGAGGATGCCATCTGGTGGCCAGATCCACGATTGCAGCTCTGAAGGTCTCAACCTGTGGGCTGAGCAAGGGATAGGGGAGGGAGAGGAAGGGAATACGGGAGGGATGGGGGAGGTTGGGATCTTGAGTGCAAGAAAGTATCAGAGTTTTCCGGAATTGTTGAGCTCATGGCAGCAATTTCTCAGTATCCATCATTTCCTGGGATGGCTAAAATTGAGATTGGTTCCATCCCCTGCGTGTATTGAAGGTAAAGCTGTGCGTGTGTTTATTCGGGTGATAAATTTAAACAAGACAGAAACACACACAGACACATTATTAATTCAATTTTTATCTACTCTGTTTCACCATAAAATCGAACACTGAATGCATTTTGAAATGAATGAATACATTGCACATTACTTTGGCAATCTGTTCACCAAAAAACTTTTTATTCCTGAATACACAATTTCAAACAATATAGGAAGGTATATTTATAAATTGAAATTAATGTGTCTCTCTCACTGGCCTGAATCTTACCCTCTGTCCCAAAAGCCTCTGTTGTCCACAGAATGGTGTATACTCTGCCGACATGTCCCTGTATGTGAGGTATGTGTGAATGTATACACCTACACACACAGTCTTTTCCAAAAGTGCAATTACAGTACTAATTTTTTTGGAACTTGTCTTTCCCACTTCATATTATTGTTGGAATTTATACTTGCACCTTATTAGTACTTGTAGTTGTGGCATGTTTTAACTTGTTTCTTATTCACGTATATTTTAATGAGATTTGTCTGTTGAAAATGGTTGCCAGTCCTGTTGTTACAGAATGTGGTTCAGAAATCATGGATAATAACCCAATATCTGAGATGTAGTTTGCAAGTGTTTTCTCCCTTGTGTTAGTAAGTTTTTAGTGTTATTTCAGTTTAGAAAGTGTTTTAAATTTCAATAATGTGACTTTAAAATTATACAGGTCAGAATTTAAAAAGAAAAAATGTTGGACAACACCGTGGGGAACACTCACTGTCAGCCTAGAGGGAGATTACAACATTCGGAGCCCTGGAGGCATCAAGAGAAAATGATAAAACTTTAGAGTATTCCAGAATTAGAAGCTGAGCAGGAGATAACAAAGGTGTCTCCCTGATTTACATAAAGTCCCCTAAAGGCAGAACCCTGACCTGAACAATTGTCATAATGGTGGCTGCAAGGATTAAAGGAGAATAGCTGTTTGGATTAAGGGAGATGAAATATAAAGTACATTTGCGTGGCAGAGCATCGTGGTGGCCCACACCTGTAATCCTAGCACTCTGGGAGGCCAAGGCAGGAGGATTGCTGAGCTCAGGAGTGCGAAACTAGCCTGAGTAAGAGCGAGACCCCATCTTAACTAAAAATAGAAAAATTTAGCCAGGCGTGGTGGTGTGCACTTGTATTCCAAGCTACTCGGGAGGCTGAGGCGGGAGGATCACTTGAGCCCAGGAGTTTGAGGTTGCAGTGAGCTAGGCTGACACCACTGCACTCTAGCCTGGGCAACAGAGGGAGACTCTGCCTCAAAAAAAAAGTACATTAACTTACAGTAGGTCAGTACATGTTACTTTCCTTCCCTCTGTGTGGTCACCTACCCCAGGGGCAAACCTGAGCTTCTGCTGGAGCCCATTCACCCCTACAGTGATTAGCCAACTCATGGGGCCCTACACCCACTTCTGTTGGCACAAAGGCCAGGATTTTATCTTTTCTGTTATCTTCATCACCCACAGGGGCCACAATAACAGGAGTGTGTGATTTGACCATTTCTCGAGCCCTGGAAGCCCATCTTCTAAGAGGGAGGCTGCTCAGGGTCCTCTAGGGAGGGTGAGGGGTGGAACCTTTTAATCCTAACAGCTATTCAAGGTACCCATCATTATGACCATTGTTCAGGTCAGGGTGCTGCCTACAGGGGAGTTTATGAAAATCAGGGAGACACCTTTGTTATCTCCTATCTCAGCTTCTAACTCTGGAATACTCTAAAGTTGTATCATTTTCTCTTGATGCCTCCAGGGCTCTGAATGCTGTCATCTCCCCCAAGGCTAACAGTGAGTGTTCCTCAAGATGTTTTTCAGTGTTTTTTCTTTTTAAATTGTGACCTGTACAATTTTAAAGTCACATTATTGAAATTTAAAACACTATCCAAATGAAAAAAAAAAAACCACTAAGAATTGTATTAAAAGAAGGAAGAACACACTTGCAAAGTACATGTCAGATATTGGGTTAGTATCCATGATTTGTGACACATACTCGGTAACAAAACAATTGGCAACTATTTCAACAGAAAACTCAGAGACGTGTATGTGTATATATATATATACATGAACAATAAATATATTAAAATATTCAAAACCCACAAGAACTAATAAGAAGCCCATATTTTAAAATTCTTAGAATATATAATAAGTGGAAATGACAACATGGAAAAGGCGAGGACTGTGGATGCACTTTTGAGAAGACTATATGTGTGTGTGGGTGAACATGTTCATGTGCACCTCACCTGCAGGGACACACCTGCACCAGTCTATGCACAACAGACCCCTTGGGGTGAGGGGGTAGGAGACGGGCCACGGAGAGATGCAGATTAATTTCCATCTGTGAATATGCACTTGTATAATATTTGAAATTTGGTTTTCTTGGATAAATGTATTTCGATGAAAATTTGAATGCACAAAATACTTTTGAGCAGATTGTCAAAAGTAATGTGCACATATATTCATTAATTTGAAAAAGCATCCATTCTATTCTGTTTCATGATGAAAGAAGTAAATAAAAAATTGAATTGACATAGTATTTATATGTGTGTGTGGTTGTGTCTCCTCTAGCTCTATTACCCCAAATAATACTCACAGGTACAGATTTATCTTCAATTCACATTGGGGCTGGAACCAATAACCGTTTTATATACTGTAGAACATGATGCATACAGGGGAATTGCTACCATTAGGTGAATAATTTCAGAAAATTCTGGCTGATACCTTGGAGCTAAGCGCCAACCTCCCTCCCTCCCTCCCCCTGCTGAACCCCCTGGTCTTTTCTCACAGCTGCAGTCCTGGCTCTTGCCACCAGGAGGCATCACAGCTGTCTCTATTTTTCTTTTTTATGAAAAGGAGTAAATTATGCAAAGAGTAAGAAATGTTATGAAACCGTTTGTTTGCTATGGTGCCAATTCTTTTTGGCGAAGTCATATGTATATTAAAGTTCCATTTGCTGTTCACCCCAAATCTACGTCGCGTGCACGGGTGTATCTCGTCCCTCATCAGTGTAGGTTGAGTGTCCACACTGTAGAAGGCTCCCTCCCAGAGAGCAGGGCATTCACCCTCCATTCCCCACCCCTGTACAGGCTCCCAGACCTTCTCCCACCCCCTCTCAGCCGTGCTCTCTCCAGGACACTATGGACACAGCTGCACAGATCCCACTCCGCTGTCTCCATCCTCAGTCACCTCCTGCCTACTCTGTGCTGCCCCGTGGCTGCAGGGGACTGCCAAGGTGCTCTAGAGCTACCTGCTGTTTCATCCTATGTATGCCCTGGAGCATATGTTTTTACAGTCTTCTTTTACACTTACCAGGTTTTTTCCAGACAGAATTATAATCGTTCTGCACTTAGGTTCAAAAGCTGGATATTAAGGGAGGTGCTGTATTTTTTTTGCTCCTTGCAGCATGCCTTTGTAGAGAAGTTTGATAATGTTGGTATACTGAAGCCTGTTGAAGACAGAGGCTGCTTGAACATTGCTGAGCAGGAAGATGGGAGGGAGGGGCACTGGCCCAAGCCCACACTACAGAATGTTCTGGAAGTCTGGATGGAAAAGGGGTTACTCCAAGTGTACATGGATTCTGGCAGCCTCCTGACAGAGACTCCCATCTCCTTCTGTGCCTAAGAGAATGGTGTATGTGACTGGGGAAAAAAGATCATTTTCATTTTATTGGCCCACGAATTGACAGAAAGATTCATGTAACAGAACAGAACACACTGACATAGGCCCAATTATACTTAGGAATTTAGAATATGGCTAAGGCAGCATTTCACATCAGTGGAGATATGGTGGGTGATTTAGGAACTGGAACTGTGGTAGTTACATAACCATATAGTGAAAAGGTAAAAAGGGATCCATTTCTCCATCTTACCACAGGGTAAGTTCCAAACAGCTCTGTGTTACATGTAAAAACAATGAATCTATGTAAGTATTAGAAGAAAATATAGGTGAATTCCTCTATAATCTTGAAGGGGAGGAAACACTGCTAACTAACCATCAATATTCAGGAGCAGTAAGGAAAAGACTGATGTACTTCATAATATAAAAATGACCATGTAACTCTGCATGGCAAAAACCTGGTAGTCAATTAGAAAACCACTGGGAAGAACATCTGCAGCTATTATGTTTAACCCAGTGTTCCTGTCCCTCCTATATAAATGCTTATCAATATAGAGTAATTAAAAAACAACAACCCTATCAAAGACATGTAAGACATATAAACAGAAAAAAATAACTTATCTTTAAACATACAAAAAGAGGCTTAAGCTTGCTTTAACTAAGAGAAATGAAATTAAAACTACACGAAGATACCGTTTCTAAGGCATTAGATTGGCAAAGGTACAACATTTGTCAACACACTTGGTTGGTGAGACTGTGGAAAACATGTGCTTTCATACCCTGTTCACAGGGATGCAAATGGTATGATCACTGTAGTAGGCTCAATATTTACCCAACATGGTATCACATCCTACTGCCTGGAATCTTAAATCTCAGTTTATATGGAAAAGGGTCTTTGTGGTTGTGACTAAGTTAATGATCTTGAAATGGGAGATTAACCAGGTGGCCCCTAAATGCAATCCTAAGTATCCTTATAAGAGAGAAGCAGAGGGAGGGTTCATGGAGAGAAGAGGAAAAGTCAGTGTGACCAAGGGTGCAGTGACTGGAGTGATGCAGCTACCAGCAAGCCAAGGAATGCCAGCAGCCACCAAGGGCTGGAGGAGATGAGGAGGCTCCCCTAGAGTCTCTGGAAGGAGTACAGCCCTGCCAACGCCTTGATTTTTGCCCAGTGAAACTAATTTTGTACTTTTGGCCTCCAAAACTGAGATAATATTTCTGTTGTTTAATGACACCAAGTGTGTGGTAAGATATTACAGTAGCCATAGGAAACTAATGCAATCACTATAGTGGGGAATTTGGATAAATCTAGCAATTTTATATATGCCCTTACACTTGGAGTCAGATATGTGTGTGTGTGTGTGTGTGTGTGTGTGTATACACACATACACATAAATAAATCTCCTAAGGAGATATATTGGTAATGATATAAAGACGTTAGATTTAGATATGATAATAGATACAGGTATTCATTGAGGTGCTCTTTGAATAGCAAAAGAATGGAAACAAACATTCATCAGTTGTGTGACGGATGAACAATCATACAACCACACAAAGGTGTACATTAGGTGAGTCGTAAATAAGAATAATGAAAATCTACACATAGCTATGGAGAGATCGCCAGGATGTAATGTTAAGTGAAAGAAATCAATATACATAAAGGTAGGAACAGCATGGAGATACTTTTTAATGAAGGGAGGAATGCAAATATAAACATTTTTACGCAGAATAAAACTAGGAGGAAAGGACTTCTGTTTTGAGGACCAGAAGGAATAGATATGCTTCTCCCTGTTAGTCCTGCTAGATGTAGCTAAAATCCTTGGATATTATATGTAGAAGAAATGTAAGAAGACTGAAAAGTGGAGAGGGAGAAGGCAGACTGGCTGGGGACTTTTGGACCCAAGGTGTTGCCCTTGGGACACGTGAGCTAGAGGGAAGGAAAGTAATAGACACTGAGCTACTACAAAGCAAATGTACCTTGTATTTCTTCTCCTTTAATCCTAGCAGCTATTCAGGGTCCCCATTACTGTGACCCTGATTGAGATCAGGTTGCTTCCTTTAGGGGAGTTTATGTAAATCAAGGAGACACATTTGTTATTTCCTGATTAGCAGCTAACTCTGGAATTAATCTAAAGGTTTTTTTTTTCCTCCTCCATTTGCCCTGAAGCCCATAGAGAAGTAGGAATATTTTTCTTAACCTGTATTCACGTTTGTTTATGGACATTCAGAATCGTTGTTATTTTTCCCTTTAAAAAACATTTTCAGCAATGCTGCAGCAAATATCATTCTTACCTGCCTATTTGGTACATGTGAAAAAATTTCCTTCCATTACATGTTTAAACATCTATTCCTTGGGGCTTGATCTAAACTACCTCATAAATGTCTGAGGACTGTCACTTGTTTAACCATCTTTATACCTGTTGCCATTATAATATTTAGTTAAATTTATTTCTAACTGTAGGTGTGTTTCTGTTTCCTTGATTTGTTTGGTCTCTTCCTGCCCCCCCCCCGCCCCCCACCACACACACAGAGTTAGTTTTCACGCTTTCCTTTGTGATTTTCCATCTTATTCAGTTCTTCTATTTTACCTTTTGTCTGATGATAGGTGATAAAAAGACATTTAGATAAAAGGGCATTTAGATGCCTTCATTTGCATTCCTTAGATTATTAGTGAGCTAGAATGCATTTTCTTTTGATTACTGGCCATTTGCATTTCTTCATCTGTGAACCATATACACCTTTTGTGAATTTTGCTATTTTGTTACAGGACATGCATTAAATCTCACACCCTTCACTGATCCATGGATTCATTATTTCAACAAATCTTTACTGGGTGCATATTATTTGCCAGACACTCCAGCAAAAATCCGTGTCCTAGATCTCTCTTCTGAGATCTAGACCCTTATATTTACTGAAAATGTCTACCTGCGGCAAGAAAAGTGTTAGTGCCCATCCGAACATGCGTGACTTGTCAAGGATGACATGCACAGACAGTTCTAACACACTCATTCCTGAGCCCTGCATGGCCGCAAAGTGAAAGGCTTCAGTACATTATATGAGGAGAGCTCTGGCTCAGGATTAGCAATTCTGTGATCTCTATGCTAATAGGAAGAATTTTCAAAATTACATCATATTTCTGGGTTTGCCTTTTCTCATTTGTAAAATGGAAATAATTATACCTATTAAAGACAAGTGTTCTGAGAAGCCAAAGAACAAAATATTTTAAGTATCATACACAGCATATGGTACATACCATACTCAATAGATCTTAGTCTCGTTCCTATCCCATACCTGCCCTTCCTTTAAGGAAGATTCCTTTAGCATAACCCAAATATCATGATTCCATAAGTGTTCATATGGATATGTTAAGGTAAATGTATGTGTTTCCATCACGTATTAACTCGTGTGTCATTATCCATGTAGGAGTGATTTGTCAGATGACTTAGAAAAAGGAAAACAATCATTGAACCAGTTTCATACGGTTGAAAACCATCAAAACCATCACCCCATTTCACTTTATTTCATATACTTTCCCATCATATTTTTTATCTTCTGTGTTACTTTCTCAAGAAAAATATGTGGAATGTAGCCCAGCAAGGTGAGGCTTCGCAGAAGGACAATGTAATAGAACACTGGGGACCAGGCACGTTATAAGGCCTTGGGTAAGTCATTTCCCCTGTACTGGCTGTTTGGGTCTCATCTCTAAGATTCATGTAGAGATTAATGAGGTCCCATCTGGGAAAACACTTTGGAGACCTTAGATGGGAAGAAAGGCACAATGATTTCCAAGGAGCTATTTTCCAATCTAGACTGGGGAATATCATAATCTGTATTTGATGAACTGAGTAAATATGATATAAGTCTTTGTATTATTTGGTAATTGCAATTTGTGCATCACCATGGGATGGGAGGAACATAAAGTCCTGGAGAAGGGCAGGACCCATGACCTCAGGGAGCTGTGGGGACTCATCTTTCCTGAACGCTGGAGCTTTTCTATCTCATGTATTTCCCCCAGCATTCCTGGGAGGGAAAGGATATGATCTCTACACCATTTTGTAGCTGGAGACACAAAGATGTACGGAGGTTAAGAAACCTGGCTAGGGAGCATCCTGCAGTAAGTGAAAAAGCAGAGCCTGGCACCGTATATGTCCCCGTGCACACTGTGAGACATTGAACTGCACATCTCACTGGAATCAAGTAAGTCTTGCTTTCCTGCTGACCTTGGTCACTAGTGAAATCTGTATCTCCACCTCTGAAGCCAGGCCGCTAGTCCTGCCTCTCTTTCTGCAAGTGAGAGAACCTCATTGGACCTCAGTTTCCTACTCTGTAAAGACAAAGGGGTGTGTCTTGGTGAGTGCTGTAGAAAGTGGAGTCCCCAGATAACCTATACCTTGAGGAATAAGTGCTAATAGAGAGACAGGTGTCATGCTGAGCATCAGTGCTTGAGGGAGCAGACCCCAAATGCATACAGTTTGTGGATGCATAGACTCTAATAGAAACTGGTGGGTCAACCTGGAAAGAGTGACATCCCATAAGCAATATGAGACAGTGTAGACTTCCCCACATGCATACCACACTGGACTCCTCAATAGTTTCTTTTCACACTTTGATGACATGACGAGTGGAAATTTTTTCACTGTCATCATATTTATCGCAATATTAAGATGACTTAAACAATTCCCTAGTACACAAAGTTCTCTGATAATCATCACTGCATTTTTAAAATTGCAAAGTGCTTCCGGTTCATATGTAGCCTATAAACAATGAAGGAGGCCCGGCGGGGTGGCTCAAGCCTGTAATTCTAGCACACTGGGAGGTGGGAGGATTGCTTGAGCTCAGGAGTTTGAGACCAGCCTGAGCAAGAGCAAGATCCTGTCTCTACTAAAAATAGAAAAATTAGCCAGGTGTGGTGGTGCAGGCCTGTAGTCCCAGCTACTGGGGAGGCTGAGGCAGGAGGATCACTTTAGCCCAGGAATTTGAGGTTGCAGTGAGCTATGATCCCGCCACTGCACCCTAGCCATGGTGACAGAGAGTGAGCCCCTGTCTCAAAACAATCAAACAAACAAACAAACAAAAACAATGAGTGACAGGCACATGAGACTGGAAGTTTTCTAAGTGCTGGTGCCGGCATATAGGCTCCAGGATGTGTGTGTGTGTGTGTGTGTGTGTGTGTGTGTTTGTGCGGCCTCTGGGGGCTCCTCAGGACAGTGTGTATGCCTAGAAGGAGATTAACACATTAGCTTCCATGTGAGTAGTACTTAACTCATGCTAGGTTTGAGTCCGGGGCCTTGTGAAGCACATGTAAATCACGTCTGTTTACCTTGAGCTGTGTGAACTATTTTTCAAGTTACATATAACTCAAGCACAGAAAACAAAAAAAAATAACAAATTTTCTATCAAATTGGGATAGTTTTGTTTTCAAAGTTGTTATTCTATTTTTGTAATAAACCACGTGGCCCCAGGGAAAAAAATTTTCTTTTCCATTGTGGCAACAATGTGTTAAGAATGTCTCCCAGTGCTGTATGTTGAGTTCAAGTTTACGAGGAGCCATACTACACTTTCTGGAGTCTTCCCGAATAACACAAGAGCTGGACCTCAACATGCTTCTGAGCAGACCATAACCCCAACACCCTGATGGAAAGCCAGTCTGTCTGTGACCTCACCTGCTCAGTTCAGGCTGGAACCCTCCAGGATGCAAGGTGTGACTTAGGTCTGCCTACATCGGCTTCTGCACACTGCAGCTGAGGGCTCTCCTCTTGGCCTCAGTCAGAGAGACCTGAGAAGCTGCATCGTCTCAGCCACCCAACTCCACAGGTTCAGTCACCTGTTTGAAGAGCTCTGCGCTGGGAGATAAAAATCCGTGAATTACCAGCACATGTTTGGGACATCATCCATCCATCCATCCATCCATTCCCACGGTTAACAGGCCTTGAGGCCAAACTCTACACCATCCCGTTGGTTAAGTTTCAGGCATCTCCAGAATGGGAGCAGGGAGGTAAAGCGTGGAAAGAGGGGTGTGGGGAATTCAGGTGGCAGATCTAAGGAGAGATGGCTCCTTCCCACTAATATTTCGACCTGACAGAGTCTCTTATTATTGGAGATTTTAAAATATATATTAATGCCCTGGACCCCTCTCTACATCTCTAGTTACTGTCCTCTTTACATATAGTCTCCGACTTGCAGAGGGAGAATTCTCCATAATCCACTCACATCCGCCTGCACCTCCCTCAACCTCAGTCCTGGTTCCTCATCTAATGCAGCTCTGTCCCCCCACCCCTCCACTGAAATGCACCTCCACAAAGCCAACAGCCACCTCCTTATCACATTTATAGATCAAGAGTGTCGAAATGAACTTCCAAATGGAGACAAAGCTTTCTCTCCCCAATACAAAATTCACTTGCTTATGTATAGACGAGGATTATATTTCAATGCTATATTTACTTCAAATCTAGACCTGTAAAAATAGCTTCTGTAGAGTCAGAGTCATATAATGTGAACACTGAGCTATAGACACTGTGCTTTCAAAGAAGCACATGTTTCCCCAAACACATCCCATGCTATTGCTTCAATGAAAGGAATTTTGGAAATAGGTTTACTGCATGTTAGGAATAATTTTTTATGGCCACTTCAATAACCTCTGCTTCTCTATTGTTTATTTCTTTCTCAATGGATTACTAAATATGAAATGAAATCATCTGGAATTGTAATGATGTTTCATACTTTGGTATGGTTAAATATATTGCCTAAAAGCACTGTGTAATATACCGGTATTAGAAAATGTAACTGTGCTGAAATATAATGGTGGTGAGAGGGAATTCTTGCAGTCTCCTGGCTGTTAGTTCAAAATTCCCTCACTGCACCACACAAATCATGATGCTGGAATTTCTTTTAGGACGTTTCCATTCAGTAAAATATCCCAATAGTAAAATGAGTTTACATGAATCCATACTGATATAAGTAAATGTTTGCATTGATAAAGAAATGGGTGAGAGAAGACAAACTGTCTTGTTCAAATAATTCTAAATAATTTTTGTAGGTACCGGCACTTCATGAGTGAAGTTTAATTTTGTCGAGCATGCCCTAAGGGCAGGGCTGACTTCGTGACTCACTTCCAAAGAACAGAGTGTAGGAATGTAAAATACTTACTGCATGCTGCAGAAACTTGGCCAACAGCACCTTAACCAAGTGATGAAGGTGAACATCACCAGTGACATCATGTGAGTGTTATTTAAACCCAGATATGATGTGATAAGAAGGGCACTTCAGCCTGGTGTTATTTTTTCTCAAAACCCCTAACCCCAGTCTATTCATGAGAAAAACAACAGATTAAACTTGTATTCCTCATGACTGTCAGGTTTATGAAAGTAGTCTGGCCATTCCGCAAATGGTTAATAGGATTTAGTAGATGACCCAGCAGTACCACTCCCAGGTACACTGCCAAAAGAAACAAAAACATATGTCTACATAACAACTAACAACTTGTATCTGAATATACACAGAATCCTCACTCAGAATAGCCAAAGAGTGGAAACAACCCAAATGCCCATGAATTGATAAATGGGTAAAGTGTGGTGTATTATTCAGCAATTAAAAGGAATGAAGTACTGACATATGCTGCAACACGGATGAACCTTGAAAGCATAAGAAATGAGAGAAGCCAGATGCAAGACAGTAAATCTAGTATGTTTCCATTTATGTAAAATGTCTAGAATAGGCAGATGCACAAAGACCTAAAGCATATCTGTGGTTCCTGGGGCTGGGAGTGTGTTCAGGTTTAGCTGTATTCAAGTGCAATAGGACTTTTTTGGGTGAAGGAAATGTCTGAAACTCGATTATGGAGATGGTGGCATAACTCTATTCATTTACTAAAAATCCTAAAATCCCACCATTAAAATGCATGTGTTTTATTTTCTGTAAAGTATATTGCAAGAAAGCTTTTAAAAACATGGTATTTCTTTGGGCTTCTGTTGAACCACAATAATGATCAAACTTTTCATACAAAGGCCCTAATGAATATATTTTATATAAACCTGAATTAATATAAAACTATAGCTGTATCCCAGCTGTATCCCGACTATGTCATGGATTCCTCCCAGCAGAAATATTCTCTTCTAACCCCAGCCCACATGTTACTTTTGGTTTCAGTTGTGTAAAATTTGATTTTGATCTGATTAGTATCACATCTTCCAATTGTGGCAGTGGGTTGAGAGTAGCATGTAGGTTACCCTCACACGAACAAAGTCCAGGGCCTTTCCTGTGTGCCAGGATGTCAGCATTATTACTTTTGTCACTACTGTGTGTGTTTTTTCACATGACTTCTCTCGGAGTCTAAATGACACTACCTTTATGGGGTCACTGTGTCAGTACTTAACAGAGGGCTACATAGGTGCATGCCCTTTGCACCAACAATTTACCTTGCACCAGTTTATCTTCAGGATATAGATAAGGATGTGGATAAGGATCTAGTTATAAGGACTGCCATTCTGATATTTCTCTTCCTTTACTTCTGAGCCTTGTGAACCTAGAAAGAACCAATCCCTCAAGATGAATTCTGAGTGGCAATGTGGGCCTAAATTAAAACTAGAGCCAAACGGCCTTGTGCTGAGTAGAGGTCATACATGTTCCAAGTTCAGTTCCAGGAGAACCAGCACATCTGTTTAACTTTGAGACTTTCACAGCTGCCTGTTCCTGTTTATGCTGCCTGAACCAAGCAATAGGCTGTTACCTATATCAACCAATGAGAACTTTGCTAGCATTGACCAATCAGAATTAAGCAAGTTTGAATCCTTCATTTACAGAAGTGGATCTCAGTGGGAACTTGTGCAGGAACTTTCTCCATAAAAGAAAAATCCTCTCTTTGTTCTCTGGCGCAGCGCCTTCATTTTATGTTGAAGGCTGCATCTCCTTGGTTTGGGTCCTGTTTACTGGAATAAAGTCTCTTTCCTCTAAATTCCTTCTTGGACAACTTTTGTTCACAGCCTGAATTTAGGAGAGGAGACCCAACTGGACACAAGGCTATGAACGGGCAGAAGGAAACAGGGAGACATGCTGTATGTTGCGTGACATGTATACACGCACACACTTACACATTCATACATTGACCGTGCTATCACAATACTAGAAGGATCCGAAGAGAGTTGCTGGGTGCCAAGAGGATACATCCTGCTCACGAATGCAAACAGCCACATGAACTGTGCCCTGAAGTGTGCCCTTCACCCGGGCACAGACTCTGAAAAGCTGCCATCCACACAGTGTAAAGAATAGGGAATATCAGAATCCTCTGAATAACATGAGGTTATGAAAATTGCTTACGTCACATCCACAGGATGGAATTCTAGGTAGGTAACAAAATGAGGTATAAGGAAGACAAAGTTGAGAGATGACTTTTGCCTATCAGATCCGCTACTATTCCTAGTTTTCTAAAGTGTGTAGAAACAGGAACTTTCTTGCTGTGATGTTAGGAATATAAATTAGTCATAGTATTTTGAATTCATTATGTTAATAAAAATTTTTATTGTTGCCAGACTTTTGAACGGACACTTAGGGAAATTATCAAGAAATGTTTGAAAAGATATTTGCATATATAGGAACTAAATGTTAAGTATACTAATGTCTGTCATGGAAACCATTGTAAGGGAACTGAATTTTCAAAAGTAGGGTACTGGGGAAATAAAGTTTAGGGCATCCTATGATGAAACACCAGGTCCATATTAAAAATATTAAAATCTTGTGAAGTAATTAAAAATGTTATTATAGTGATATATTTACATGGAACGATGGTCAGAAGCAGGGCAGACGTGGCTTCCAGAAATTATAAGTCCATCGCTATCTATCCATAGGTCTGAAAGCATAAAAAGGAAAATCTTATTCCTCCCAAATAAAGTTTTTTCTTTTGCATAGCAAGAGATTGAACTTTCTTTCTGGAAGCCACCAGCATCCCTGAACTCTGGGAGTGCCCTCGTTTCCACTCCAACTTCCAGAACTCTCTCTAGGGTGGGCTTGAGCCAAAGCCCCTCCCTTCCACCTTTCTGCTGAGTGATGTTCAAGCTACAGTTTAGGCTTCTGTCACGAGGGATCATCAATGTACCAACATTATTTAACTCTGTAAAGAAGTGTATAAATGAGCAAAAAACTGATACCTCCCTTAAAACCCAGTTTATGAACCTATGTACAGAATGATTGTTTCTGAAAAACTGATAAGTGTTGTGAACAAAAGTTCTCTAAAAAGGCATTTGGAGGAAACAGACTTTATACAGTGAACAGTATGCAAACAGCAGTAAAACAAGTTGCATTCCAGAGAACAAAATGAGGGCTGGGTTGTATAGCAAAAGTTCCTGCCCAGCTTCCCAATGTGGTCGGTTCATGCAAATGAAGGATTGAAACTTGCTTAGTTGTCATTGGTTGATACACCTGGGTTTTTATTGGTCAGTACGGCTGAGCCCTGATTGGCTCAGGTAGGTTAACTCTGATTGGTTGGTTCAGTCAAGCTCGCAGAGTTGCAGCATTAAAAGGGTGTGGGTTTTCTGGAATTCAGAGTACATGCGTTACCTCTAGTCTGCCAGTGGTAGCGTGTCTGTGTCTTCAAGTTAAGGGTAGTTAACCACTCAGGATCTATGTTGACAGATTGCCTCTTTCAGGTTTATGTTTGTTCACAGTGTAAAAGAAGACTAAATACATTTGCTGGGATGTCTACAGGATTAAGTGCTACGCAGCTCTAGTGCACCTTGGCAGTGCCCGGCAGGCTTAGGGCAGCACAGGGCTAGTACATGGTGACTGAGAGAGGATGGGGGCATCAGAGCAGGGTCTGGACAACTGTGTGCAAAGTTCTGGACAATGAATGACTGAGAGGGTGTGGGAGTAGGCGGGGAATCCTCTACAGGGGTGGGTAATGGAGAGTCAATACCCTGTTGCCTGGGAGGGAGCCCTCTACAGGGTGGACATGTCAACATACAATGATGGGGGAAGAGATAGATCAGTAAATGTGGTGTAGATGTGGGGTGAATAGCAAATTTAAGTGCTTTAATATACGTGTGAATTTTACCAAACAGTTATTAACATAGTAAACAAACGTTTCCAAGTCCTTTGTTACTCTTTATAAAATGGACTCCTTTTTAAGTAAATGAGAAAAACCAAAATTTCAGTGGATGCCATCTTGTGGCTATAGCCAGGATTGCAGCTGAGTGTCTTAGACCAGGGGGCTCAGAAAGGGGGAGGGAAGGGAGGGAGGCCGGTTGTGACCTTGGTTGTAATAAGGTATCAGAGTGTTGTAGAATTATTCAGCTCATGGTCGCCATTTCTGTGTATCCATCATTTCTTGGGCTATGTAAAAGTGAGATTGGTCCCATCCTCTCCCTCTTTTGAAGGTGGAGCTACACCTGTATTTATTTGGGTGATAAAGTTAAGTGAGACAGAAACACACACAGACACATTATCAATTCAATTTTTATCTCTTTAGTTTCACCATGAAATTGAAGAATGAATGCATTTGCAAATTAATAACTACATTGCACCTTACTTTTGTCAATCTGTTCACAAGCATTTATCATAATGATTACACTTACACATACACTGATACATAGACCATGTTGTGTTGTCATAATACTGGAATTCTCCCAAGACTGTTGCTGGGCTCCAAGAGGACACACTCAGCTCACCAGTGCAAATAGCCTCATGAACTGTGCCCTGAAGTGTGCCCTTCAGCAGGGCATAGACTGTGAAAAGCTGCCATCCACACAGTGTAGATAATAGGGAATATCAGTACTCACTGAATAACATGGGGTTTTAAAAACTGATTATGTCACATCCATAGGATGGAATTCTAGTTAGGCAACAAAATGAGCTATAAGGAAGACAAAATTGAAGGATGATTTTTGCCTATCAGGTTAGCTACATTCCTAGTTTTCTAAAGTGTGTAGAATCAAGAATTTTCTGCTGTGATGGTAGGAATATAAATTAGTAATTGAAATGATGGCCTTGCTAATAAACTATATGTTTGGGTGAGAACTTACACTAGGTGCACATGGTGGGTTGGAGAAATAATTCTCACACAGAGTTTAGGATAGAATGAAGTACAAATGGTATTTATTTGAGAGAGAGACAGACAGACCAGAGTACTGAAGAAAAGGTAGAGGGCAGTGCCAGGCAGCTGAAGAAAGTTGCTTGGTGTTTTAAAAAGGTTGAAAATGGCTTTTTTTTCTTTTTCTTTTTTTTTGCTTCAGCAGACTGATAACAGAAGCAGCTACGAGAAGTCAGGGAGTTCCTTATTTCTTTTTCTTTTTCTGTGAGGCTGGGGTATCTCAATCCTTGAAATCTGGTTCATTGTAGAAACTGAGGCAGGGAGCTCACACCCCTATTGTCCAGTTAGAGCTCTGCAAGGCTGAGAAAGAACTCTAGAATTAATGGGTTAGGCCACAGGTATTATAATTAAACAAAACAAAGTGCAGCTGTGTTGTGAGTTTCCTTTTCAAAGGGGCAATTATATGCTGAGTTCTTTTCCCTTACCTTCTTATAGGTAGGTTGTTTTCCGCTGTTTAATAGATTATTAGTAAGGCCACCTTTCACTATGTAACAGAGAAAAGAAAACTGTCTAATAGAAAGAAAAAAGAGGAGTAAACTCAGACCACATGATTGCCCCTTTGAAGAGAAAGATCATGGTCCCCTTGTTTGATTAACCACCTGTGGCTGAACTCACTGTCTTTAAAATTAACCAACTGCAGAGTTTTGTTTTCACAGAAGGTGAAAAGTGGTGAGCAGATAGAAGGAGGATGACCCTCCCTCAGCCCCAGCTCTCACCAGACCACATTCCAAGGACCCTGATAACCCAGCTTCACTGAGAAGAGAGAGAAAAAAAGAAAAAGAGATAGAGCCACTTCACAGCAGTCTTCTGCTATCAGCTCCCAGCAATAACTTTTTCCCCTTTACCCCCAATAAAAAAACTGAACCCCTTATCCTCCCTGCTGACACTTCTCCTTTATTTCGTTCGTATCCTGCCCTTCCCTCCCTTGAAGAAGTAAAAAAAAAATTGCTTTCTTTAAAATTATTCTAATACCTGTGTTGAGAATTCTTTCTCATCCCGCACCCAGAGTTCCAACCCTAACAGTAATATTTTGCATTCATTATGTTAATAAAAATTTTATGGTTTCTAGGGTTTTGAAAGGACACTTGGAGAACTTATCAAGAAATATTTACAGAGATATTTGCATATATAGGAGCTGAATGCTAAGTATAGTAATGTCTGTCATAGAAATCATGGTGAGGGAACTGAATTTTCACAACTAGGGTATGGGGGACATAAAGTTTGGGGCATCATATGATGAAACACCAGGTCCATATTAGAAATATTAAAATTTGGTTGTGAAGTAATTAAAAATATTATAGATACATATCTACACAGAATGATGGTCACAAGCAGGGGCGACGTGGGTTCCAAAAGCGATAGGTCTGTTGCTAATTATCCATATGTCTCAAAGCATAAAAAGAAAAATCTTCTTATTCCTCCCACATAAAGCTTTCTCTTTAGCATAGCAAGAGATTGAACTTTCTGTCTGGAGGCCATCTGTATACCTGAACACTGGGAGTGCCTTCCTTTCCTCCCAAACTTCCAGAAAGCTGTGTAGGGTGGGCTTGAGCCACAGCCCTGCCTCCCACTTTCCTGCTCAGTAATGTTAAAGCTGCAGTTCGGCCTCCGTCACGAAGGGTCATCAACATACCAACATTATTGAACTGTGCAAATGAGTGTATACAATGAGCAAAAGAATACCTCCCTTAAAACCCAGTTTATGAGCCTATGTACAGAATGATTGTGTCTGAAAACCTGATAAGTGTTGCAAACAAATGTTCTCTAAAATGGAATTTGGAGGAAAGAAACTTTATTACAGTAAACAGCGGTATAACAAAGTGTGCTGCACAGAACAAAATGAGGGCTGGGTTGTACAGCAAAAGTTCTTGCCCAGCTTTTTAATCTGGTCTGTTTATGCAAATGAAGGATTGAAACTTCCTTAGTTTTCATTGGTTGCAAGAGCTGAGTTTTGATTGGCCAAGGCAGATGAGCCCTGGTTGGCTTAGGCACGTGCACTCTGATTGGTTGGTTCAGATGAGCTCTGAGAGTTCCAGGCTTAAAAAGGGGTGGGTGTTCCAGAACTCAGACCTGTAGTTGACAAGTGGCTTCTTGGGTCTGTTTTAAATTTAGGAGTAGTTAGCCACTCAGGATCCATCTTGAAGGATTGGCTCTTTTAGGTTCATATTTGTTCACAGTGCAAAAGAAGACTAAATACATATACTAGGACATCCACAGGATTAAACACTAGGCAGCTGTCATGTACCTTGGCAGTCCCCAGCAGGCTTAGGGCAGCACAAGGCAGTTAGGGGGTGACTGACAGATGATGGGGGCATTAAAGTGGGGTCTGGGCAGCTGTGTTCATAGTCCTGGAGTGGGGATGGCTGCTAGGGGGTGGGAGAAGGTCTTGGAGCTGGTACAGGGGTGGGTAATGGAGGCTGAGTGCCCTGATCTCTGGGAGGGAGCCCTGTACAGTGTGGACGACTCAACCTACACTGATGAGGGAAGAGATAGATCAGTGAATGCAGTGTAGATTTGGGGTGAACAGCAAATGGAACTGCTTTAATATACATGTGTATTTTCCCAAACGGAATTGTTAACATAGTAAACAAACCATTCCAAGTCCTTTGTTAGACTTTACAAAATGTACTCCTTGTTATTAAAAAGAATAACTAAAATAGAGGTGGTTGCCATCTGGTGCCCAGATCTAAGATTGCAGCTTTGAGTCTCTCAGACTTGGGAGCAGATCAAAGGATGGGGGAGGGGAGAGGGGGAGGGGGGAAGGGGAGGGGGGTAGGAGGGATGGGGGAGGGGAGGGGTAGGGAGGGATGGGGGAGAGGGGTAGGGGGGGAGGGGAGGGATGAATTGAGGGAGGGAGGAGGTTTGGATCTTGGCTACAAGAAGGTATCAGAGCTTTCCAGAATTATTCAGCTCACGGTAGCCATTTCTCTGTGTCCATCATTTCCTGGGCTATCTAAAACTGAGATTGGTTCCATCCTCTGCCTGTATTGAAGGTAAAGCTGCACCTGTGTTTATTCAGGTGATAAAGTTAAATGAGACAGAATCACACACACAGATACATTATGAATTCAGTTTTTATCTACTTCGTTTCACCGTAAAATTGAACAATGAATGCATTTTCAAATTAATAAATACATTTCACATTACTTTTGCCAATCTGTTCACAAGCATTTATCAATATGCTTGTTTTCCTGAATACAAAATTTCAAACAATATATGAAAGTATATTTGTAAATTGAAGTTAGTCTGCATCTCTCACTTCCCTGATTCCTACTCTCTGATCCAAAAGATTCTGTTGTCAACAGAATGGAGCACACTCTCCAGATGTACCCTTGTATGTGAGGTGTATGTGAATATATACACCTACACACAAAGTCTTTTCCAAAAGTGGAGTCACAGTCCTGTAACAGAGGTAACAGCCTGCAAAAAGGTAAGATGTTTTAGGAGTTGTCTCTTTAAAAAGCCCCTCACCCTTTTTGGGAACTAAAACCTGCATGTGTGCCTGAGGTCAGTATTAATCAGAGGGGCAAGGTAGTGTTCTATGTCTTTTGTACCACAGGAGATGGTTCAACAGAACTGTGCGGACAGCGGTCACTAGATGAGATTGTCTTCGCAGGAGATGGGCTTGATCAGAACCATCAACTATAGTTAAACAGCAATAGCCTGAATCTGAACCCCCCCTTGAAAAGCTTTTTATTTCTGCTTATAGTTGGGACAATGGCACTTTAAGACAAGCATCAACCATCCTCCTAATCTGCTGGCAAATTAATTAACTTCTCATTCCTTTTCCTGAAACCACTTGTCCTCCTTTTTCTCATGTGGCCCAGGGGACAAGTGCGGAACTTTCAGTAACAGAATTTGGCATCCCTGGGTGGGCCCATTGGCGCCCCAGTGGAACGGACCTGCTTCTGTGGCTGGTAGAGGTGGGGAGCAGCGCCGGGTCAAGCCAATGGTCTTCACTGGCAGGAGCAAAGTCTTTTTGGAGTGAGAGAGGGAAGGAATGCCCCAGCAGTTGCCCTAGCTTGTTTAGCTCCAGAACAGAGCATAGGAATGTAAAAGAGTTACTGCACACTGGAGAAACTTGGCAAAAATCACCTTAAACATGTGATGAAGGTGAACATCACCAGTGACATCATGTGAGTGTTATCTATACCAAGATACAATGTGATAAGAAGGGCATTTCAATGCTATTCTTTCTCAAATCCCCTAACCCCAGTCTATTCATGGGAAAAACAACAGATTAAGCCTGTAGTCCTCATGACTGTCAGGCTTATGAAAGTATTCTGGCCATTCCTCAAGTGGTTAATAGGAGTTACTAGATGACCCAGCAGTACCACTCCTAGGTACACTGCCAAAAGAAATAAAAACATATGTTTACATAACACTAACAACTTATATCTGAATGTAACGTAGAATCCTCCTTCATAATAGCCAAACAGTGGAAACAACTCAAATGCCCATCATTTGATGAATGGGTAAAGTGTGTATTATTCAGCAATTAAAAGGAATGAAGTACTGGTATATGCTGCACCACGGATGAACCTTTAAAACATGTGAAATGAAAGAAGCCAGATGCAAGAGACAAAATCTAGTATGATTCCATTTATAGAAAATGTCTAGAGTAGGCAGATGCACAAAGACATAAAGCAAATCTGTGGTTCCTGGGGTTGGGAGTGTGTTCAGGTTTAACTGTATTGAAGTGCAATAGGATTTTTTTGGGTGAAGGAAATACCTGAAACTCCATTATGGAGATGGTGGCATAACTCTATATATTTACTAAAAATCATAAAATTCAACCTTTAAAATGCATGTATTTTATTTTCTGTAAATTATATTGCAAGAAAGCTTTTAAAAACATGGTATTTCCCCGGACTTGTATAATACCACAGTAATGATCAAATTTTTCATAGAAAGGCAATAATGAATATATACATATAAACATGAATTTATGTAAAACTATAGCTGTATCTCAACCCTGCCGACTCTGTCATGTGTTCCTCCAGGCAGAAACCTTCCCCTTCTAACCCCAACCCACATGGTACTTGGGGTTTCATTTGTGTAAAATTCGATTTTCTTCTGATTATTTTCACATATCCAATTGTGGCAGTGGCTTGAGAGTGGGTCCACAGCAATGTCCAGGGCCATCCCCGTGTGCCAGGATGTCAAAATTATCACTTACTTCACTCCCCTGTGCGTTTTCTCACATGACTTCCCTTGGAGTCTAATAGACACTACCTTTATGGGTGTCAGTGTGGCAGTACTTATCAGAGGGGTACATAGGTGCACACACTTTTTACCAAGAATTTACCTTGCACCAGTTTATCTGGTGACAGGATATGGATAAGGATCTAGTTATGAGGACAGCCATTCTGATATTTCTCTTCCTTTACTTCTGAGCCTTGTGAACCTTGAAAGAGCCAATCCCTCAAGATGAATTCTGAGTGGCAAACTGGGCCTAAATTAAAACTAGAGCCAAACGGCCATTTGCTGACTAGAGGTCACACATGTACTAAGTTCAGTTCCAGGAACACCAGCACATCTGTTTAACTTTGGGACTCTGACAGCTGCGTGTTCCTGTTTATGCTGCTTGAACCAAGCAATAAGCTGTTACCTACATCAATCAATCAGAATTTAGCAAGCATCGACCAATCAGAACTAAGCAAGTTTGAATCCTTCATTTGCGTAAGTGAATCTGAGTGGGAACTTGTGCAGGAACTTTCTCTGTAAAGGAAAAACCGACCATTTGTTCTCTGGAAACAGCACCTTTATTTTACATTGAAGGCTGCATCTCCCTTGGTTTGTCACCTGTTTACTGGAATAAAGTCTCTTTCCTCTAAATTCCTTTTTGGTGAACTTTTGTTCACAGACTGAATTTAGGAGAGGGGACCCAGTGGGACACAAGGGCATGAAAGGGTGGAAGGAAGCAGAAGGAAATGATGTATGCTTTGTCATACATATACACTTACACACTCACACACACATACATTGACCGTGTTATGTTATCACAATACTAGAATTCTCCCAAGTGAGTTGCTGGGCTCCAAGATGACACACTCAGCTCACCAGTTTACACAGGCCTCGTGAACTGTGCCCTACATCAAGGCACACTCTGAAAAGCTGCCTTCTACACAGTGTAGATAATAGGGAATATCAGAACACTCTGAATAACGGGTTATGAAAATTGATTATGTCACTCACATAGGATGGAATTCTAGGTAGGCAAGAAGTGAGGTATAATGAAGACAAATTTGAGGGATGATTTTTGCCTATCAGATTAGGTACATTCTTTTTCTAAAGTGTGTAGAAACAGGAACTTCCTTGCTGTGATGTTAGGAATGTAAATTAGCAATAGTATTTTGAATTCATTATGTTAATAAAAAATTTTATGGTTTCAGGTTTTGAAAGGACACGTGGGGAACTTATCGAGAAATGTTTAAAAAGATATTTGCAAATATAGGAGCTGAGTATTAAGTATACTAATGTCTGTCATAGAAACCATGGTAATGGAAATGAATTTCCACAACTAGGGTACTGGGAAACAAACTTTAGGGCATCATATGATGAAACACCAAGTCCATATTAAAAATATAAAATTTGGTTGTGAAGTAATTAAAAATTTCATACAAATATATTTACATGGAACAATGGTCCTAACTAGGGCAGAGGTGGGTGCCAAAACTTATAGGTCTATCATTATTTATCCATAGGTCTCAAAGCATAAAAAGAAAAATCTTATTCCTCCCATATAAAAGCTTTCTCTTTAGCATAGCAAGAGATTGAACTTTCTGTCAGGAGGCCATCAGTATACCTGAACACTGAGAGTGCCTTCCTTTCCAGCCCAACTTCCAGAAAGCTCCCTAGGGAGGGCTTGAGCCACAGTCCCTCCCGTTCCACCTTCCTGCTCAGTGATGTTCTTAGTGCAGTTCAGGCTTCTGTCAGGAGGGGGAATCCAAGTACCAACATTCTTGAATTCTGCAAATAAGTGTATACAATAAGCAAAAAAATGATACCTCCCTTTGCACTCCACTTTATAAACCTCTGTAGAGAATGATTGTGTCTGAAAAACTGATAAGTGTTGTGAATAAAAGTTCTCTAAAAAGGCATTTGGAGGAAAGAGACTTTATTACAATAACCAGTATGGAAACAGTAGTAAAACAAAGTGCATCCACACAACAAAATTGGGGCTGGGTTGTATAGCAAAAGTTCTTGCCCAGCTTCCCAATCTGGTCGGTTTATGCAAATGAAGGAGTGAAACTTGCTTAGTTCTGGTTGGTTGATTCAGCTGAGTTCTGATTGGCCATACAATGTAGCCCTATAAGACAGGTGCGCTCTGTTTGGTTGGTTCAGGTGAGCTCTGAGAGTTCTAGCATTAAAGAGGTGTGGGTTACCTCTAGTTGGCCAGTGGCATGGTTGGCTGTTGTTTTAACCTTAGGCCTAGTTAGCCACTCAGGATCCATCTTGAAGGACTGGCTCTTTTAGGTTCACGTTTGTTCCCAGTGTAAAAGAAAACTTAATACATGTACTGCGGTGTCCACAGGAGTAAACACTAGGCAGCTCTAGTGTACCTTGGCAGTCCCCTGCAGGCTTAGGGCAGCAGAAGGCTAGCATAAGCATAAAGTAGGAGGTGACTGAGAGAGGATGGGGTCATAACAGTGGGGTCTGGGCAGCTGTGTCCATAGTCCTGGAAAGGGAATGACTGAGAGGGGGTTAGAGAAGCTCTGGGAAGCCAGTACAGGGGTGGGTAATGGAGGTGAATGCCCTGATCCCTGTGAGGGGCCTCTACAGTGTGGACACCTCAACCTACACTGATGAGGGTAGAGATAGATCAGTGGATGTGGTGTAGATTTGGGGTGAACAGCAAATGGAACTGCTTTAATATACATGTGTATTTTACCAAACAGTATTGTTCACATAGTAAAGAAACCATTCCAAATCCTTTGATACTCTACAAAATGTACTCCTTTTTATTAAAAGAAGAGAAACCAAAATAGAGGTTGTTGCCATCTGGTGGTCAGATCTAGGATTGGAGCTCTGAAATCTCAGACCAAGGGGCTCTGCAAGGGGGAAGGAGGAGGGAGGGGAGAAGGTTGGGATCTTGGTTGCAAGAAGGTATCAGAGTTTTCTGGAATTATTCAGCTCATGTTAGCCATTTCTCTGTATCCATCATTTCCAGGGCTGTGTAAAATTGAGATTGGTTCCATTCCTTGCCTGTATTGAAAGTGAAGCTGCACCTGTTTATTCAGGTGATAAAGTTAAATGAGAGAGAACACAGACACATTATGAATTCAATTTTTATCTACGTTCTTTCAGCACAAAATTGAACAATGAATGCATTTTATGTTAATTTGTCAATCTGTTCATAAGCATTTCCCAAAATGCTTTTTTTTCTCAATACACAATTTCAAACAATATATGAAAGTATATTTGTAAACTGAAATTAATCTGCATCTCTCACTTGCTTCACTCCTACCCTCTGACCCGAAAACTCCTGTTGTCAATAGAATGGTGCATACTCTCCAGACGTGTCCCTGTAGGTGCATGTGAATATATACATCTACACACACACTCTCTTCCAAAAGTGGAATTACAGTAGTAATTTTTTTATGCAACTTGTCTTTTCCACTTCCTATTATTGTTGGAATTTATATTTGTACCTTATTAGTACTTGTAGTTCTGGCATATTTTAACATGTTTATTATTCATGTATATTTTAATGAGTCTCTGTTGAAAATGGTTGCAGTGGTGTTGTTACAGAATGTGGTTCAGAAATCATGGATATACACAATATCGAGATGTGTATGCAAGTTTTTCTCCCTGTGGTTAATAAGTTTTAGTGTTTTCATGTACAAAGTGTTTAAATTTCAAAATGTGTTTAAAATTATACAGGTCAGAATTTAAAAAAAATTTTGTTGGACAACACCGTGGGAACACATACTGTCATCGAGGGAATTAGAACATTCAGAGCCCTGGAGGCATCAAGAGAAAATGATAAACTTTAAATTCCAGATTAGAAGTGAGAGGAGATAACAAAGGTGTCTCCCTGATTTACATAAACTCCCCTAAAGGCAACACCCTGACCTGAGCAATGGCTGAAAGGAGTAAAGGAGAATAGCTGATAGGAATAGAGGAGATGAAATATAAAGTACATTTGCTTTGCTGAGCCCAGTGCCCTGTAATTGTAGCACTCTGGGAGGCCGAGGCGGGAGGATCGCTTGAACTCAGATTGAGAGACCAGCCGAGACAAGATCACCGTAAAAATAGAAAAAATAGCCGGGGTGTTGGTGTGCCGCTGTAGCAGCTAGTAGAGGTCTGGGCAGGAGTTTGCTTGGCCCAGGGTTGAGGTTGCTTTCAGATAGGCTGGACCAGGCACCTAGCCCTGCGGACAAAGAAAAACAAAGTACATTTGCTTTCCATGGTCAGTAAGTTCCGTCCTTCCCTCTGGCTCACCACCGGCACACCTGGATTCTACTATGCCACTCCCCCTTCAGGGATCAGGCCAGCACAGGGCCTTACCCCAGCTCTTTGCACCAAAGGCCTGATAGATCCTTTTCGGTCCACTTAACACCCAGAGGGTTTGGAGGAGCCTCCATGGGGCTATTTAAAGGGGGGTGATAGGTACCATTCCAGGGCCTGGAGGCCCATCTTCTAAAGGGGCCTGCTTGGGGCCTCTAGGAGGGCGTAGGGTGGCCTCGTTGCCATCGGATGGGGATGCTACCTTTGAGGGCCGACGTGCTCACCTGGAAGTGGACTGATCATCATCCTTACAGAGCTGCCCAGAGACTAAAAGAGAAAACCTGTCCAGAGTATATGGCGTGGAGTGGGACTTCAATGGCCCTGGAAATGTTGGGACATAGCAGTAGGGGCTGGCTGAGCCTCAGGGCTAAGGAGGCATTGTGAAAAGCCACTTCTCATTGTTTCTCCTGATGAGAACACAGACATGTACATGAAGGAAGCAAATCTCTCTCTGATATCCCTTGAGTTCCACGTTTTAGAGCCAGAAGGTTCTCGACATTCTTGGGTATTTCAGAAGCTCATAAGAGCTGTTCAACATCATGCCTCTGAGGAGACCCAAACCCACTTCTCCATGGTGGTAAGACAGGCCTGTCTGTGAACTCACCTGGTAAGCGCTGTGATCGGTTATACCAGGGAAGCAAGGAATGGTGTTGGCCTAAGGCTGCTCCTGTTAATGTATATATAGGAATATTCTGGACCCGTCTGACAGTCACCAGTGCAGGCTCCTCAGATGCAGCTCATCACACCAAAATTTCAGCCATCTGCTGCCTACCTGAGAGACAAAAATCCGAGAATTACTGACATATCTGTGACACACAAATTTCCATTCTTTCATTAGGTAATAACTAAATATGTATTCAGCTCAAAATGTATCCTTATCCACTAGAGATGTCTCATTAATTCTAAAGTGGAAATAAGAGGGCAGGAAGGTAAGTGAATATATGGCCAACTTCAGGGGTTAAATCTGAGATGAAATGGCTTCTTTACATTAACTTTGTAAATTGCTTAAGTTTCAAGGAACTGAAGATTTTCAAAAATCCCTCCTGGGATTCCTCATCCCCCATTCCGCCACAGGATGTCTCCCTCTCTTCTCCCTCCCCTTCCCTCCCCTCCCCTCTACCTTGCCCCATCTTCCTTCCCTTCCCCTCCCCTCCCCTCCCCTCTCCCTTCCTCTCCCCTCCCCTCCTCTCTCCCTTCCCCCATCTTCCTTCCTCTTCAAACTCAAAGTACCAAAGAGTTCTCTACAGTCCATTACACACTCTTCACTTTGCCTGCCTCCTTATCCCACTGCACTATGCTCCCCCTGCACGAGATTGCAATGCATGTGCTCTTAACAAGGGCACAATCCATGATTTTTTACTCAGCCCAGTTTTTCTGGAAAAATGTATTAACAAACTGAGCATTACTTTTCTTTATGAAAGGGGGTGGAGTGAGGAGGGGGGTTCAATTTCCTTTTTTTTTTTGAGACAGAGTCTCGCTCTGTTGCCCCAGGTAGAGTTCAGTGGCATCATCGTAGCTCACTGCAACTTCTAACTCCTGGGCTCAAGTGATCCTCCTGCCTCAGCCTCCTGAGTAGCTGGGACTACAGCAGCACACAACAATGCCTGGCTAATTTTTTGTATTTTTTGTAGAGTCGGGGTCTTGCTCTTGCTCAGGACGGTCTCGAACTCCTGAGCTCATGCGATCCTCCTGCCTCCACCTCCGAGAGTGCTAGGATTACAGGCGTGAGCCACCACGTCCAGCCCCATATTCCATTTTTATGTACATCAAAATTGTCTGTTTTTTGGAAGTAAAAAAAAAAAAAGAATAAATACATATCCCCAGCCCTTTCCATGGGAAAGTGGCTCAGTATTAGGAATGATAACATCCCTAAGCCAAGGGCATTAGGTACTAAGGTGGTCCCAGAACTAATGTAAGAGTCAATTCACATGACAGCCCCAACTGGGCAGCTTCAGGGAAATTACAGACACCCAGGGCAAGGGCAAGCACATCTCTCCAATGAACCTTACATTGAGCAGTCAGAGGAGCTCTCCACATCCCAGGACTTTAGTGAAGTCGTGAGATGAAAGTAGTTTCACAGCATGCTTGTCTGTGGACTGTCCCAAATGAAGCCCCTCGAACTGACAGCAGGCTCCTCTGTTTACCCACCTGCTTAGCCAAGCAGTGACTGCCACAGGAGAGGGAAAGGGGGAGGGGCTGCATGAAATGGCCCAGAGGCTCAGCACCACAGCTTCCACAGGGGGAGAATCCTGACACAGCAGGGTGCAGGGGAAAAGTTGAGTCACAGTCCTATTCAGCCCAGGGACCCAGAAGCAATCGATGCATGTGAATTTAAACAACTGAGGAGTGCCTTCCTTGTGCAATTAAAAATAAAAGGAAAGGAAAATATACACATGCCCAGCACTTGCAATACAAAATCAGATCAAGTTCTAAATGGGATTTGGTTAGTAGTGTGGACACATGAACACTAAGTGCAAGCAATCACTGTCTTCTTTCACCAGCATGGTCCAGGTCAGGTTCTGGATGTAGAGGACAGGCCTAGAGGAGTTACGGTGAGAATGGAAGACAGAAAATTCAGCCCAGAAAATGGGAATATGTTTTATTCAGGATACACTGAGACATTGTTTTAGGCTAGTTAGGGTCCCGGGAAACACTAAGACTTAGAATACATCTGGAAAACAGGGTTTGAAAATATAATGTGCTGATGCTATTAATGCTCCCTATAGCACGAAACTAAGAAAATGAGTGTGTCTATTTCAGTAAGTCTGAAAGAGAGTGCACATGACACGGAGGCATATATGGCAGGTCCCAGTGTTGAGATGTGAGTGTGTATTTGTTCTTGTTATGTTTCTTCCTTTCTCTTTTAGCATGAGGTAGCCAGGCATTTAGAGATGAAAACAATGCCATATGTCACTGACAAATATATACATATGTAATAAAGTTACAGAGAAATGTCTTAAAAATGTATAACCCAAATTCTGCATATTGGTTACCTCTGGGAAAGAAGGAGGTGTGTAATCAGAGAAGACTTCAAAGTGAATTTCAATTGCATATGTCATATTATATATGTCAACATGAGTACATAGAAGTCTCGTATAATTTTTTCTATGTCTGAAATATTCCATAACAACTGTTATAAGGAAGTTTAATTCTGACTTCAAGGAATATCCACACTAATTTAGACATTGTGGAAAGCATAGTTAAGTCCAGACATAAGGAAATAATAACTGGCCTCATCACTCAATTTTGGAGCCTGTATTATTTTTGTGCAGTTCCTCCCATTTTAGTCTCTTTGCAGTCATATTTAATATACAGACATACATTTCATATGGGTTTTATTTATCTGGAGACTCATTTCCTAAGGACCATGAAACCAGGAATTAAAATATGTCCGTATTTTTTCCTCACTTTACTGACTCCAAAGCCCATGTCCCTAACCATGGCAATATACAATATTTTCCTGTGTAAGGGCCATGGCCAGCATGGGGAAAGTGGCTCCCCATGGTCCTGCACACAATGACAGATCGGTATTGGGGACTCAGGTCCCCTGATTTCAGTGTGTTGTACAGCAGACCCATCTTCGTACTCTGTCATTCTGTACTGTCTCCTCTCTGGGCCTCAATGGGAGGCTGCTAGTGCAGTGTCCAAATAGAAGGTAAGGGAAGATGGTAAGGAAGGACATCACATGCAAAGTGACAAGGCAATAATTTGCTTCCTCACTTTCACCATCCTCAGGTATCTCATCCTACAAAGAAATGGCACCAAAGCTTTACATTATATAAATATGTACACATTTCTTTTCCTGATGGTTCAAATCCAATTGATCTCGGTGAGATGTTCATATTTAGGTCATCTCTTGTGGGAGGGAGTACAGGGGAGACCATACATGTATTTACTGAAGTGTTATGTAGCAGATATTTTCTATAGGTTTGCTCATTTCTCCTCATAATGGCCCTGTGAAGTAAATGTTATTATGCCCATTTTGTAGATGAGCAAGGTGAGGTTCACCAAGGGAAACTCAGTACTCCAGGGTCACACACACCTATTAAGAGGCAGGAATGGAGTCTACACATTACTGTATTACACAAAACATGCTCATTTACACATATTCTTTCCCAAAGTTATCCCATTATACATATTTTTTTCAGCAATTTTCCTTTTTCACTCAGCATGATAGCCTAGGATATTAGTATGCATTCATTTAGTTATTATAATTTGGCCTTATATTTGAAAGTTTTATATGTATGTACATTTTTTTATGTGAATTATTGGTTTATATCATTTGATCATTTCTCTATTCGTTAATAAGACTTCACTCCATATCAAGGGTATTAAGTAGTATAATTAAGGAATTTAATATAAAAGTAACCACTGGAACAAAGCAATAAACATGCTAAATACTAAATAAATAGGGAGCACAAATAAAACACATGGCCTAGTGAAAGACTATATAGTTTCTTGTTTTTATAAACAATACAACAGAATGGAACCTAAATGACCAAAGACTTTGATTATATCAATAAAGGTAAATGGGCTTGACTCACCTATTGAAAGAAAAGTATTTGCAGATTTGCTATTGAAGCAAAATCCAAAACTATGCTCTTTCAAGAGATATTCCTTAAACAAATGAATTCAGATAGGTTAAGAACTTATAAATAAGTAAATACAGATCAAGAAATTGCTAATTACAAGAAAGCAGGGGCTATATTCTTGTTATTTGAGAGAGTAGAATGGAGACCAAAATGAATTTAAAGAGATGAAAAAGCTCAATTGATAATTCTAAAGGATACAATTCACAAGAAGAATGTGACATATTAATACATATGTATCAAATGACAAAATACTTCCCTTAATCCAAAAAGTTCAAGTGGAGATGAAATTAGTAATTATAGAGAAGACCTAAAGAACAGAGTGCCAAGGGTAGATCTTTCTCCAATATCACCTTTATAAGGAATACGGTTCATGTATTGTTCTTATTCTTTTCTCATATTTTTAGTTGCTTTAGAGCTCAGACAAGGTGCAGAAGAGCATTTGGGGGGCCCATAATGATCCAAGCATTGTGAAGCAAGACCTTAGGAATAGTTGGGGAGGTAGGGAGACACAGAAAGAGGAGTAGACCTGTGGGCCTATCTTAGACCCACCCACCCTTGAGGGAAGAGCAGAACATAGGTTCATTAAGTGAAGAGTATTTTTTTTTGAGAGAGAGAGGGTCTCCCTCTGTCCCCCAGACTAGAGTGTGGTGGCGTCATCATAGCTCACTGCAACTTCCAGCTCCTGAGCTCAAGGGACCCTCCTGCCTCAGCCTCCTGAGCAGCTGGGACTACAGGCGCATGCCACCACGCCCAGCTAATTTTTCTATGTTTTGTAGAGACTGGATCTCGCTCTTGCCCAGGCTGGTCTTGAACTCCTGGCCTTAAGAGTTCCCACCGCCTCAGCTTCCCGGAGTGCTAGGGTTACAGGTATGAGCCACAGTGCCTGGCCCAGCAGAGAGTTTTGAAAGGACAGGACCAGGGATGTACAACCGCTGTTTCTCCTAAAACTCCCAATTAGATAACTTGCCAATTAGAAAAGTAAGTTCATACAGAGCTAGAAGTGGTTTTGATGGTGAAATATTCTCCACCACGGAAGATAGTATTAGGAATGGGGAAGAATTCCCCAGAATAAACCCAATGTATGTTTCAATTGACTGGATTTTCTGCCTATTAAATGATTTTTTTGTTTTAGGCTGGCATCCTTGAAATAACTCTGAGATTCCTTAGATGACGTTCTTTTGTTCCTAGGTCATTTAGTCACATGATTATAGACAGTTTCTTAGTTTTCTGCCACAGATGGCTAACTGCTTACCATGGTGTTTGAGTTTTATACGTGCCCCCTCAGAGGGCTACCTCATCTCCAAGAGCCCTAGGACACCTCCCTGGGTCTCTGTGTGCTGATGATACTCCCGTACAGTCACGTCGTTTTATTTTTTAATTGCTCTTTGCAATAGAGTCTCCCTCTGTCGCCTGGCTAGAGTGCAGTGGCCACAGCATAGCTGACTGCAATCTCCAACTCCTGGGCTCCAGCGATCCTCCTGCCTCAGCCTCTCAAGTAGCTGGGACTACAGGCCCGCACCACCACGCCCAGCTAATTTTTCTATTTTTCGTAGAGTCGGGGACTCGCCCTTGGTCAGGATGGTCTCGAACTCCTGAGCTGAGCTGATCCATCCGCCTCGGCCTCCCAGACTGCTGTCGTTGCAGGCATGAGCCACCGCGCCTGGCCCCCTACTGTCACTTTTAAACCAAACACAATTCCCCCAAACAGGGAGATGGTTAGTTCTACCAAGCTGGTCAGAGTTCCACAAATTGCCTTTGTCTGAGGTGGTTTTCTCTAATCATCGTTGCTTTCTCGGGTGGTGTCCTGAAGAGTGAAGGTTGTTTTGCTTTCAGGTAAAGGCAAGGGGACAGAGGGCTGTCAAGGCATTTCCGGTGTGGAGAACCAGGGGCCCATTGCGATTGCCATAGAAAGCTAACGTCATTAGGCGACGGTGACGACTTTAAGGGAGACCAGCATGGCCTGGGGACAAGAGAAGGGCCCTGCAATCAGGTGTTTTGGGCTCAGGGGGTGGGGTGCCCCCGGTGGCGTGAACCTCCCTGGGCTGTGGGGAGACGAAGGGATCCCAGAGCAGTCGCCTCGTTCCCGCTTTGGGGCTCGGTGCCCCGCTGTCTCTGAGGGAGAGATTGGGAACCCTCCTGGCCCCAGTGATGGGCTCCCCAGCCCCTGTGTCCTGGGAGCTCCTTTCCCTGTAAAGGCGGGCGGGGGCGATGGTTTGGGTTTTCAGGGGGGGAAACAAGAAAGTGTGTGTGGACGGAAGGGGGAGAAGGAGCAGTCAGTAAGGTCGCAACCCTTTTAACCCAATGCCACAGGAGTCGGGGGCCCCGGGGTTTAAAATGACCCTTACCACAGACGGTTGCGGTGATCCGCGGAAACCAGGGCTGCTCGGAAAAAACTCACCCTCCCAAAAAATTTCCTCCAACCCCCTATAAACCCCACCGCCCCCCCCTTTCCCCGGGCGGCGCTCCTTTCCGCCTCCACCCACCTGCAACCCCGGTGCCCCAAATAACCCGTTTTGGCTGTGTCTCAGGTTGAGGTTTCCCCTCGCTCTGACCAACGGAATGAGACAGGTGTGACTTCTGTGACCCAGCTTCCCCCCCCCTAAAAATGGGCACAAGAAACCCCTCACCAAGGATTGCTGGAACCTTCATGTACACACGTGCGAGCCCAGGGCTCTTTATTGCGGATCACGAATGTTGTATGAATTCAGGCCATTTCTTATTTCTCTTAAATTTGTTAGGGGATGGACGAGGAAAGAGAAGGAAACGGCTCTGGTGAGAAATCCATTATACCTTTTGGTTGTTTGGTCACTACCCAATTGTATCAGTGTCATTGGTCACTAACCCAGTGCCTAGCATGGTGCTGGGCACATAGTGATTCCAATAAAGCATAGTGATTGCTGGATTCTCCCCCTGTGCAGCTCTTCACTCAGGTGACTGAGCTCATATCAGGGTGTCTGAAGGAGGCAGGTTCTGAGGATCTGGGTCGTGGTGGCTGCTGAAGCTTCTTCAATTTGAAGGGCAGCCGTCCTCAGGAACCCCCAGTACTACTGTCCCTGGTGGGATATGACACCTGGCTCAAGTGAGTTCCTAGATCTGAACAGAAGTATGTTGTGGAATTTTCTGTGAGGTTTATAAATAGCCTTATAAAAGTAGAGAATCACTTAGATCTCATCATTGGCAGAAGGTTTAGCAGATGCAATTTTATCCCTTTTCAAGCAGCTACATGCTTTGTAGGAGCCCTCGAGGCCATCTTAGAGTTGCAATACTTTGTCACAAAGGAATGAACGTCCATTTGGGGAAAGGAACTTCTGTTTTAACTGTATTTGCAATAAATTTAAATCTATTTTCTTCCTGTATAAATAATAATCAGTAATTCCCATGTATCTCTCAGATGGGTTTTGAAACACACAGTTGGTTCAGTCCTCCTGGCAACTTGAGATTGTAATATGCATTCCTCAGTTGTCACCACATTATTATCCATTCTATAATGAATTTTTTAAAGAAGCCACGAATTTTTCAAGCATTTGGTAAAATTTTCAAAATGTCACATACAAGAATTCAGTTCCGTATTTTGAAAATTATAATTGCCATATAATTTCCTCTTTTATAATGATACCTAGCCAAGTCCCCTGTAATAACTAGAAAGGCCTAAATATCATTATCATTATTTCCCAGGGCATACAATTTTCAATTCTATAGTACTTGGCCTCCCTAACCCTCCTATTGTCCTGTCCCCAGGCAAACACAGCATTTCTGTTACTATGGATTAGGTTTCATGTCCTAGAAATTTATTTAAAGGGGATCATAGAGGTGTTTTTGTTTGTTTTTATTTTTGGTTTCGCTTCTTGCATTCACCCTATTTATTTTTAAAATTTACCCATGTTGTTTCACTTATCAGTATTCACTCTTTGTTTATTGGGAACAGTATTCTAGCATATGGCGATACCATAATTTGTTTTTATCCATTACCTTTTTTGGATACTTGGGTTTGTTTCCAATATGGAGCTCTTGTAATCAAAGCTGCTGTGGACATTTGTGAATAAGTCTTTCATGGAAATATGCTTTCTTTCTCAAGGATAAATACATAGGAGTGCCATGGGTAGGTCATATGGTAGATGGAAATTTAACGTCGTAGACAACTGCCAGTTTCCAAAGTGGATGTACCATTTTTCATTGCTATCAGCAGTGTATGAGTGTTTAATCCTCCACAACCATTCCACTGCTTGGTATGGTCAGTCTTTTTCATTTTTGTCATTCTCACAGGAGTTAAATATTGTGTTTTCGTTTACATCTCCCTTAAGATTAATGATGTTGAACATCTTTTCATTTGCTTATTTGACATTTGTATATGTTTAGTGGACTGTATTCATATCTTTTGCCTGTTTCTTTATTGGAAGGGTATGTTTTCTTCTTACTGACTTTGTGAGATTTTTTATATTCTGGATACAATTCCATTATCAGATATCTGATTTTTAAACATTTTCTCCCAGTCACAGGCTTGTCTTGTCTTTTTCTGAACCATGTAGTTGGAAGAGGTGAGGTATTTAACCTTGAGGAACTCCAATTTAGGATTTCTTCACTACAGATGTTTGGGTTTTTGGGTGTCTCATCTATGAACTCTTCACCCAACCCCTGCTCACAAGGATTTAATCCTGTGCTTTCTGCCAGAAGTCTTATAGCTTTAGGTTTTATATTTAGATCTCTGATCTATTTTGAGTTGACTTTTGTATATGGTGTGATAAAATGGGTCATGTTTATATTTGTGCATATGATATGCACTTGTCCCAGCACCATTTTTTGAAAAGACTATCCTTTCTCCACTGAATTGTCTTTGCATCTTTGTCAGAAATAAGGTTTTCATATACTTGTGGGTCTGTATCTGGTCTCTTTACTCCATTGATCTATTTGTCCATCTTGATGCCAAGAGCACACTGAGTTACCATAGGTTTGTCATGAGTCTTGAAATCATACAGTGTTTGTTCTGTAACTTAAGTTGTTTTTCATAGTGTAGGTCAGTGGTCTCCAACATTTTTGGCATCAGGGGCTAGTTTCATGGAAGACAATTTTTCCACGGGTGGAAAGGGGTGGGGTGCGAGAGTGGGGGTGGGGAGGCAGAGCTCAGGCAGTGATGGGAGCAATGATGGGGAGATGGGGGGGCTGTAAACACAGATCAAGCTTTGCTTGCTCACTGCTGCTCACCTCCTGCTGTGCGTTCACCTCTTCCCTGGTTCCTAAGTTTCATAGAAGACAACTTTTCCACAGACCTGTGGTGGTGGGGGAGAGGTAGGGGGGTAGGGGTGTGCTCTATAACCTGGTCCCTAACAGGCCACCAACTGGTACTGGTCTGCAGCCTGGGGGTTGGGGACCACAGGTCTAGGTCCTTTGTATTTCCATATGAATATTAGAATCAGCATGTCGGTTTCTTTAAAAAATGTGTTGTAGTATTTTTATTGGGATTGCACTGAATCTATAGATCAGTTTTCAGAGAATCGGCATCTTAACACTGACTCTTCTGACCCATGAACACAGTATGTCCTCCACTTATTTAGATCTTCTTCAATTTTCTCAACTAGATTTTGTGGTGTTCAGTGTATAGATATTGTATATCTGTGGACAGATGATTGATAGTGTTTCATACTCTTTGATGCTGCTATACATGGCATTATTTCTTAAATATAATTCCTAATTATTATATTTTCACTGAACTGTCAGCAATGAAATGTTTAACAATAGCTTTGAGGCATCTTTTTGGTTGAAAGCACAGGCTACTCCAGGATAGAATAGGTATTTGATGCTTAAGCTGTGTTTACCTGTATTTCTATATCAGCGTTTAGAAGTCGTTCGCAGTATCTTGAAACCAGGGAGGAAAATGTTCCAGAGACAATTCTACAGGTCATTTTCAGAAAATCATACTAGAGGAACATAGTTTAGCAGCTTTCAATTTTATCTGTGTGATTGGAAATGATTTTGTTGCAATGTGTAGTTTTACTTGTTTACCCACCAGTAACTCCACCTCAGTGAAATCCTGGGATCCTGAGTGGTGAAGAGGAGTGAGCATGCGTGTATGTGGGCATGTATACATTTGTATGGCACTGACGCTGCCAGAAGTATTTATTGTAAGGATTACTTGAGGTTAATTACTGTGCATCAAGTCAGTCCTATTCAGTTCCTGCCACATATTAGGAACAAGATTGGGGTGGGGGTGGTTTATTTTTTCTCAGCTTTCCTTGGCCAGCATGGATACCATGATGACCCAGTGACTGCTGTGGGATTCAGTGCAGACTGAATATCCATTTAGGATTCTGGCCTGAATCTGTCACAGCCATTTGCATGTCTATCAGATAGAGTATTAGCTTTTGATGTTATGTGTGGTTAATAACTTTTAAAGGGCTCAGGAAAAAACTTGCTTCACTTATCTGAGGTTAAGCTACAGATAACATAAGAGGTTGGCCGGGCACGGTGGCTCACGCCTGTAATCCTAGTACTCTGGGAGGCCAAGGTGGGAGGATCGCTTGTGCTCAGGTGTTGTGAGACCATCCTGAGCAAGAGGGAGACCCTGTCTTTACTAAAATTGGAAAACTTAGCCGGGCATGGTGGTACTCGCCTATAGTCCCAGCTACATGGCAGGGTGAAGCAGGAGGACCTCGTGAGCCCAGGAGATGGAGGTTGCAGTGAGCTATGATCACGACCCTGCATGATCTAGACATGGCGTCAGAGAGTAAGACCTGTCCCAAAACATACAAACAAACAAACAAAAACAATGAGTGACGGGCTCTAGAGACTAAGTGCTGCTGCCGGCATGTAGGCTCCAGGATGTGTGTGTGTGTGAATGTGTGTGTTTGTGCTGCCTCTGGGAGCTGCTGAGGACAGTGTGTATGCCTAGAAGGAGATTAACACATTGACTGCCATGTGAGTTGTATTTAACTCATGCTAGTTTTGAGCCCGGGGCCTCTGAAGCATATGTAACTCATACGTCTCTTTACCTTGAGCTGCATGAATTATTTTTCAAGTTACATATAACTCACACACAGAAAATAATAAAAAAAAAAACCAAATTTTCCATTAAATTGGGATCGTTTTGTTTTAAAAGTTGTTATTCTATTTTTGTTATAAAACACCGTGGCCCCAGGGAGAACATTTTTTTTTCTATAGTGGCAGTCATGTGTTAACAATGTCTCTCAGTGATATATGTTGAGTTCAAGTTTAGAGAGGACCCATACTACACTTTCTAGAGTCTTTCCGAATAACACAAGAGCTAGACCTCAACATGCTTCTGAGCAGACCATAATCCCATCCCCCTGATGGAAAGCCAGTCTGTCTGTGACCTCACCTGCTCAGTTCAGGGCGGAACCCTCCAGGATGTAACGTGTGATTTAGGTCTGCCTAAATCGGCTTCTGCACACTGCAGCTGAGGGCTCTCCTCTTGGCCTCAGTCACAGAGACCTGAGAAGCTGCATCGTCTCAGCCACCCAACTCCACGGGTTTAGTCAACTGTGTGAAGAGCTCTGTGCTGGGAGATAAAAATCTGTGAATTACCAGCACATGTTTTACACATCATGCATCCATCCATCCATCCATTCCTGCAGTTAATAGGCATTTGGCCAAATTCTATACCTTTCCTTTGGTTAAGATTCAGGCATCTCCAGAAGTGGAACAGGGCAATAAACTGTGGAAAGAGGGGTGTGGGGAATTCAGGTGGAAGATCTAAGGAGAGATGGCTCCTTCCCACTAATATTTCAACTTGACAGAGTCTCTTATCATTGAAGATTTTAAAACATTATTTAATTCCCTGGACCCCTCTCTACATCTCTAGTTACTGTCCTCTTTATGTATAGTCTCCCACTTGCAAAGGGGAGAAGAATTCTCAATACTCCACTCACATACGCCTACACCTCCCTCAACCTCAGTCCTGGTTCCTCATCTAATGGGGCTCTGTCCCCCCACCCCTCCACTGAAATGCACCTCCACAAAGCCAACAGCCACCTCCTTGTCACATTTATAGGTCAAGAGTGTTGAAATGAACGTCCAAATGGAGACAAAGCTTTCTCTCCCCAATACAAAATTCACTTGCTTGTATATAGACGAGGATTGTAATTCAATGCTCTATTTACTTAAAATCTAGAACAGTAAAAATAGCTTCCGTAGAGTCAGAGTCATATAATGTGAACACTGAGCTATAGACACTGTGCTTTCAAAGAAGCACACGTTTTCCCCAACACATGCCATACTATTTCTTCAATGACAGGGATTTTGGAAATAGGTTTACTGCACTTAGCAATAATTTCTTATGGCCACTTCCATAACTTGTGCTTCCCTATTGTTTTATTTCTTTCCAAAGGGATCACCACCTTTGCAATGAAATCATCTGAAATTGTAATGTTGTTTCATACTTTATCATGGTTAAATATATTGCCTAAAAGCCCTATATAATATACCGGTATTAGACGATAGATCTGTGCTGAAATATAATGGTTGTGAGAGGGAACTTTTGCAGTCTCCTACTGTCAGGTCAAAGTTCTTTCACTGTACCACACAAGTCATGATGTTGGAAATTCTTTTAGGATGTTTCCATTCAGTAAAATACCCCAATAGTAAAATGAGTGTAAATGAATCAATGCTGACATAAATAAATGTTTGCATTGATAATGAAATGGGTGAGAGAAGACTAACTGTCTTGATCAAATAATTCTAAATAATATATATGGCTACTGGTACTAAATAAGTGAAGTTTAATTTTGTCCAGCACGCCCTAAAGGCAGGGCTGACTTAATGACTCACTTCCAAAGAACAGAGTGTAGGAATGTAAAATACTTACTGCACAGTGGAGAAACTTGGCCCACAGAACCTTAAGAAACATCTCTAGTTACATCATGTGAATGTTATCTAAACCCAGATATGATGTGATGAGAAGGGCACTTCAACTTGGTGGTATTCTTTCTCAAAACGCCTAACCCCAGTCAATTCTTGAGAAAAACAACAGATTAAACTTGTATTCCTCATGACTCTCAGGCTTATGAAAGTATTCTGGCCATTCCTGAAATGGTTAAGAGGAGTTACTAGATGACCCAGCAGTACCACTCCTAGGTACACTGCCAAAAAAATAAAAACATATGTCTACATGACAACTAACAACTTGTATCTGAATATACACAGAATCTTCGCTCACAATAGCCAAAGAGTGGAAACAACCCAAATGCCCATGAATTGATAAATGGGTAAAGTGTGGTGTATTATTCAGTAATTAAAAGGAATGAAGTACTGATATATGCTGCAGCACAGATGAGCCTTGAAAACATTATGTGAAATGAAAGAAGGCAGAAGCAAGAGACCAAATCTAGTATGATTCCATTTATAGAAATGTCTGGAATAGGCAGATGCACAAAGACATAAAGCATACCTGTGGTTCCTGGGGCTGGGAGTGTGTTCAGGTTTAACTGTATTGAAGCGCAATGGGACTTTTTTGGGTGAAGGAAATGTCTGAAACTCAGTTATGGAGATGGTGGCATAACTCTGTACATTTAGTAAAAATTGTAAAATTCTACCTTTAAAATGCATGTATTTTATTGTCTATAAATTATATTGCAAGAAAGCTTTTAAAAGCATGGTATTTTGCTGGACTGCTGTTGTACCACAGTAATGATCAAACTTTTCATGCAAAGGCTAATGAATATAGATCACATACACATGAATTTATATAAAAGTATAGCTGTATCCCAACCCAGCTGACACTGTCATGTTCTCTTCCAGGCAGAAGCCTTCCTCATCTAACACCAACCCCCATGTTACTTGGGTTTTCACTTGTGTAATATTCGATTTTCTTCTTATTTTCACATCTTCCAATTGAGGCAGGGGCTTGAGAGGGTCCACAACAAAGTCCAGGGCCTTCCCTCTATGCCAGGATGTTACCATTATTACTTTCGTCACTCCCCTCTGTGTTTTTTCACATGACTTCTCTTGGGGAGTCTAAATGACACTACCTTTATGGGTGTCAGTGTGGCAATACTTATCAGAGTGCTACATAGGTGCACACCCTTTGCACCAGCAATTTATCTTGCACCAGTTTATCTTCAGGATGCATATAAGCATGTGGATAAGGATGTGGTTATGTAACAGCAAAAACCGGAGTCACGTTGCCGAAGGAAACACTGAGAGGTACACGAGGATGCAGAGAGATCAGGTTTATTAATGCCGGCGGGCTCAGAGGGGATCTTCCGCCAAAATCTGAGCACCCCCGGTCAGGGGGACTTGTCTTTTATACTTCAAGGGCAAGGGGGGTACAGAGTGGCTTATACCAGGAAGTGTACACATATGGAAGTTACTATAACTTACAAGGTAGCTGCTGCAAGGGGAGCTGTTTATGGGAGCATGAGCTGCAGGCATTAGTCAATTTCACAAGGCGACAAGCAGTCTCACAGAAGCAGATTAAGCAATTAACATACATACGGCTATAGCTCATCCATTTCAGGGTAAAATGGTTTTAGCGAATTTCTATTTTTCCCTCACATTCCCCCCTTTCAATACTCAGACTGAATCTTCACCTGAGTAATTATTGTTTTCATATTGTGATACCTGTTGGTATGGATGGCATGGTGCCATCTGTAATTTTACTCTATTTGTCTAGATATTAGGTAGGTCAGATATTTGAATATGCACGTGGCTATGGTTAGTAAAAGTATGAGTCCCAGTAGGGGCCCGAGTAGGGGCATAATCCAGGGGGTCCAATCCTGGAACGGATTCCACCATGGGGATTGGCTTTCTCTCTCTTTTATCTGGTTCTGGATCCTAGCCCGTAGTTGGCTTAAATTTTCTTGCACTATCCCAGAACGGCTGGCATAAAAACAACATTGTTCTTTCAGGTATAGGCAGGTTCCTCCCTGACTTGCTGTTAACATGTGTAGGGCCCTCCGGTTCTGGAGTACCACCTCCACTAGGGAGTCTACTTGTTCTTGGAGGGTTGATAGTGCCTTTTCTACCGAGCCGAGGTCAATATCTACTTGTGAGGCTAGTTGTTTAACCTGATGGGATGTTACCCCTAGGGCAGCTCCCCCGGTGGCCAGCCCCCCCAGGAGACCTATAGTAGCCAATATTGGAACCAGGACCGGGACTCGCTTGGTCCGGTGTGGCTCAGGAGGGGAGAGGTAAGCAACATCCCATCCTGGTGTGACAGTTATGTCTGGAGTAAGGATTACAATTGCACATAGGCTACAACTTAACCCATTCAGCCTCTTGTATACCCTGTCTGCACATGAGAAATATGTACTGTTTGGAGGCCGATATGCTTGATCTTCCAATTGTGTTATGTCCAGGCAATCAGTGGTTATATTTGGCCTGTTGCCTTTTCCCAAGACACACGAGGCCTTTCCAAGGGTTTGGATAGGCCTCAGGACTGGCAAGGCTGGTTCCCGGATAGTATTGGCAAGTTTGATGGGGGTGGAATCATTGACCCCAATGGCAGTATATGTCCACGAGGTCACTGGGGCACACAGCCAGCAGTCAGCAGCTAGCTGCTGGTTAGTAAGATTGAGGATCTCGTCTGTGGCATTTACCAAATCTTTCAGCCAGATCCGGGAAATTTCCCACCAATATCTATGTCCTTGTGGGAGGGCGGTGTCCTTACCTAATACTCTGACAGAAGTAGGGGCTGTTGATGGCTTATAATATTTTACTTGGGGCTTGTAGACCTTTATCACCTTTATGATTGTTCCAGGATCTCTGCCTCTACCATCTACCCTGATGCCAGCTATCCTGTCTGTCCACTTGTTGGGGTTATTGATCCTGTATGTAACGGGGTTGCAGGTTCCCAATCCACAGTTATTGGGGGCCCTCAGTTTTTCTAAAAGACTACCTGGGTTACCCGTATACCCACGGGTGCATACCCAGTTGCCACAGTAAAATTCAGCCACGGCATGACACTGCCAATAGGTTGGGTTAAAATCAGGCTTGAGGCAAAGATATTTGTGGTTGGTAGTATACTCTCTCTCCCAACTCAACCCTCCACAGCTAGTTTTGGAATTTGGATCCATGGCCCCACATACATCAGACTGGATGATAACTGAAGGGGACTGTCCATCCCACTGGGTTGAGTTAATGACTCGTTCATCTCCCCAAGTGTGCCTCACTTGAAACTCCCAGGGCCCTATGGTAATGTCCACCGCCCCACAGGTGGCCCAAATTGACATCATTAATACATAAGTAACAAACAGTACAGTATGGTTACCATGCCCCAGTAGAGCAGGACCATTCCTGCTCTCTGGATCCATGTCCACTCTTTTGGTGTCACAGCCCCAAGTCCTACACCCAAGGTCAGAGCCAATAACCCGACAAGTCGGAGTTCAAACTGTTTGATGTTAATGTCTGACTCAGGCTGACTCATTCATTCTCAGCAGTCTGGATACTCCCTGTGTCCCATGTCACTGCGGATCTCTGACCCAGGCGCAGCTTGAGTGGGTTGTCCCGGTCTGGCCGCACTACCCACGAGTCCTGCTGGCTGTCCAGACTTGCCCTCTTTGCTCGGGTATGATGAATCCACGCGGCGATTCCTGCAACTTTGACAGCAGTGGGTGTGACTAATACTACAGTAAAGGACCCTGTCCAGGAGGGTTCTAAGGGGGTTTTCTTCCAATCTTTCACCCACACTAAGTCCCCTGGTTTGTGGGGTTGTACTGGGGCTCCCAGGGCCAAGGGGGCCCGTTCTAATACTGTCTGGCTAATCTGCTGTAGCATTGTTGATAGCTGTATAAGCTGCCCTTGTAAGTTCATTTCTCCTACCTGCCTAACATCCCCTTTGAGACCTCTAGTGATGGGGGGGGTCTCCCTTATAAGATCTCGAAGGGAGAGTACCCTGTCGGCCCTGGTGTGCATCTGGCCTTAAGTAGTGCTAGGCTGAGCATGTCTATCCATGGCAGGTTTGTCTCCTGACATAGCTTGGCTAGGGTGTTCTTAAGGGTCCAGTTCATACGTTCTACTTTCCCTGAACTTTGTGGCCTGTATGCAGCGTGGAGTTTCCATTTTATTCCAAGTGTCTTGGCTATAGTTTGAATTATTTCTGCTATGAAACTAGGTCCATTGTCACTTCCAAATGAGAGGGGTAGACCATACTGAGGAATTATTTCTCTTAGAGCCTTTACTACCTCCCGAGCCTTCTCTGTTCTGGTGGGGACAGACTCTACCCACCCTGAGTAAGTGCAGATCATTACTAACAAATACTTGTATCCCTGACAGGGCTTTACTTCTGTGAAATCTATTTCAACATCTTCAAAGGGTGTGGCCCCTGAGTACCAAACACCGGGTACAGACTTCGGCCGTGTTGTGGCATTATTTCGGGCACATGTGTCACATTGGGTGCACACCGTCGCAGCCAGAGTTGGGAGTTTGGCTATGTAATAGATCTTGGCAAGTAAGTGGGCGAGTGCAGTTTTCCCCATGTGGCCTAAGTTATGGTGTTGGGTAACGACCGAATAGGCTATGTTTCCTGGGATGAAGGTCCTGTTATCTTGTAAATGCCACCACCCATCATCACTATTTCTGGCCTGCTCTTCTCTTCCCCACTGGTCCTCTTCAACTGTATAACACGGCCTGTCCAGCCACTCTGGGGCTAGGAGGATTTTACTAGGGACTAACAGCTCACCCTTAGTCTCTTGTTCCGGGGTTGCTGCTTGTTCAGCTGCTTGGTCTGCCAGACGATTTCCTGTAGCTATTGCAGTTGTTCCTTTCTGGTGCCCTCGGCAATGAATGACTGCCACTTTTCCGGGTTCCCACACGGCTTCTAACAACTGAAGAATTTCTTCCTGGTTCTTTATCCCTTTACCCCCTGCAGTCAGCAGTCCTCTTTCCTTGTAAATGGCCCTGTGACAAGGGGCAAAAGCCCCTTGGTGGCAAAAGCGTATTTGGAATCAGTGTACATATTTACTTTCTTGTCCTTAGCTATTCTGAGGGCTTGGATTAAGGCCCAAAGTTCAGCTCTCTGTGCAGACCACCCATGAGGCAAAGGCCCTGCTAGGATGAGTTCACTGGCCGTGGTAACTGCATAACCTGCGAGAACCGTTTCCCATTCTGAACATAACTGGTGCCATCCATGAACAGTTCCAGGTGCAGGGCCGTCAGAGGCATGTCTGTCAGGTCTGGTCTACTTGTGTAGACCTCTTCCATCACCTCTATACATTCATGATCTGGTGGCCCCAGCTCAACAAGTAGGAGGGTAGCAGGATTCAGGGTTCTCACAGTCTCTTGAGTACCCTGGGGGTTCTCACACAACAACCCCTGGTACTGAACCAGCCTACTGTTAGAGAGCCACCGATGTCCCACGCTATTAAGGAGGTGGAGAATTGCATGTGGTACACGTGCAGAGAGCTTTTGGCTGTATGTGAGTTTATCTGCCTCTTTGACCAGCAGGACTGTGGCTGCCAGTGCTCATAGGCAGGGGGGCCATCCAGAGGCTACCGGGTCCAGTTGCTTAGACAGATAGGCCACAGGTCTCTGCCAGTGTCCCACAGTCTGGGGTAGGACCCCCACTGCAACATGTTGTCTTTCATGCACAAAGAGATTAAAGTCTTTGGTCAGGTCTGGCAGTCCCAGGGCAGGGGCCTTTTGTAGCAGGTCCTTTATGGCTTTGAATGCCTCTTACTGTTGGTCTGTCCACTCGATTGACTGCCCCTCAGGTCCCCGCAAGGCTTCATACAAAGGTTTGGCTATCAACGAGAATCCTGGGATCCAGTTGCAACAGAACTCTGCTTCTCCCAGGAATTCTCTGAGTTGTCTTTTACCCTCAAGTTGTGGTATTGTGCAGATAGCACGTTTCTGTTCATGGCCCAGTGCCCGGTGCCCTCAGGATATGTGGAAGCCCAAGTATCTGACACGTTGTTTGCAAATTTGGGCCTTCTTCCGGGACACTTTGTACCCAGAATCTGTGAGCAGTTGGAGTAGGGCTCAAGTGCCTAAGAGACAATCTCCCTGAGTGGGTGCTGCCAGGAGTAAGTCATCTACGTACTGGAGGAGAGTGCAGTGGTCTTGTGAGTAAGTTGCAAGATCTGAGGCCAGTGCTTCCCCAAACAGCATTGGTGAGTTCTTGAATCCTTGGGGTAATCGCGTCCAGGTGAGTTGCATTTTCCTCCCAGTTTGGGGTTCTTCCCACTCAAAGGTGAAGAGGGGCTGACTTTGCGGGGCCAGTTTCAAACAGAAGAAGGCATCCTTTAAATCCAGACAGGTGAACCAGGCAGCGTCCGGGGGGAGGAGGCTTAGAATAGTGTACGGGTTAGGCACTACCGCGTGGAGAGTTACCACTACCTCATTGACAAGATGCAAGTCCTGGACCGGGTGGTAACTCCCGTCAGGTTTCTTGACCGGCAGCAGTGGGGTGTTCCAGGGGGACTGGCATTCTACCAATATGCCCTCTTTCCGGAGCCTATCCAGGTGTTTCTGAATTCCTTCCTGGGCCTCCTTCGGGATCAGATACTGTTGCTTTCTGACAGGCTGGGTCCCTGGTTTTAAGTCTATTATTAGGGGCGCGTGTTGGTGCGCCAGACCTAGGGGGTTGTCTTCCGCCCATACTGTTGGAAAGTCCTGCCGGAGGTCAGGCAGATCTTGATTTTCTTCTGCCTCTGCAAACAGCCACCACTAAGCCTCCCGTGGGACGGTGACTGCTAGTATGAGCGGCCTCGTGGGTTTCAGTGTGAGAGTTGCTGACCCTTCCTCACGGAAGGTGATCTGGGCCCCTAGTTTATGCAGGAGGTCTCACCCGAGCAGGGGAATGGGGCAGTCTGGGATGTACAGGAACTCATGTTGCCCCTTGTGGCCTCCCATCTGGCAGGTCCGTGCTTGGCAAAAGCAGCGGGTTTGCTGGTCCCCAGTCACCCCTATGATGGTGGTCTCCCAGTGAGTCAAGGGGGCTAACTGGTGTTGTGAGCACTGAATGCTCGGCTCCTGTGTCTACATAAAAGTCACTGGTTGGCCCCCTACTTCCAGGACGACTGTAGGTTCCCGGGGGCCAAGGTCGAAGGAACCCGGTCAGGCCTATTCTGTACCGGCCCCAGCTAGGCCTATAAGGTCTTGGCTTTCAGGCTCTAGCTGGTGTCTCTGGGGTGGATTCCTTTTCCCATTGTCCGGCTTTTGATTTGGGCATTCATTTTTCCAATGCCTGATCACCTTACAGTATGAGCAATGGTCTGGACGCAAGAGCCGTCGCCCCCGTCGGCCTCCGTCGGGGTGATTTTTGGGTCACGGGGGTGGAAGAGGGTTCCCTAGTGCTGCCGCCAGGAGTGCTGCCATCTGCTTCATTTTCCGTTCTCCTTCCCGCTGAGCGGCCCGGTCCCGGTTTCTATATACCTTCTGTGCCACTTCCATCAGTTGGGAGATGTTCATGCCCGCAAAGCCTTCAAGCTTCTCCAATTTCCACTGTATATTGGGATAGGCTTGGCCTACAAAGGCTGCATTCACCATGCGTTGGTTCTCTGGAGCTTCAGGGTCAAAGGGTGTGTAGATCCAATATGCTTCACAGAGGTGCTCGTAGAAGTCGCTCGGCGCCTCGTTGGCCCTCTGAACAGTCTGGGCAACCTTGTTCATGTTGGTAGGCTTTTTGGCACCCTCTCGGACACCACTCAGGAGGGCCTCTCGGTACCAGATCAGTAAGTGGCGACCTCCAGGAGTGTTGAAATCCCAGGCTGGTGTGCTTTCGGGAACCGCTCTCCGGGCCCATTGCTCAGCACCCAGGATCCCTCCAGGAGCATGTTCTTGGGCCCAGTGACGGGCTCCCGAGAGGATCCTTTGCCACTCCTCTGTATTGAAGAGTGTCAGGAGGAGGTGGCAGCTGTCCTCCCAAGTTGGCTGGTGGGTTTGAAAAATACTCTCGAGGAGGTCAATCATGGCTTGAGGTTTCTCAGAGTAAGGAGGGGTGTGTTGCTTCCAATTCAAGAGGTCTGTAGTTGAGAAGGGTTGATAATACAGGACTGGCTGCCCGGGATGAATGGTGCCATCTTCTGCAGCACAGAGCTGGCCTCAGACCTCACGGATGGGCATCAGTAAGGCCGGTTCCTGGGTCTGCGTCGAGCAGAGATGGCGAGCCACGGGGGTCCTCAGGCCAGGTTCCAGGGATTGCTGGAGTGGCGAGGCAGATGAGGGTGGTGTGTCGGGAACCAATGGATCGGAGCTCAGGATGGCTGGATTATAGGGTGGCGGCAGCAGCAGTACTTCCTCCTATGGCTCTTGGTGGATAGGGGCTGATGAATCCTTGGGGCCCAGTTTCGTGGGCTTGTGGGCCAGAAGAATCCTACTCTTTCCCTTTCCTGAACAGAACCGGACCCATGGGGGCAAGGTCTGGACTACCTCAAGCCAAGAATCAATGTAGGGGAACTGGTCTGGATGGCCTGGGTTCCCTGTAATAACATTCCAGACTGCTCTGACAAGTTGGACATCTAAGGTGCCTGTGTCTGGCCAACCTATTTCAAAAGACAGCCACTCTACCTCATATAAAGTGTGCAGGTGAATCCGGGTCATCTGCACCCCATAGTCACCTGAGAAACCCTTTTTAAAATTCTTTAGCATACATCCTAACACTGTTGGCTTGGACTCAGACCCTCCCATTGTGTGAGATTGTACGGTGCCGCACAAGGGATGGGGTAAACTTTCAGGCGTCCGTCTGGCCGCTCCCCTCTCAGGGACTTAGGACACGACTTGGCTAATGTGCGCCCGTATAAGTCCCGGACCAGGTCACCCCCCTTTCAGGAAAGTGAGTCACCATTATGCCATATGTCATTGTCACGGAACCGCAGATTAGGACTCAGTCAGATCCCGTAGCCAGAGCTGTGGAACCATTAACAGTCATTCACCACACACACACACAGCCAGAGAGGTTAAACATTCCCACCCGGGGAAACCTCTGCCTGTAGGAAGTGATCAGTTTCCTCTTCCATCCGTTGGGACAGGGCTGACTGGGATGAGTCCCAAGACCTTACTGTGTCTGAGGTCTTCAGACGATTCCTGGCTGTCCGTCTGCATCCTCACTGTGTCCGGCTAGGTTCCGGGTCAGTGGCCGGCAGAGCCCCGCCAAGCACTGAAGATGATTGATCTGAACTCAGACCTGGCGCACCTGACTTCTGCAGTCGGGAGGGTCGGTTGGCCAGTGCCCTGTCCTACACCGGTGGCAACAAAGGGCAAATACAGTCAGGTTTCCTGGTCAGGGAACCAAAAATGTAACAACAAAAACCAGAGTCACGTTGCCTGAGGAAACACCGAGAGGTACATGAGGACGCAGAGAGATTAGGTTTATTTATGCCAGCAGGCGCAGAGGGGATCTTCTGCCAAAATCTGAGCACCCCTGGTCAGGGGGACTTGTCTTTCATACTTCAAGAGCAAGGAGGTGGTACAGAGTGGCTTATACCAGGAAGTGTACACATAGGGAAGTTACTGTAACTTACAAGGTAGCTGCTGCAAGGGGAGCTGTTTAGGAGAGCATGAGCTGCAGGCATTAGTCACTTTCACAAGGCGACAAACAGTCTTACAGAAGCAGATTAAGCAATTAACATACATAGGGCTATAGCTCCTCCGTTTCAGGGTAAAAGGGTTTCAGCGAATTTCCATTTTTCCCTCACAGACATAATCCATTTTCATAACCCCATGTTATTCAGTGTTCTGATATTCCCTATTATCTACACTGTGTGGACGGCAGCTTTGCAGAATCTGTGCCCTGCTGAAGGGCACACTTCAGGGCATAGTTCACCAGGCTGTTTGAACTGTCTGAGCTGAGCATGTTATCTTAGAGCCCTAACAACTCTCTTGGGAGCATTCTAGTATTGTGATAACACAACATGGTCAAGTTAAGAGTATGTATAAGTGTGTGGGGGTGTATGTGTCACACAACATACAGCATTTACCTCTGCTTCCTTCTGTCCCTTCATCTCCTTGTGTCCCATTGAGTCTGCTCTCCTGAATTCAGGCTGTGAACAAAAGCCTCCAAAAAGGAATTTAGAGGAAAGAGACTTTATTCCAGTAAACAGGTCACAAACCAGGGAGATGCAGCCTTTGATATAAAATGAAGGTACTGTTCCAGAAAACAAATGGAGGGGTTTTCCTTTATGGAGAAAGTTCCTGCATAAGTTCCCACTCAGGTCCACTTATGCAAATAAAGGAGTCAAACTTGTTTAGTTCTGATTGGTCGATGCCTGCCAAGCTCTGATTGGTTGATGTAGGTAACAGCCTATTGCTTGGTTCAGACAGCATAAACAGGAACAGGCAGCTGTTCAAGTCCCAAAATTAAACAGATGTGCTTGTTCTCCCGAAGCTGAAATTAGTACATGTGAGACCTCTACTCAGCAGATGGCCGTTTTGCTCTAGTTTTAATTTAGGACCAGTTTGCCACTCAGAAGTCATGTTGAAGGATTGGCTCTTTCAAGGTTCACAAGGCTCAGAAGTAAAGGAAGAGGAATATCAGAATGGCACTCCTTATACCTACATCCTTATCTGCATCCTGAAGATAAACTGCTGTAAGGTAAATTGTTGGTGCAAAGGGTGTGCACCTATGTAGCCCTCTGATAAGTATTGCCACACTGACACCCATAAAGCTACTGTCGTTTGGACTCCCCAAGAAAAGTCATGTGAAAAAACACACAGGGGAGTGACGAAACATGTGAAAAAACACACAGGGGAGTGCCCTGGACTTTGTTGTGGACCCTCTCAAGCCACTGCCTCAATTGGAAGATGTGAAAATAATCAGAAGAAAATCGAATATTACACAAGTGAAAACCCAAGTAACATGTGGGTTGGGGTTAGATGGGGAAGGTTTCTCTTTGGAGCAACACATGACAGCGTCAGCTGGGTTGGGATGCAGCTATACTTTTATATAAATTCATGTGTATATGATATATATTGATTAGCCTTTGTATGAAAAGTTTGATCGTTACTGTGGTACAACAGAAGTCCATGGAAATACTGTGTTTTTCAAAGCTTTCTTGCAATATAATAATATAGGCAATAAAATACAGGCATTTTAAAAGTAGAATTTTGTGATTTTTACTAAATGTATAGAGTTATGCCACCAACTCCATAATCGAGTTTCAGACATTTCCTTCACCCAAAAAAGTCCCATTGCGCTTGAATACAATTAAACCTGAACACACTCCCAGCCCCAGGAACCACAGATATGCTTTATGTCTTTGTGCATCTGCCTATTCTATACATTTTATATACATGGAATCATACTAGATTTGGTCTCTTGATTCTGGCTTCTTTCATTTCACATAATGTTTTCAAGGCTCATCCATGTTGCAGCATATATCAGTACTTCATTCCTTTTAATTGCTGAATAACACACCACACTTTACACATTTATCAATTCATGGACATTTGAGTTGTTTCCAATCTTGAACTATTATGAACAAGGGTTCTGTGTACATTCAGATACAAGTTGTTAGCTGTCATGTAGTCACATGTTTTTATTTTTTTGGCAGCATACCTAGGAGTGGTATTGCTGGGTCATCTAATAACTCCTCTTAACCATTTGAGGAATGGCCAGACTACTTTCATAAGCCTGACATTCATGAGGAGTACAGGCTTAATCTGTTGTTTTTCTCATGAATAGACTTGGGTTAGGGGTTTTGAGAAAGAATATCACCCAGTTGAAGTGTCCTTCTTATCACATCATATCTGGGTTTAGATAACACTCACATGATGTCACTGGTGATGTTCACCTTCATCACTTGGTTAAGGTGCTGTGGCCCAGGTTTCTCCACAATGCAGTAAGTATTTCACATTCCTACACTCTGTTCTTTGGAAGTGAGTCACTAAGTCAGCCCTGCCCTTAGGGCATGCTCAACAAAATTAAACTTCACTCATTTAGTGCCAGTAGCCATATATATTATTTAGAATTATTTGATCAAGACAGTTTGTCTTCTCTCACCCATTTCTTTATCAATGCAAACATTTATTTATGTCAGCACTGATTCAGGTACACTCATTTTACTTTTGGGGTATTTTACTGAATGGAAACATCCTAAAAGAAATTCCACCATCATGATTTGTGTGGTGCAGTGAAAGAATTTTGACCTGACAATCAAGAGACTGCAAGAGTTCCCTCTCAACACCATTATATTTCAGCACACTTATATTGTCTAATAATGGTATATTATATAGTGCATTTAGGAAATATATTTAACCATGGCAAAGTATTAAACAATGTTACAATTTCAGATGATTTCATTGCAAATGTGGTGATCCCTTTGGAGAGAAATAAAACAATAGGGAAGCAGAAGTTATGGAAGTGGCCATAAAAAATTATTGCTAACATGCAGTAAACCTATTTCCAAAATCCCTGTCATTGAAGCAATAGTATGGCATGTGTTGGGGGAAACGTGTGCTTCATTTGAAAGCACAGTGTCTATAGCTCAGTGTTCACATTATATAACTCTGATTCTACAGAAGCTATTTTTACAGCTCTAGATTTTAAGTAAATAGAGCATTGAAATATAATCCTCGTCTATATACAAGCAAATGAATTTCGAATTGGGGAAAGAAAGCTTTGTCTCCATTTGGACGTTCAACTCAACACTCTTGATCTATAAATGTGACAAAAAGGTGGCTGTTGGCTTTGTGGAGGTGCATTTCAGTGGAGGGGTGGGGGAACAGAGCCCCATTAGATGAGGAACTAGGACTGAGGTTGAGGGAGGTGCAGGCGCATGTGAGTGGAGTATGGAGAATTCTTCTCCCCTTTGCAAGTGGGAGACTATACGTAAAGAGGACAGTAACTAGAGATGTAGAGAGGGGTCCAGGGAATTAAATTATGTTTTAAAATCTTCAATGATAAGAGACTCTTTCAGGTAGAAATATTAGTGGGAAAGAGCCATCTCTCCTTAGATCTGCCACCCGAATTCCCCACACCCCTCTTTCCACACTTTACTGCCCTGTTCCACTTCTGGAGATGCCTGAAACTTAACCAAAGGAAAGGTACAGAGTTTGGCCTAATGCCTGTTAACTGTAGGAATGGATGGATGGATGGATTGATGTATGCATGACGTGTAAACATGTGCTAGTAATTCACGGATTTTTATCTCCCAGCGCAGAGCTCTTCACACAGGTGACTAAAACCCGTAGATTTGGGTGGTTGAGACGATCCAGCTTCTCAGGTCTCGGCGGCTGAGGGCAGCAAGAGGAGAGCCCTCAGCTGCAGTGTGCAGAAGCCGATTTAGGCAGACCTAAAACACACCTTACGTCCTGGAGGGTTCTGCCCTGAACGTAGCAGCTAAGATCACAGACAGGTTTGCTTTCCCATGGGACAGGGATGGGATTATGGTCTGCTCAGAAGCATGTTAAGGTCCAGCTCTTGTGTTATTCGGAAAGACTCCAGAAAGTGTAGTATGAGTCCTCTCAAAACTTGAACTCAACATATATCACTGAGAGACATTCTTAACAGTTTTGACTGCCACAATAGAAAAAAAAATGTTCTCCCTGGGGCCACGGCGTTTTATAACAAAAATAGAATAAAAACTTCGAAAACAAAATGATCCCAATTTAATGGAAAATTTGTTATTTTTTATTGTATTCTGTGTGTGACTTATATGTAACTTGAAAAATAATTCACGCAGCTCAAGGTAAAGAGATGTGTGAGTTATGTGTGCTTCAGAGGCCCCAGAATCACAACTAGCATAAGTTAAATACAACTCACATGGCAGTTATTGTGTTAATCTCCTCTAGGCATACAAACTGTCCTGAGCAGTTCCCAGAGGCAGCAGAAACACATCCACTCACACATATAAACATTCTGGAGCCTACATGCCGGCAGTAGCACTTAGTCTCTAGTGCCCGTTACTCATTGTTTTTGTTTGTTTGTTTTTATGTTTTGAGACAAGTCTCACTCTCTGTCACTATGGCTGGATCATGCAGTGTCGTGATCATAGCTCACTGCAACCTCCGACTCCTGGGCTCCAGTGATCCTCCTGCCTCACCCTCCCAAGTAGCTGGGACTATAGGCGAGTACCACCATGCCCGGCTAAGTTTTCCAATGTTAGTAGAGACGGGGTCTCCCTCTTGCTCAGGATGGTCTTGAACTCCTGAGCATAACTGATCCTCCCACCTCGGCCTCCCAGAGTGCTAGGATTACAGGCGTGAGCCACCATGCCCGGCCAACCTCTTATGTTATCTGTAGCTTAACCTCAGATAAGTGAAGCAAGTTTTTACTGAGCCGTTTAAAAGTTATTAACCACACATAACATGAAAAGCTAATACTCTATCTGATAGACATGCAAATGGCTGTGACAGATTCAGGCCAGAATTCTAAATGGATGCTCGGTCTGCACCGAATCCTATAGCAGTCACTCAGTCACCATGGTATCCATGCTGGCCAAGGAAAGCTGAGAAAAAATAAAACACCCCCACCCCAATCTTGTTCCTAATATGTGGCAGGAACTGAATAGGACTGACTTGATGCACAGTAATTAACCTCAAGTAGTCCTTACAATAAATACTTCTGGCAGCGTCAGTGCCATACAAATGTATACATGCCCACATACACGCATGCTCACTCCTCCTCTCACCACTCAGGATCCCAGGATTTCACTGAGGTGGAGTTACTGGTGGGTAAACAAGTAAAACTACACATTGCAACAAAATCATTTCCAATCACACAGATAAAATTGAAAGCTGCTAAACTATGTTTCCTTAGTATGGTTTTCTGTAAATGACCTGTAGAATTGTCTCTGGAAAACTTTCCTCCCTGGTTTCAATATACTGCCAACGACTTCTAAAAGCTGATATGGAAATACAGGTAAACACAGCTTAAGCATCAAATACCTATTCTATCCTGGAGTAGCCTGTGCTTTCAACCAAAAAGATGCCTCAAAGCTATTGTTAAATATTTCATTGCTGACAGTTCAGTGAAAATATAATAATTAGGAATTATATTTAAGAAATAATGCCATGTATAGCAGCATCAAAGAGTATGAAACATTATCAATCATCTGTCCACAGATATACAATACCTGTACACTGAACACCACAAAATCTTGTTGAGAGAATTAAAGAAGATCTAAATAATTAGAAGACATACCATGTTCATGGGTCAGAAGAGTCAGTGTTAAGAAGCCGATTCTCTCAAAACTGATCTACAGATTCAGTGCAATCCCAATAAAAATACTACAACAAATTTTTTTAAAGAAACTGACAGGCTGATTCTAATATTCATATGGAAATACAAAGGACCTAGACCTGTGGTCCCCAACCCCCAGGCTTCAGACCAGTACCAGTCGGTGGCCTGTTAGGGACTAGGTCGAAGAGCAACCCCTTACCCCCCAACCCCTCCCACCGCCACCGCAGGTCTGTGGAAAAGTTGTCTTCTATGAAACTTAGGAAACGGGGAAGAGGTGAGCTCATAGCAGGAGTTGAGCAGCAGTGAGCAAGGGAAGCTTGATCTCTGTTTACAGCACCCCCCATCTCCCCATCATTGCTCCCATCACTGCCTGAGCTCTGCCTCCCCACCCCCACTCTCGCACCCCACCCCTTTCCACCCGTGGAAAAATTGTCTTCCATGAAACTAGTCCCTGATGCCAAAAAGGTTGGAAACCACTGACCTAGACTATGAAAAACAACTTAAGTTACAGAAAAAACACTATATGATTTCAAGACTCATTATAAACCTACAGTAACTCAGTGTGGTCTTGGCATCAAGATGGACAAATAGATCCATGGAATAAAGAGACCAGATATAGACCCACAAGTATATGAAAAACTGATTTCTGACAAAGATGCAAAGGCAATTCAGTAGAGAAAGGATAGTCTTTTCAAAAAATGGTGCTGAGAAAAGTGCATATCCATATGCACAAATATAAACTATGACCCATATATCACACCATATACAAAAGTCAACTCAAAGTGGATCAGAGATCTAAATATAAAACCTAAAGCTATAAGACTTCTGGCAGAAGATACAGGATTAAATCCTTGTGAACAGGGGTTGGGTGAAGATTTCATGGATGAGACACCCAAAACCACAATCTGTAGTGAAGAAATCCATAAAGTGGACTTCCTCAAGGTTAAAAACATCACCTCTTCCAACTACATGGTTCAGAAAAAGACAAGACAAGCCCGTGACTGGGAGAAAATGTTTAAAAATCACATATCTGATAATGGAATTGTATCCAGAATATAAAAAATCTCACAAAAGTCAGTAAGTAGAACACAGACCCTTCCAATAAAGAAACAGGCAAAAGATATGAATACAGTCTGCTAAACATATAAAAATGTCAAATAAGCAAATGAAAAGATGCTCAACATCACTAATCTTAAGGGAAGTATAAATGAAAACTACAATATTTAACTCCTGTGAGAATGACAAAAATGAAAAAGACTGACCATACCAAGCAGTGGAATGGTTGTGGAGGATGAAACTCTCATACACTGCTGATAGCAATGAAAAATGGTACAACCACTTTGGAAACTGGCAGTTGTCTACAATGTTAAATTTACATCTACTATATGACCAACCCATGGCACTCCTACGTATTTATCCTTGAGAAAGAAAGCATATTTCCATAAAAAGACTTATTCACAAATGTCCACAGCAGCTTTGATTACAAGAGCTCCATACTGGAAACAACCCAAGTATCCAAAAGCGGTAAATGGATAAAACAAATTATGGTATCACCATATACTAGAATACTGTTCAGCAATAAACAAAGAGTGAATTACTGATAAGTGAAACAAAATGGGCAAATCTAAAAATAAATACGGTGAATGAAAGAAGACAAACCAAAAATAAAAACAAACAAAAACACCTCAATGATCCTCTTTAAATAAATTTCTAGGACATGAAACCTAATCCATAGTAACAGAAATGCTGTGTTTGCCTGGGGACAGGGCAATACGAGGGTTAGGGAGGCCAAGTACTATAGAATTGAAAATTGTATGCCCTGGGAAATAATGATAATGATATTTAGGCCTATCTAGTTATTTCAGGGGACTTGGCTGGGCATCATTATGAGAGGAAATTATATGGCAATTATTATTTTTCAAAATACGGAACTGAATTCTTGTATGTGACATTTTGAAAATTTTACCTAATAGTTGAAAAATTCTTGGCTTCCGTAAAAAATTCATTATAGAATATATAATAACATGGTGACAACTGAAGAATGCATATTACAATCTCAAGTTGCCAGGAGGACTGAACCAACTGTGTGTTTCAAAACCCATCTGAGAGATGCATGGGAATTACTGATTATTGTTTATACAGGAAGAAAATAGATTTAAATGTATTGCAAATACATGTTAAACATCAAGCTCCTTCCCCCAAATGGACTGTTCATCACTTTGTGACAAAGTATTGCAACTCTAAGATGGACCTCAAGGGCTCCTACAAAGCATGTAGCTGCTGAAAAGGGATAAAATTCCATCTGCTAAACTTCTTCTCCAATAATGAGATCTAAGAAGTTTCTCTACTTTTATAAGGCTATTTTATAAACCTCACAGAAACTATTCCACAACATACTTCTGTTCAGATCTAGGAACTCACTTGAGCCAGGTGTCATATCCCACCAGGGACAGTAGTACTGGGGGTCTCCTGAGGACGGCTGCCCTTCAAATCTGAAGAAGCTTCAGCAGCCACCACGACCCAGATCCTCAGAACCTGCCTCCTTCAGACACCTGATATGAGCTCAGTCACCTGAGTGAAGAGCTGCACAGGGAGGTAGAATCCAGCAATCACTATGCTTTATTAGAATCACTATGTGCCCAGCACCATGCTAGGCACTGGGTTAGTGACCAATGACACTGATACAATTGGGTAGTGACCATAACAACCAGAAGGTATAATGGATTTCTCACCAGAGCCGTTTCCTTCTCTTTCCTCGTCCATCCCCTAACAAATTTTAAGAGAAATAAGAAATGGCCTGAATTCATACAGACATTCGTGATCCCGCAATAAAGAGCCCTGGGCTCGCACGTGTGTCATCACTGAAGGTTCCAGCAATCCTGTGGTGAGCGTTCTTGTGCCCATTTTACGGAGGGGGAAGCTGGGCTCACAGAGAGTCATCACCTGTCTCATTCTCGTTAGGTCAGAGCCGAGAGGAAGACACTCAAGCCTGAGACACAGCAAAACGCCGGTTATTTGGGGCACCTGGGTGCAGGTGGGTGGAGGCGGAAAGGAGCGTCCGCCCTGAGGAAGGGGGGGAGCGGTGGGTTTTATAGGGGGGTTGGATGGAAGTTTGGGGAGGGTGAGCTTTTCCGAGCAGCCACTGGTTCCTGCCGGCATCACCGCAACCGTCTGTGGTCAGGGTCATGTTTACAACTCCGGACTCCCCAGACTCCTGTGGCCATTGTGCTAAAAGGGTTGCGACCATTATCTGACTGCTCCTTCTACCGCATTCCGTTCCACACACACTTTCTGTGTTCCCACCCTGAGAAAGCCCAACCATCGCCCCGCGCCCGCCTTTACAGGGAAAGGAGCTCCAGGACACCCAGGGGCTGGGGAGCACCATCACTGGGGCCAGGAGGGTCCCACATCTCTCCCTCACGCGACAGCGGGGCACCGAGCCCCAAAGCGGGAACGAGGCGACTTGGCTCTGGGATCCCTTCGTCTCCCCACAGCCCAGGGAGGTTCAGCGCCCACCGCGGGGCACCCGCACCCTCAGCTGAGCCCAAACACCTGATTGCAGGGCCCTTCTCTTGTCCCCAGGCCATGCTGGTCTCCCTTAAATAGTCGTCACCGTCGCCTAATGACGTTAGCTTTCTATGGCAATCGCGATGGGGCCCACTGGTTCTCCACACCGGAAATGCCTCTTGACAGCCCTCTGTCCCCTTGCCTTTACCTGAAAGCAAAACACCTTCACTCTTCAGGACACCACCCGAGAAAGCACGATGATTAGAGGAACCAGCCTCAGACAAAGGCAATTTGTGGAACTCTGACCAGCTTGGTAGAACTAACCATCTCCCTGTTTGGGGGAATTGTGTTTGGTTTAAAAGTGACAGTAGGGGGCCAGGCGCGGTGGCTCATGCCTGCAACGACAGCAGTCTGGGAGGCCGAGGCGGATGGATCAGCTCAGCTCAGGAGTTCGAGACCAGCCTGAGCAAGGGCGAGACCCCGACTCTACGAAAAATAGAAAAATTAGCCGGGCGTGCTGGTGCGGGCCTGTAGTCCCAGCTACTTGAGAGTCTGAGGCAGGAGGATCGCTGGAGCCCAGGAGTTGGAGGTTGCAGTGAACTATGCTGTCGCCTGGCGACAGAGAGAGACTCTATCTCAAAAACAAATTAAAGAATAAATAACATGACTGTAGGGGAGTATCATCAGCACAAAGAGACCTAGGGAAGTGTCCTAGGGCTCTTGGAGATGAGGTAGCCCTGTGAGGGGGCACATATAAAACTCACACACCATGGTAAGTACTTAACTAAGACACTGTCTATAATCATGTCACTAAATGACTTAGGAAAAAAAAAATGTCATATAACGAATCTCAGAGTTATTCCAAAGATGCCAGCCCAAAACAAAAAAATCATTTAGTAGGCAGAAATCTAGTCAATTGAAACATACATTGGTTTATTCTGGGGAATTCTTATCCCCTATTCCTGATATTTTCTTCCATGTGGAGACATATTCACCACCAAACCACTTCTAGACTCTCTATACACTTACTTTTCTAATTGGCGACTTTACCTAACTGGTGAGTTTAGGAGAAACAGGGTTTGCACATCCCTGGTCCCTTCCTTTCAAAACTCTTGGCTGGGCCAGGCACGGTGGCTCACACCTGTAACCCTAGCACTCTGGGAGGCTGAGGTGGCAGGATCTCTTGAGGCCAGGACTTCAAGACAAACCTGAGCAAGAGCGAGATCCAGTCTCTACAAAAAATAGAAAAATTAGCTGGGCGTGGTGGCATGAGCCTGTAGTCCCAGCTACTCAGGAGGCTGAGGCAGGAGGATCGCTTGAGTCCAGGAGTTGGAGGTTGCAGTGAGCTATGATGATGCCACTGTACTCTAGCCAGGGCAACAGAGGGAGACCCCGTCTCACAAACAACACAAAACAAAACTCTTCTCTTAGTGAACATATGTTCTGCTCTTCCCTCAAGGGTGGTCTTATGATAGGCCCACAGATCTACTCCTCTTTATGTGTCTCCCTACCTCCCCAACTATTCCTATTGTCTTGCTTCACAATGCGTGGATCATTATGGGCCCCCCAAATGCTCTCCTGCTCCTTGTCTGAGCTCTAAAGCAACTAACAAATATGACAAAAGAATAGACGGGGGAAAAAAATGGCAGTCTGATAGAGTCCTCCCACCGCACCACTCCCAGGGAAGGAGGTGAAAAACGCCAGTGGCTACCTGCCAGCACGGACCGCTCACTCCGAAAACAGCATTGTGAATTACAGAGAAACAACCCCGAACGCCAAGCCCAAGAAAACAGGTACAAAATTTTCACAAAGATCGGAGGGCGCACGGTGCACAATAGAGCCCAGAGCGTGGGTAGGACGCGCTCGCCAGGTCGGCGCGGTGCGACCTGCCCCCCAAGCAGTTACGCACCTCCCCATCCACTCAATCAGGGACAAGCCCAGAGTTGGGGCAAAGCGGTGGCGCGAGACAGCATACCCTGTGGACACAAGGCAATTGTGAGAGCCAAACACAACTCACAGCTGCAATATACAGAGACTGCTGAGGGCTGGGGAGGAACTGGGCGGGGACTGAGCGGAGATACAGCTTCCCAGGACAGTGCGCAGGAACCCGCAGGCCAGCACTGCGCCACTAGAAGTCAGCGGGACCGGGCCCAGGAGTTTAACCGAGAGCGGGACACACCCTTAGAGGTTGCTAACAACTGCCGGTGGAGAAAAACTGTGCTCCTGGCACGATCGGAGCCCGGCTGTGCGCCAGGCTGGCGGCGGCGGCCATCTTTAAAGCCGCCCGCGCGGAGCTGTGAGCCGCGTCTCTAGCTCCGCCCCGCCCCGGCCCGGGGCTCTTCTGCTGGGGCGAGACAGGCTTTGCCTGTGGTGGCCAGGGACAGCTGCATCCGTGGGTTCCAGGTGGGACGAGATCCCGGAACTGTAGCAGCGGGACCTTTGGGTATTGGAAACAGTTTGCAGCTCGTCCATCTGGTTCCGCTACCCCGGCTCCGGCCTCCGACAAGTCCACTACGTGCTTGTCCTAGTGCCCGCCCTTCAAGTCCCAGCCCTCCTGTACCCCAGAGATCGGTCATTTTGAAGGTTGCTGGCTATGGTGACTCATTTGGTATAACTGCTGGTTCTCATGACAACCAAATACCTCAAGAACCACAGGCTGAACCAGAGCAGCTCCCCATAACCCTGCCCACTCCATTAGGGAATTTCGCGCCATCCAAGAGCTCTTCCAGTGGCCACTATTCCCCCCTCCCCGTGGGAACATCCCCACGGTGGAAACTGCTGGGGATAGAGACAGCCACCCACCTCGCATTGGGGTCTAGTGGTGGAAAAGGGGTGCACAACTGGAGATCCCCCTATCAACCAGTATCATGAGGAGACGCATACCAGAAGGGCAGACACACACGGCTAGATAACCAACCTCTGAGCTGTGTAGAATTTTCCCAATTCAGCTCTCACACTGCAGCCAAAAGAAATTGTGTTTCTACCTGCACCTCAGGACGAGCAGGGTCAAAGTAACCCCTAGGAGCTACAAGGCCCCTCCCAAAGCACGGGGCTTTCGCATACCCCAACTGGGGAATCAGAGTCTGCCACGGACATAACAGAATACCTAGCTAATAGGGAGCTGTGGACTCATATCCTCAAGTACAATTCACTAGCTTAGAGCCCAAGCTGGGAGGTCATTCTCACCACACTCCACCGGGAAGAGGAGAAGACAACAGGCCAGAGATAACTCAAGACCCACAAAACTTGCTAAAATACACCTAAGGCAATGTAGGCCACTACTTCTCTCCCTGGCTTTGCCAAGGAATGAAAATTGTGGGCCTGGAGACAGGGCCATAAACTAGCCCAAACACCCACAGCTCTCGACCAAGAGGCCAGATGAGAAAAAACCAGTGAAAGAACTCACGGAACATGAAAAATCAGAGTGAAAAGTCACCTCCAAAAGAAACCATCAGTTCCTCAGCAATGGATACCAACTCAAATGAAATGGGTAGAATGACAGAAGAGGAATTTCGTTTATGGATTATAAGAAAGCTCAATGAAATTCAAGAGAAAATTGAATCCCAGCACAAAGAAACCACAAGAAAAATGCAAGAAATGAATGAAAAATTCTCCAAAGAAATAGAAATATTATGGAAAAATCTCATAGAAGTCCTAAAATGAAAGAAGCATTCAAGGATCTACAAAACACAGTGGAAAGCCTTAAGAATAGGCTGGACCATGCAGAGGAAAGAATTTCAGAGCTAGAAGACAACTCCTATGTGCTAAATAAATCAGTCCAAGAGAAAGAACACAAAAACAAGAGGCATGAAAAAAGCATACAAGAAATGTGGGATTATGTAAAGAGGCCAAACATAAGGATCATAGGCATCCCTGAGGGAGAGGAAGAAAATTCGCATGGGCTGGAAAATCTATTTGAAGGAATAGTAGAGGAAAATTTCCATGGCTTAGCCAGAAATCGCGATATCCAAGTACAAGAAGCACACAGGACTCCTGGGAGACTCAACGTGAAAAGGCATTCACCACGCCACATAATTATTGACTGACCAAAGTAAACACAAAAGAGGCACTCTTCAGAGCTGTAAGACGAAAACAGCAGAAAACCTATAAAGGGAAACCGATCAGATTAACTGCAGATTTCTCAGCTGAAACCTTACAAGCCAGAAGGGAATGGGGAGACATCATCAGTCTCCTAAAACAAAACAAAGGCCAACCCAGAATTCTGTTTCCTGCCAAACTAAGCTTCTTATACGAGGGAGAAATAAAGACATTTCCAGATAAGCAATCACTGATAGAATTTGCGAAATCCAGACTGGCCTTGCAAGAAATGCTTAGACCAGCATTATACACTAACCAGCCCAACAGACACCCACCTATATAAAAATACGCAAAAGCTAAAACCCCAGAAACCAGATTCCACAATGATGCAAGAGGTAAAACAAAAGACACCACCCAATAGAATAATCAGAAATTTACCCCAAATATCAATTCTCTCAATAAATGTAAATGGCTTGAATTGCCTATTGAAGAGACATAGGCTGGCTGAATGGATTAAAAAATACAAGCCAAGTATCTGTTGTCTTCAGGAAACACACCTTACACACAAAGACACATTCAGACTCAAGGTGAAAGGATGGAATACAATTTTCCAGGCCGATGGAAACCAAAAGAAATCCAGAGTAGCCATCCTTATTTCAGATGATATAAACTTTAAAGCAACAAAAGTAAAGAAGGACAAAATTGGACACTATATAGTGGTGAAGGGAAAAATCTTACAAGAGGATTTAACAATCCTAACATTTATGCACCCAACACGCAGCGCCCAGGTACATAAAGCAATACTGCTAGATCTAGACAACATAATAACAGCAATGCCATAATAGCAGGGGACTTCAACACCCCACTGACGGAACTGGACAGATCCTCCAAACAAACATTAAATAATGAAACAAAAGACCGAAACAGGACTCTAGAACATTTGGGCCTAACAGATATCTACAGAACACTCCACCCAAATAACACTGAATATACATTCTTCTCATCAGCTCATGGAACTTTCTCTAAAATTGACCACATCCTAGGCCACAAAACAAATCTAAACAAATTTTAAAAAATAGAAATCATACCATGTATCTTTTCAGACCACAGCAGAATAAAATTAGAAATCAATTCCAACAGAAACTCACATCTTCATCCAAAAACATGGAAACTAAACAATTTGTTGCTGAAGGACTATTGGGTCAAGGAGGAGATTCAAATGGAAATCAAAAGATTCTTCAAACGAAACAATAATGGGGACACAAGTTATCAAAATCTGTGGGATACAGCAAAAGCAGTCTTGAGAGGAAAATTTATCGCCCTAAATTCCCACATCCAAAAGACAGAAAAGTCACAAATCAGTAAACTAATGAATCATCTTAAGGAAATGGAAAAGGAAGAGCAAAGCAATCCAAAAACCAGCAGAAGAAAAGAAATAACCAAAATTAGAGCAGAATTAAATGAAATCGAGAACAAAGAACAATACAGAAGATCAATGAAACGAAAAGCTGGTTCTTTGAAAAGATAAACAAAATAGACAGGCCACTTGCCAGGTTGACCAGAAGCAGAAAGGAAAGGACTCTAATAAGCTCAATTAGAAATGAAAAAGGAGAAGTCACAACTGATACCATGGAAATACAAAACATCATCTTTGAATACTACAAAAATCTCTATGCCCACAAACACGAAAATGTGGAAGAAATGGACAAATTCTTAGAAACACACTACCTCCCTAGGCTCAACCAGGAAGAAACAGAATTTCTAAACAGACCAATATCAAGCACTGAAATCGAAGCAGTAATAAAAAATCTTCCCACAAAAAAAAGTCCTGGACCAGATGGGTTCACACTGAATTCTACCAAGCCTACAAAGAGAACTGGTGTCTATATGCAGAATTATTTGAAAATACCAGAAGGATGGAGTCCTCCCAAACTCATTCTACGAAGCCAATATCACCTTGATACCAAGCCAGGAAAGGACACAACAAAAAAGAAAACTACAGATCAATCCCTTATGAATATAGATGCAAAATTCTCAATAAAATCCTTGCAAACCGAATCAAATGTACATCAAAAAATAATTCATCGCGATCAGGTGGGCTTCATTCCCGAGATGCAGGGATGGTTCAACTACGCAAATCTATAAATGTAATCACCATATAAATAAAGCAAAACAAAGATTATATGATCCTTTCAATAGTGCAGAAAAAAAAGGGTTTTGACAAAATCCAGATCCCTTAGATAAAACCTTAACAATATAGGCATAGATGGCTCATACCTCGAAGCTATTAAAGCCTATAAAGGGAAAAACCCACAGCCAATATCATACTGAAAAGGGAAAATTAAGGCATTCCCCTTAAAACTGCCAGACAAGGGGCCCACTATCTCCACTTCTTTTCCATAGTGGCTGGAAGTCCTGGCAAACAGCAATAGACACAGAGGAATCAGGGCGTCCCGATAGGGGAAAAAGGGTCAAACTTTCACTATTCGCAGACGAATGATATTTACATAGAAAACCCCAAAACACCAAGAGATATTGGAATTGATAAATGAATTCAGCAAAGTGTCGGATACAAATTTAAAACACACAAACCTAGCCTTCATATGCTGATAATATCAACCGAAAAAAAAATTAAAGATGCATCCTTTCACAATAGAACCAAAGAAAATTAAATTTTAGGAAATATCTAAAAAGGGTCAAAGACCTATAGAGAAGAATTACGAAAAACTGAGAAAAGAAATTGCAGAGGAGGGGTTTAAAAGATGGAAAGCCCCTGCTCTTGGTAGGCAGGTCAAATAGTAAAAATGGCTTTGCTACCTAAATTGATTTACAGAATATGCAGTCCCTACAAAAATACCAAACATATTTTTTTCCAATCTAGAAAAAAAAAATTCTATGCTTCGTGTGGAAAACCCGAAAGACCCGTCAGCCAAAAACAATTTAAGCAAAAAGAACAAATTGGGAGGCAAACTATCTACCAAACTTCAAAACCATACTACAAGGCTATGTAACCAAAACTGCAGGGGTTTGGGCACAAAAACAGAGCCCTAGACCAATGGAACAGGATGAGAACCCCAAATATAAAACCAACCTCTACAGTCCACTGATCTTTGATAAATTCCAAAAAAAAAAACACTGGGAAAAGATTCCCTATTCAACAAATGGGCTGGGAAAACAGGATGGCCATGTGTAAAGGGCTGAAACTGGGACCCACACCTCTCACCTCTCCACAAAAAAAACCCAATGATAACAAACTAAACCTAAGACATGAAACCATAAGAATTCTCAAAAAAACGTTGAAAAAACTCTTATGGACTTGGCCCTAGGCAAAAATTTATGAAGAAAACCCCCAAAGCAATCACAGCAGCAACAAAAAAAAATACATGGGCCTGATCAAAAAAAAAGCTTCTTCACACCAAGGAAACTACACTAGCGTGAACAGACAACCTACAGAATGGGAGAAAATATTTGCATGCCTTTCAAATCTGATAAGGGTGATAACGAATCTTACAGAATTAGGAAATCAACAAGAAAAAATCAAAAACCCCCATTAAAAACTGGGCAAAGAATGAACAGAAACTTTCCAAAAAGACAGAAAAATGGGCCACAAAAATATAAAAATTGTTTAATTCTTAACCGGAAAGCAAAAACCACAATGAGATTCATTAAACCCCCCGAGATTGGCTTAATTAAAAAAACCCAAAAAAAATTTGCGGGATGTGGACAGATGGAACCCCTTATCACTGCGTTAGGACTGCAAATTAGTACAACCTCTTGGAAAAAAATAGGAGATAATCCCAAAAATTAAAAAGGAAATTACCATTTGACCCCAACAATCCCACTACTGGGTATTTACCCAAAAAGGAAAAAAAAAAAAAATTTTTAATAAAGACATCTGCTCACGAAGTTTTTACACACAATTCAAAATTGCCCCAAATGTGGAAAAAAACCCGGTGCCCCCCCAATACACGAGTGGATTAATAAAATTGGTATATGTAAACCATGGAAAACTCAGCATAAGGAACAATAGGGAATTAACACATTGGGGGTTACCGGTTTGGGGGTAGAACCCATTTTCGAAGCGAATTTTTACAGGAATGGAAAAAAAACACCACTGGTACTACCAACAAATGGTACTAAAGATAACACTTTTTCACACCGGGGAAAAAAATTCCTCGGGGGCGGGCAGGGGGAGGGGGGTGGGGGGGATGGGACAACTCTCCCTGAGGATGCGGGGGGACAGTTTGGGGGGAACCCCCTTGGGGGTCTGACAGGCAGTGTAAAAGGGGAAATATATTCCAAAAAGGGGTTTTTCCCCCCTAAAAAAATAGGAAAAAAAAAAAAGAAAGAAAAAAAAAAGAAAGGAAAAAAAGAAAGAAGAAAAAAAGAAAAAGGGAAAAAAAAGAAAAAAGAAAAAAAAAAAGAAAAAAGAAAAAAAAAAAATAAAAAAAATACAGGGGCCTTTTTTCCCTTTTAAAGGTGATATTTTGGGAAAAGATCTACCCCCTTGGGGGAAAGTTGTTTAAGGGGTTTTCTTAAATTTCCCCAAATTTTATCTCCACTTTTAAAATTTTGGATTAAGGGAAGTTTTTTTGATTTTATAATATTTATTAAACGTCACATTTCTTGTGAATTTTTCCTTTAAA